>JARJLF010000112.1:0-409524 GCA_029378395.1 Mycena leptocephala
GAGAGCTAATGGAAAGAGTCGCGGTAGTGATCGACGTTCAGTATTCACACGGTTGTCTCTGCCGACTGTTTTGTGCCACGCGATAGATAATTTTGGAAACTTTACTCTACTGTGAAGTACAAATGCTTAATGTCGGATTCAAATGGACTGGTGAAGAAAAGCGGCATTCCCTTGTGCTCTGTCAGACTTTTGAGCAATGGTCATCGCCACTTGCAAAGCGCGCTCGACAGAGACATAAGAAGGTGAGCTTGAAGGGATATTTGCCAGAAGATCTACTCAAACATTGAGCAAAAGACTCCGTCAGAAATATCGTTAGGCTCACCGCGGAATAACAACGCGTAGCGCATTACCTGTCGCAATGGGACGCAGGTCAGCAACGGGATTGAAGCAAGAGTGAAAAATAAGAAACCGGACACATACCCGTTGAATTGGTAAAATGGCTAGATCCCGGACCGTGGGTAGGGATCGACCCATTCTCAACGGCTCGTTGGATTTCCCGGAAGGAAGGCCTGCTGCGCTCTCACGACTCTTGGCGGAAGAATTTCGTCTGCCCTGGACCCAGGTAGTTACCCGGCGCTTGAGAGGCATGGTGATAGGCGAATCCATTTCCCTCAAAACGCTGGAGCTTGCTACACGATCGCGTACCGTCTGGCTGTCGGCACCGGCGAAAAAGCCTCCCGAGACGCCACACCAAGCTACGAAGGCCGTTTCCAGCGGGGATTCCTCTTCTATAAACGCTTCAGCTACTCCTTGTGCGGACGGGTTCGCTTCCATTTTCAGCAGTAAATCCTCGCTTGCTTGCAATAGTGCGGGTACGTATGTCAGCATCAGTGAAGGAGCTGGTGTGGCAGTCCCGTTCGAGACCAAAACGAAAAGCGACGCTAGATAATTGCGTTCGGTGCGAATTAGCTCTCTGCAAGTGAGTAAAGCTCGACGCGCTGTCTGCCAAGTCGCGCTGAGAAGAGGATCGGAAAGAGATGGCAGGGCATGCTTCAGCTTCGGAGAGCTGATATCTTGGTCCACAGGGAAACTGGGTGAATCGTGACTTTTTCGACTCTCCCAAAATGTCCCCTTCATCCGCATCCTCTCTACCTCATCGACGAACATTTCGTCTGTGATTTCATCACTGGTGATGGCCATAGCGAGAGTCCATCGACGTGTACGCTGGTGAGGCAGGTGTGGTTTCGAGGAAACAGGGGTATTGTCATTGTCTTCCTCGCTCCAAGTTGATCTTGCACTTCCCAGAGATTCAGTCCCTGGTGTCGAGTGTGACGAACATATAGATGACGGAATCTGGCCCGTCCACGCTAGCGAAACTAAGGCGTGTGTGCTCGCATTTCGAGTCAACGTGCTTGGGTGCGGGGATCGTGGTCTGCGCAATGGTTTGGAATTAGACTAGAATGAAAACAACGTATCAGAATGAGTCTGCAGCCAAGTGATAAAACTCACCCCACGAGGGGTCACAAACCGGACTGCCCGCAAGTTTTCACTGGAGTCGTCGTCAAGCACGCCGCTATTCCGTTTCTCAGCTAAATAGAATGTCGCGGATGGAATGCTAGGAAGAGAGCTTCGCCTGCTTCTCTTCAAAAACTTTCCCGGGGTGTTCGGTCGGTGAGGAATGATAGGGGATGTCAAGGGAGGTCTCTGGTGACGGCTTTGGGGAGTAGACGAAACAGGTGATTTTGAGGTGCCAGTGATAGACGAATCTAGACTCAGCGTCGGGACATAGGGGCGAGATTTACGCAGCTTCCGAGGACGTCGGGAAGTGGGAGATGATGGCAGCGAGGCATCGTGCAGAGGGAGAGGTGAGGGTGAGGCACTGATGCCTGGAATTTTGGAGGGAAATTCCACACGCACAGGGAATCCCATTTCAGAACTGGGAGAATCGATAATAGGATGCTGCGGTCCTTTAACACCCACGGCAGGATGTAATGAATCCGCATTATGAGACAGTGCAGAAAAGAAGGAGCTTTCGGAGCCATCAGTCGATGCGCAGCTCGAAGGCGGAGTAAGCTCTGGAGTAGAAAGCTGCGAACTGTCAGGTTCATCGGAGGAAGCCAGAGAGGTTTGGAAAGAGACGCAGTCGCTTTCCATGGCCATAGAGTGTCTTCTGGAGGAGGACAAGATCTGTATTTCCATACCCTGCCTTTAAATCCGGTAGCCATGGAGAGAATAACCCCCCGGCAGTGGCTATGTCGTAGCCAGCTGGCAGAGATGACTGGCCGTAAAACAATACTATGCAACCATTGATTTCGTCATGATTCATCGGGACTGTATATACTCGAGGAATGAGCCAAATGCAGACCGCCGGCAAGTTTCCGAGTTCGCAGCAAGATATCAGACAAAAACACACGTAGCGGGCGCCTCCGAGTCGGCGACCAAAGTTAAAGCAAAAGCTGACGGCCGGGTCGTGCTGACCGCGGAGATGCCATCATCGTGGTTTCGGGCTGCATCGGTTAAGAGCGGAGACGCTGTGTCAATTTATTCTTAGTGGTGACCGCGATCTTGACCACATAACGACGAGTGGAGTTCGTTGAATGCGACGAGTGGAGTTCGTTAGGCCAGCGCATTCACGGAGGGGCGTGAATTCAAAGCTTACATTAGACCATCAGTTTCTTCCAAGTGACAAAGGCTTGAGACAAGGTAAGAGAGTAGGGAGCGAGTGAACGCGGTCAACTGAGCGGGAATCACATGTGCACAGCCACATCTCAGCTCTCGGCACGAACTCCGAACAAATCGTGATCGCAACGATCCGTTTGACTTCAAGAGCACTTCTCCGTCTCTCCAATATACAGGGCTTCAATCGCTTCGGGAGTGGGATTTGGACTCAGCTCTCCCTGACGGCAAGTATTCACTAACATTGTCTTATCCAAATTTGGTTCAAATTTGGCATGTGAGCATCAGTCCCCCTCGGGGATCCCAAGGTCTTCGTGAGACGATCCGCGCTATGTTCGTCTACATATCACGCATAGAGCTTCCAGATATTTAAAATGGGTACCAGATACTCCATGTCAAACATCTCTCCACCTTCGTCTTGCATATCTCGACCCTCATGTCTTCAATCCCTACTGTCAGGTCGGCCATAGGAATTCAAAAGGTAGGCCTGCTAATTCCGGTATATTCGAAAGAGTCTTGATATTTTGCCTTCCAAGACAGGGGATTTTGATGTCCTTGAAGTCCGTAGTTTCTTAGGTCTAAGTAGCGAACCGGTTTCATTAACAGACTTGCGCAGATCCTTAAATTGCCCCTGACGGTTGGATCTCGTCTCGACAAGCCATTCTACCACTCACTTATTCCGCTTTAAGGTTGGTGGAGGTGATATCGTCGTCAAAGTGAGTGAAAATATTTTCTCCGCCTTGACTTCAAGTTGACCTCACAATACTCAGGCCGAATATTTAGGCGTCAATTTCATTGATACAGTTGGTGCTTATATTTCCTACCATAGACTCACCTAACGTTACGTCTTAGTATTTTCGGTATACACATATCATCTGATCCACGTTTTCTACCTCACTCGAATTTAGCAAGGGCTTGTACCCTCTAAAGGAGTTTCCTGCTGCCATAGGAGCAGAACTCGCTGGCACTATTCTAGCTCTACCTACTGACGAGACCGTCCTTGAAAATCCTGAATTCAAAAAACGAGGTTTCACAGTTGGTGCAAAAGTTGCTGTCGTACGTGCCAATTCCCAGAGTTCATTGGCGATTCGAACAAGTCCTTAATTTAGGGTGGTGCATCGGTTGTTGGAATACATTCCGACTACGCGGCGGTCCCTTGGAATATTGTTCATGTACTTCCGCCAAACGTCTCGACCCGAACTGCGGCCGCTGCCTTGTCGCAGGGATTGACTGTTGTCACATTCATGGAGGAAGCGTACACCGTGCGCAAGGGCGATACCATTCTCGTCCATACTGTTGCAGGTGGACTGGGACTTCTCTTTGCACAGCTGATCAAGGCTCGCGGGGCAACTGTCATCGGAACCACGTCGACCAAGGAGAAAGCAGAGCTGGCAAAGGCCAACGGAGCGGACCATGTCATCCTGTACAAAGATGAGGACACGGTACAGCAAGTTCTGGAACTCACCAATGGTGTCGGTGTCGATGCAGTCTTTGACGGTGTTGGAAAAGACACGTAGGGATTCCGACAGTTCTTTCGAGCCCAATTTGATTCTCTGCCACTCAGCTTCGACAACAATTTCAAGTTACTGAAATGGAAGGGCACTCTGGTTTCTGTAGGGAACGCGTCCGGCGCTGTCCCTCCATTTGCACCTATCCGCTTGTCCGAAAAGAACCTCAAGCTCGTCCGCCCAACGTAGGTGAAAATGATGTCGAATAATTCGTTGCTGACGATCGTCGGCGTTAGGGTTGGAAACTATGTTTTTACGGCTGAAGAGGTATTCCTTTACGCTGCTTTCGGATTTTTTACCAACGCGGTCGTGCACTAGTTCTTCCACTACACCACTCAGCTCTTTGATTTCATTGCGGATGGTAGCCTCAACATCAAAGTGCACAAGGAATATCCCTTCAGTGCTGAAGGGGTCGTACAAGCGCAGAAGGACCTGACGGGCGGGCACACTACTGGAAAGCTGATCATTAAAGTGGAATAAGATAGCAGAGGGGATTTCTACTGGAAAGCTGATCATCAAAGTCGAGGATTAAATGTATTCATGTATTTTTCAATATTTTCTGGGCCGGACCGAATGGCCCGTGTTACTGCGGTCACGGTTACGTCATCCTCCAACTGAAAACATCTACACCGCGGCCGAATGCGGGCTTGAACTGGCCCTTTCAACGATCTTTGGTGTCCAAGGCGCAAGATTTACGCGCTATTATGTGGGAACGAACGCTGCAAGATCTCATTCGCGGCCTGCGCGCGAACAAAAAGGACGAATCCAAATTCATAGCCAAGGCGGTGGATGAAATCAGGAAAGAAATCAAAGGCGACGATATGGAGCTCAAAGCTGGAGCAGTATTGAAGCTCACTTATGTGCGCGCCCATGATTCCGACGTTGGATTTCGCCTTACGATTTTGGGTAGCTTGATATGCTGGGTTACGATATGAGCTGGGCCTCTTTTCATGTGGTGGAGGTCATGTCTTCGTCCAGATTTCACCTCAAGAGCGTTGGATATCTTGCTGCCGTCCAGTCCTTCGACCAAGAGACAGATGTACTCATGCTGACCACAAATTTGCTGAAGAAGGTTTGTCCGTTCTACTCGTCAGGGATAAAGATTTTGATTCGATACATCCAGGACATGACTTCTACGCCTACAGACATTGCTGTCACACTGAACGGTCTCTCTCATATTGTCACTCCGGATTTAGCTCGGGATCTGTCGCCCGAGTTGATCACAATGTTAACTCATTCCCGGGCTCAAATACGGAAGCGCGCCATTCTTGCATTGTACAAGGTCGTGATCAAGTATCCAGAGGCTTTACAATCAGGGGTTACGCGACTGAAGGAGAAGTTGGAAGACCCTGACCCTGGCGCGTTCAAATATTTTTATACTGAACGCATCGACTCATTATTCAGATTTTCAGGTGTCGTTGCTTCAACTGTCAACGTTCTCTGCGAATTGGCGCGACGTAATCCCGAAGACTACCTGACATTGGCTCCTCAGCTCTTCCATCTTCTCACCACTTCCACAAACAATTGGATGCTCATTAAAATCGTCAAATTGGTGAGTAACACGGCCGACGGTTAGCCATTTCTGACGCTAGAACCGCCAGTTCGGGTCCCTGTCACCGTTGGAGCCGCGCCTAGTGAAAAAGCTCCAGCCGCCCATTACAGATCTCATTTCGACAACTCCGGCCATTTCGTTGTTGTACGAATGTGTTCACACTTGCATTATCGGAGGGATGTTGCAGGGATCCTCCGGCGATTCTTTAGCTAGAATTTGCGTTTCGAAGCTTGCCGCATTTATACAAGATGCCGACCAGAACCGTACGTATTCAGCTATCCCTGTTGTCCTCGATCTGGCCACTGATATGTTTTCCCAAAGTCAAGTACATTGCTCTCCTTGCCTTGGTCAAGATCGTGCCATCTCATCCTCACCTGGTTGCGGAATACCAGGACACTATCCTTGCTAGCGTCAATGATCAAGATATCAGCATCCGGATGCGGGCACTCGATCTCGTGTCCGCTATGGTGTGTTAAGTCATCCAAATTCGTGATACTACTTACACTACTGGCAGGTGTCTCCGAATAGTCTCCAGTCCATCGTGCAGCAAGTGCTTTCCCACTTGGTGCCGGACACCTCTTCGTCGACACTGCCTACTGCCGCGCAATCGCTTGCGCAACTTACTTCCCCTACGTCAGACACCACCAAACCTCATATCTCTCCCAGCCAATCCCCTGCCTATCGTCTGGTTCTCTCGCAACGGATTCTCACCATGTGTTCACAATCGATGTACGAGAATGTGACCAACTTTGAGTGGTACCTCTCTGTACTAGTAGATTTGGCCCATGTTGCCAATGTCGACATAGGGTCGCAGATTAGGGATCAGCTTGTCGACGTTGTTGGACGCGTTAAAGGGGTGAGACGATATGCCGTTAAACTCATGTACACCCTATTGTGCGACGATACGATGTTGCACAACGCACGCGACGAAGGCAGTTGCTCAGAAGTGCTTTGGGCTGCTGCTTGGATATGTGGTGAATATTGCAGGTTAGTTTCAGCAATTCGCGTGCCCGCCTCCCTCACCATGTTTCCAGTGAACTTGCCGAGCCTCAGAAGCTTCTACCGTATCTCCTTCAGGCGGAAATTGCAACCCTTCTACCAGAAATAATCGCCGTCTACATTCACGCTACCTCCAAAATATTTGGGCATTGGGCGGCTGAAGTTGCGCAACGATGGGACGATGACGATATTCCTGAAGTCAAGGCTATGGTAGATTTAATTCTCGGTCGTGTGCGCGAATTTGTCAGCAATTCAGACGTCGAGGTGCAAGAAAGGGTGGGTGTTATCCAATTCGTTTATCAAATGTATATTATCTCACGGTTGTACAGGCCGCAAACACAGTCCAGCTTTTCGCTTTTATTCAAGCGGACCTGAATGCATATAGGCCAAAGCCTGCTGACAATCCGTTCGCAGAGGCGGCTTCTTCCTTTGACCCTATTGCAGCTGGGGAGCCTCGGTTCCCAAAGAGCCTGTACCTTCTTCAACCATTGCATGGAGCGTACGAGCTCAACCCTGTTGCGCTGGCGGCTCAGGCTAGCGTCCCCATACCCGATGGCCTGGATCTCGACGCATGGATTGTACCGCAAGAGCTTGTTCCCGAGGTCGACCCGGATGCCAAAGCCCGAAAGGTCAAGAAGGGCAAAGACAAGGAGGCGAACGGGGGTAAAGCTAAGAACGGAAAGAAAAGGCACAAGGAGGAAGGGAATGGAGTGATATTAACGCCGCCTGAGGATACGGAGACTCCAGAGCAGGCCATCGAAAGGGAGCAGGTGTGCATTGTTTGAGAAAAAGTGATGGCTTCGTGCTAATTTTTTAAACAGCGACTAGCGGAACGGCGAGAACGACTGCGTGACGATCCATACTATATTATCGATGACAAACCTTCAAGACGAATTGACGACGACATTGATTCAATACCGGTGGTCCGACTCGATGATATGCCTTCACTAACCCCAGGTGCGATTGGTATAATCAGAATTTCCCTAGCTGACCGCATTGGCTCTCAGACGATACTCGGATTCTACCATCACTAAGGGACGACTATACACCCGCAGCTTTATCCTTTGTGATTGATCGAGACGGAGAAATGCCCGAAGGAGCGGTCCTACCTTCGCGAACGATAACTCCCGTTCCTCGCGAAAGTCACACACCCACACCGCCCCGGATGATGGCATCCTTCCCTCAATACGAGGTTGTGGATGAGGTTAGGACGAGCACCCCCGAGCCTATCAAGGTCACTCGGACCAAGAAGAAAACACCTGGAAAAAAGAAACGGACACAGAATGAAAATAGTAGTCTTCCTGAATCGTCCAATCCATAGCATTCAAGTCATAATATTATTAAGGACGGTATACAGAAAGCGGTGATGATGAGAAATGGGATAGACTGCAGACCCAATACAACCTTGCGGAACGGTACGTCCCAAGGACCGGGAAGTTTACTACTAGTGCGGGGTGTCCAAAATGTGCGTGTTGTGAGGGGAAGGAAGGCGCATAGTGAAGATCCAGGGATGTCCACACAACCAAATCAGAGAGAGGGTGAATATCCATCATCGATCATCCTCGACATGCTCGACAGAATCAACAATTTCGTTGACCAGTTCCATCGTTACTCCTGGGATAATCCTCTCTGCATCCGTAAATGCCCGCTGAAGAGCGCTGAGAGCTATTCGCGCTTCTTGAGACGACACTCGTGGGAAAAGCTTGGATCTACGCGTGAGGATGGGGATGAACTCACGGGGAAAGAATACATACCGATGCAATGGCCGGCAATATGACAGAATCGAGCATTGTTGTGTCTGGTAAATCGTCCTCTAGCTGTACGTGGCTCAACTTTTCTGACAATTGCGTGGTGCTCCCTGCACGGCTGTATGTATCCGAGTATTGATCATCATAATCATCATCGTACTCGTCCGAGGGCTCCCTCTGGACGGTGTGATGACTATTCCGGGAGCCTGCGTTGTCGGGCATGTGCCGGACGGTCGCTTGTTGGTCGACGCGCCTGGAGGACGCAGGCGACGGTGGTAAGGGCGGGAGATCCCCCTTGACTGTGATAGACGAATTCGTCGAGATATAAGAAGATCCTCCTGAGGAACCCGACGAGCCGTCCGAACGTCTGGTTCCATTGTTTTCCCACGTGAGCGGAGGCCCAGAGACATGGATTTGGGTCTGCGAGCGTCCAACGGTTGCAGCATGGCGAACAGTTCCGAAGTCCCACAGGTCTTCGGGGTCGCCGCTTGCCGGTCTGCGCGAGGAGCTAAATAAAGAAACGAAGAAGGGGAAAAAGCCACATACAAATCAGATGCAGAATGGTGGTCTTCTTCATCCTGACGGTCTCCGCCTTCAGCCTTCCACCGCTCGTGCCGCTCTATGAGTTCCGTCAAATAACTCGTCTTCTTGGCCATTCGTATGAACTTGTGCTTCAAAAGATCACGGGCCGACGGACGCTGTAGAAATGGTTTGAACAACACTAGAGATGGTTTGACTGACTGACGTCGCGAGGATCACGTTGCAAGCAATACGAGACAAATTCTCGGAAAGGTTTTGAGAAATTGCCGTCCAGAATAGGAGGCGGATTTTTGGGAATGAGGAACAAGACCTTTTCGCCGTCAGGGGGGGAATAAATGAGTTTGTTTGACCGACCCACCTTCATCGGGTGTAATTCAGCGTAGGGAGGCTCGCCTTTGGCCAACTCTATCGCAGTGATACCCAAACTCCAAATTCTGCCTTGTGGTCATATCCACTCTGCTTGATAACCTCAGGGGACATCCAATATGGTGTACCAACGAAGGTATTTTTCTTTGCAGAAAGGGTTCCAGAAAGCTGCCCAGAAACACCGAAGTCGGCGAGCTTGACTTCACCTCCAGCGGACAGCAGAATATTGGCGGCTGCGTCGGAAACGGCGTTAGCACTTATCCTTTTTCAGACAAAGAAGCCGACGTACCCTTGATATCCCGGTGAAGTTTTCCTTCGCTGTGCAGATACTCGAGACCCCGTAATAATTCTCGGACGATGATGGCAATGTATTCCTCCCGGAAAACTCCCGGTTTCATCTACAGCCGGATTAGTTGAAAAAAGATGCGCTAATAAGGCAATAGATTTACCAAGTCTGAACATGAACCGCCCGAACAATACCTAGGGTAGATCAGTACTATGAGACGGGGGCGAATTGAGCGACGAACTCCATCACGATCCATAGGTTGGATCCCTTCAAATAAGATCCATGATATCTAAACGGAGAGTGAATACTAAACATACGAGGAGAGGAACTAGGCACGCACTTGGTGACGTGCGGCGAGTCCAACTGCGAGAGAATCTGGATCTCCTGTTGGATATCCTCTATCTCATCCTCTGCGCTTTCGAGGTCGATTATCTTAATGGCAACTGTCTTCTGCGTTCTCTTGTCGTATCTGTTCGCAGCGATGAGGTACGGAAATAGGAGCATTAGCGCTGAAAGCCCGCACCCTTTATAAACCTCTCCAAATGAACCCTTGCCTGTGGGACGATGCAAAAGATGATTAGCGAGGACATAGAACGAAGGAAAGCATATGCACCGATCCGGTCCTGTTTGACATAGAACTCTTCGGGATCCTGGTGGTGTTGCTCCTACATGGCGTACACGCGTCAGATGCGGTGCGATTGCTAGGGAAAGCACCAACCATGTCAAGGAATCGGAGCTACTAGCACTCTATGGTGGAGGTGAAAAACGGGTGTTCGTGTCACGTCGTATGTACGTCGTAAGTCGTTGCGGTGTATGGAAGATTGCTACAGTGCGTGCGTCGGAGCAATGGGGTATTGTTGCAAGGAGTGAAGAGAGAGAGAGAGAAAAGACAAAAGAAACGCGGAGAATATGGGGGGAGGAAGCAGGGAGTGTCTTAATTTATCGAAACGCCTCCTCTTACGCTGAAGCAAAGCCGTCACAATATTCAACTGCCTCATTCGGCTAGCTCTGCCAATTCAAAGGACACTCTCTACCCTGCCATCCGCACGTCGTCTGCACTCAAGGATTAGGTCTAGCCATCCAAGATATCCAATGAATAATATGTATATAGGTAGGTATAGACCGATAACCCGCTCTGTTTCACAGTCGCCATTTCACATTTTATCACCGGTTCACGATCGTATGACGTCCGCAGCCTTCTTCAAGTTTGAGCACTGCCCTTGGTAATCCCCGCGTTCGTACACTGGTGCAGGGTCCGACTCCGAGTCCAACTTCGGGCGTGCTTGGATCGTCTCCGCCTGAACGAGCGGCATCGTGATAGGAGGCAATAGTGGAATGGCAGAGAGCGATGGCGCATATCGGGGCAGTCTCCCCGCAATTTCCTCCTCCTGATTCCGCAATTCTTGGATCTCGGCCTGTGTGAGACCGTCATATCCGAACCCAAGGCCCTGGATCTGCTTCTTTGCTTTCTTGGCCTGTCTCTTCTTGGCGCGGTATTCGAGAAATTGTTGGCGCAAGGAGGGGGCAAACAGGTAAATCGCGACGGTCCAGAGTGTGAAGAGCAGAAACCCAAGCAGTACGATGATGGTGGAAGTGTCGACGGTAACATGAGGGCCCGACGAGGGCTCTATTTGCAATGCTGGTGAGCTCGAGGGTGACGGTATGAGAACAGATGACGCGTCGAGAGTAACACCAGAGCTCGAGGACTGTACATTCAAGGCCGGCGAGATCGTGGGTGACGGTAAGACGATATCGAATGTAACATCAGGGCTCGACGGTGAGGGGCAAGGCTCTACTCCCAAGGCTGGCGAGGGCGATGGTGATGCAGCGGGATCAGAATATGAGACGGGGAACATGGCGGGGTCGTCGCGTCGAAGAACTTGAACGGGGCTCATTGGTCGTTGAAAATGAAAAATGGACCTCGCGGAGGTGAATAAAAGTAGAAAGAAGTCAAGTGTTGTAGTCTTCTAGACTTGAAAGGCGCAGGTAAAGTGGGGGTAGTTTGGATGTAAACGATGGTGAGAGGTAACAAGCGATTATGCCAGGCACAAACACAAAGCCCCTATTTCTTGTTTGATGAAACTAGTCTCGAAGTAGCTCATTCCAGCCTCTATAGTCTAGCCTTCGTGATTTTCTGAAGATAGTCGTTCAGAAGCACGTATACTATGGAGCCTCGAAGCTCGAAGCTTTTATAAATAAATAAAGTTGGCCTAGAGTGTCGGTGAGATTGAGTACCGAGTATCCGATGTCCATGAAAAGGCAATCCCTTGTTAATACACTACACACAATCTTACAAGTACCGCGACGGGACCTTTTGACCAGGCTTGGTGTAGAAGGAAAGAACGACCCAAAGACCACCACAATCACACTGTTCAACAGATGCTGCGCCAGTGCTTCGGAAGCCATCGGAGGACATATGAAGCCCGAATTCGTGGTGGCACGTTAGAGTAAACAGGCCCTATACATCAGCAGTGCGTGCGTTATCGAACATAATACAGTAGGTTAGCGGCACTCCGAGCTTTCAATTTGCTCTAAATTAGTAGTCTAGCAGAGACGAGTATGAATATGAATAATAATGAAATGGCTGAGACGCGGCGTACAGATACGAATAATCCCTCTGATGTAAGTTATGCGGGAGTGTGAATTATTGTCGGAGGCATCGCTTTCCGATGTTCCTGCGGGCACATAAAAAATTTAAAGGCGGCGGAAATAATGAAGAGCAGGGCTTGCCGGGGTATGCGTCGTCTCATAGTCGACATGCACAAATGCCCTTTCAACGTTGGGCAATACTTCAAGTTTTTCCTGTAACGATTGGCTGACGTCGTGTGCCTTCCATAATGGTGTGTTCGCATCCATTACGATGTCGATCTCGACAAAATAGTCCTAAAAGAGAAGGTCAACAGTGCGCACAAGACCTTGGCGTCGTCACGAACTGGCCCACTCTGCGAAATCTCATCAGTGGCAGAGTAGTGCATCGAGTTGGAAGAACTGACGTGGTAGGCTCTCACAGTATCAATTTTATCAATCTGCTGGCTGAACGTTGCTGATTTGTAGATCAGGAGTTGCAAAAAGTCGTGCGACGCAGATTTCCCAGCCAAAAGTTCGAATTGGGTGTATATTGTCCGACCCCATGAGATTACCACTCCGAGCGCAATCTAGCGGGCCGTTGGGATCTGCGTGAACGGCGGGGGGTTGCTTACAATGATAGCACCCATTGGATCGAGCCCTAAAGGGAGAACACATTTTTTTAAGTTATGCGTTCACCAAGCAGATAAGGAAAAACTGACACCACCGTAGTTTACTACCACCAGTTGACATAAGTATACCTATAAGGGAAAAATGTTTAGAAGACGGAATTACTGCAAATAAAGTGAAGGCAGACCAAATCCGTTGATCCAGAGGTCATTTCGATGATCCTCCCATAGCACGAGGACCTGACTGGACTTCTTTCGAAGCGAGAAACAGTAAATAAACAGCAAAAGTTTCACCGCTGCCGGTGAGAGTTACATCGAAATACTCGGACCCTATTTTTAGAGAAATACCTAAGGCTGCAGCAACGGCGAGGATCGATGGTAGGTGGAACTCTTTCAAGTCGCCATTCTTTTTCGTGATTAATGACTGTGCCGATTCAACAATAACCACGAGGTTGACAGATCCCATTCTGATAGTTGAGGTCAACTATAAATTTGCGATAAAGACAGAGACGAACAAAAATCCTTTGAACCAAAGTTAGCGCTTCTGCAATTTGCTGAGAGAGAAGGTAAATTCACCATAGACAATATTCCCTATGGTTTCTAATCTTGCACCACCGACAGGCCACGCGTTGCCGTCCAACTGATCCGCTTTTCTGTGCAACCAGAATAATAGTATGTTGCTTCCAATATCGAAAGTCGCGTCGATTCCAGTCGCCAGCAAAGAAAGCGACAACGACGAAATTGCGGCGTACACTGTTGGAAGGATGAGGCATGAAGACGCGCAAAGTTGAGAGTTCATTTGTTACATTGTAAGACGCAGAGACAAAAGTTGGCAATCAGACTCGCCCACACGGCAATTTTTACCTGACGGTCATACTCGAAACGGTGCGCTGATCAAGACAACGGACACGCACAGGCAGACGAGAGGCTGCTTCGTCGATTCGGGCATCCTCCGTATGCTCTTCCATGGGTTTAAGCAGCGACGCGATGAGCTATTTGAATTACTTGGCACCGGCGTCAACTGAATTTCGTGAACTTATGCGCACTGTGTTCTGGTTTCCATGATACGCAGCGAGACGCTTGCCCTTCTTGCGGCGTCGGAGCTCATCGATCTCAGCAGGCGTCTTTAATGCGCCTCTGAAGTGAAATGGGTCTGAATTGGCACATTCTAGATCCACATTGGCGGATGTGCGATCAGGTACCACTGTGTCGGAGGCCTAGAGTGACGTTAAGTGTAATGCAGGAATGAGACGATGGGTAGAAAACAGTCACCCTGTGGCGGGGGGACTCATTAGACGTTGAAACCGAGGACTTTTCGTCGACCATGACGGCTGGAAGACCGCGGGAAGGAGACGAAGAGTCGGATCGTCGAGGATGGTAGTGCACGATTAGATACACTATGACCCAGAGGAACGGTAAGGATCTGCATGAACCAGATCAAAGGAAAATGCTGTACCGGGTCCTGGGGACGGATCCAATTCTTTGGCGACGACCACCTAGAATCGACGCCGACAGTGAGCAAGGAGGGCAAAGCCAGCAAAAATCAGCAGTTGGTTGGTGGTAAACCGCAAGCCGTATCACCCGCACTTAACTCCGCATCTCCCAACATCTCGCGTTTCAAAAAAAGAAAAAAAAACCCTCGTTCTGTCCTACATGAACGAAGACATGGCTACTCTTATCCCTGTGTTCCTCGCCCTGGGTGGTCTAATGTATCTCGTTCTTTATTTCCCGCGGCCGTGGTGATAATATCCATCTCTCCAGGGTGTGCGCGATGTGTTGGTGTCTCCTCTCGTCGTGCCTTGGTACACCCATCCTGCAAGCCCTAAAAAGTCTCTGGGAGTATCTCATCCTGAGCGCCAAGAGTGGAGGCGACCGCACGCTGCAATCGAGGCGACGGGCGGCCCAGGGTCGGTTCTCTGAGGTGGAAGAAGAATGGGAGATGAATTATCGCGGAGGCAGAAATTATTGAATGGACGAAGCCTTGAATTCATTGCAGTGGAATCCCCCGTGCCGAGTTTGTTTGGGCAATATTTGCCGGGCTGAGTATAAAAACCCGGCGCGTCAGCCATTTCCGCCAACGCTTCTCTCTCTTCAACCACCACCTTCTCTCTACTACAGCCTACTACCTTATACAGTCTTTCATCCTTCCTCAGCCTACCCCACAATGAAGATATCTTCTAGCACTTCTCTTCTCTTTGCTACCCTTGCCATCTCCTCGTCCTCGCCCTGTCTCGCCGCTCCCGCCAGTGACCCGCCCAGTTCAGAACCCGGTATGACTAGCTCGCCTAGTAGTCAACATGTCGCTGCTCGCCGAGACTCGTCCGCAGGAAGAGCCCTTCGCCCGCCTAACATGCAACGATCAATAGACATGGCCCGCGCCATAGGTGAGCGTTATGTGTCTTAGGCGTGGTTCAACCTGTTGATCACTGGTCCTAGTAAACGAAGATCCTGAAGCTCGTGGCTTGTTCAATTTATTAGACCTAGACTGTCTTATATGCCCCGTCGCCAAGCTACTGGTTGATTGTGACAAGGATAAGGAGAAGTCTGCAGGCGGCAAGCAAGCCATGTTCGAGGCTGGATCGCGTCCTTCCATGTCCACAGCTGAGGCTATCAATAACCTCCAAGGTGCCCTCGCCATGCTCATGGACCAAGACGCTTCGAGTCCTCCCTATGCTCCAGCCGACTCTTCCTCTGCCCCAGCCGACCCTTCCTATCCTGCGGACGACTCTTCCGATCCTGCAGACGCGCGTAAAGATGATGGTGACGATAGCGTCGACAGCGACGGAGAGCAAGATGATTCGAGTTCGTCAGCTGCCGCCGCCGACTATGATCCTGCATCTGCCTCGCCTTCTCTTCCCGGGAACCCTCCCAACACGCCGACGTCCGACATGTCTTCAACCACCATGTCCACGCCTGACATGTCTTCAACCAGCACGTCCGGTCAGCCAACGGTTACCCCTGCTCGCCGCGATACCACACCTCTCTCTCTGCCTGCCCCATGCCTCCCGCCCCCATTTCTCCCATTTCTCCCGCCTCCGACGTACCTACAGGCGAACTGGCTCCAGTCCATGATGTCGCTAGCGGGCCCACAGGTGCCCTCGCGGGTGGGTTGGATGGGGGTTTAATCGACATCAAGGTCTTGCGTCGTTGGGGATCGCGTGCAGTTCCATCTCCGGTCCCTAGCCAGGTAGCCGCCGCCCCAGCCGAGGCCGCCGGCGCGCCCAGCAGTGTCACTTCCGGTGCTTCATCCGCTGTCCTCAGCGTTCCTTCCACAGTCGAGAGTAAAGCTCCTCCACCCGCCGGCAATGCAGCTGCAGGCGCCGTTGACAAGGGCTCGTCTGCTGCGAACACGGGCACATCCGCCGCGCCTGCCAAAGCGAAAGAAGCACCTGGAATCGTCATTGGTAAGGTTGAAGGTGGGCCGGCGATGGTTGAGAAGGAGACGGGCACTGCGTAGTTTACTTTGGTTTCTCTATGTTTTTTGGGACTTTTGTTGTGAATGTTACTTGGGATTGATGGCATCCATATTAATAGCGGAGGCGTGGTCGTGAATGTGATGGTCGCTGTGCTCCGTCCGCTCTTAACCAGTCGACTAGCACTGGCTGGCTACACTCCAGCGGAGCACCATGCCCCGTCCTACTCCCCTCTCAAATCCTTCAAATCCATACCCCCATTTTGATACCCAACTCACTCCCCGGACTCCTCATTCGCGCGCAGGCCGAGCAGAGGAAGCCTATTCCGCCGTGGAACTTGAGCAAATAGATTTTGACGACGAAGACTATGGTTCGGCGGTGCAGCAACAAAATGCACCACTGCTCTCCTCGTCCGCCAGCGACAGTTTCCCCCAAATTGGTTACCGAAGTCGCGGCGACGACTACGACCAACGCACTACAAGGAAGGAAAAGCGGCAGGGGCTTTCTGCCGACAAAATCATATCCCGCCTCCCCCTTGCGCTCTACTCGTCTGTCGCTGCTGTACTTCTCGTCCTCGTCTTCTTTTCATTGCGGGAGCCAGAGGCACTCAAGAAATACGTGGGCGCGACGGACGCCTCGGATGCCCCCTCCGCTGCGCCCGGCCCAACAGCCAATCCTGCGGTCGATATAGCCCCGGGGATGGACGCACCACAGCACCACGCACCGGGCCACATCACCCTGATCTCGTACGAAAACTACACGAGCTTCCCGTTGGACCCCATCCAATACCGGGCGGAATGCATCAAGCTGACCCCAGCGATAATGGCGCCGCATGAGTACTGGGATACCCACAATTCGCGCGACGTTCCGCACGTCGACGAGCAGCCGGGGTACACACTGGCTCCGGGCGAGGCACCAATATGCAACCGGACGATCACGTACCAACTCGACGGGTGGGCGGGGCTGTTGGTGGATTTGGCGCTGATCGCCCAGGCGGCGGCTTTCGCACGCGAGGTGAGGCTTTCCTTTTCCTGCGCCTCCGTACCTTGAATGAGGCATTTTAGCGCGACGCTACTTTCTTTGTGCAAGACAACTTCTGGAACCGTGGAAAGTATGGGAGTATAAATCTGTTTTCTACGATGATATTTACGCCCCTCGGCCATAGATGGAGCGACCATTTTGAAGATGTTCGACTGGGTCAGCCTGGACCAGAACCTGGTTGCAGACCTCCTCCGCCAGAAGGTGAGCCTCGTCCATTACACGACGTCCTGCAACTTAGCCCTGGCTTAGAATTCGTTGCATGTCCACGGACGGCTAGGTAGGAATCTCTCATCGTTTGCTATTTAACGCTAATGGAGCTCCTCAGACACTGGGTAATGTGGCACTTGATATCGCTACTGCTAATTCTCAAGCTCGAATATAGCTCATCAACTCCCGGACATCGAGATATCACTTCGGCCACGGCTTCAGTGAAACATACGAAGATCCGTACGCGCTCAACTTTATATTTACTCTCTTCAAAAACGTCAACGTATTGGTTATAGATATGGGCACAGTCTGAACCGCATGAAAGACATGTTCAACAGGGCCTGGCAATCTTTTGAAACCACCATCCGTCCAAACGCGCATTCATTGGAGCTGATTCAATGGGCCCGGGAAGAGGTTCTGGAAAAGATGACCGTCCATTACCAAAATCCCCGCTCGTTCAAGGGCGTCACGGACGATGGACCCGAGATGGGTTACCTCAGCGTGCACATCCGACGCGGCGACCGTGAGCCGGCGTGGCGCGTCTACGGCCAGGAGTACCTTCCCCTCTCGGACTACGTCGAGAGCGTGGTGGAGTCCTGGACTCGACTGGGCTTGGAGGTCTCCGCCGACGACAAGCTCGTGCAACCATTCGTCTACATCGCGTCCGACAGCCCCGCCGTGGTGAAGGAATTCGCTGAATTCTTCTCTCCGGAGCGCGTATTTTCGCTTTCGAAAAGTAGACGCGAGGAGCTGCGGCTTCTCGCCAGTCCACAGCAATATTTCCAGGACATCTTTATGACGCTCCCGGACCCCATACGCATCCAAGCTACGCGTGGGATGATCGTGGATTTCGCGCTTCTCAGCGGCGCTTGGGCAACTGACGGCGATCTTATTCCCGATGGCACTATTTGTGCAGTTAGGTACGCCCACGCCCACGCCCCCATTTACTCTTTGTTCTGTTGAATGCTGAAACGCTATGCAGCTCGGTTGTTTGCAAACTTGCTGCAGTAGGGATGGGCTGGAAACGGGCATTTGGAGAGGTCGATGAAATGGGCGAGATTGACAAGGATGAGCGGCGCTGGATGGACGTTGACTTGAAAGGTCGAGTCGTTCCTGCCTGGGAACCTTTCCAGGCCTACTAGTCACAGGCAGGACTGTATTTAAACTGCTCGCTAGTACCTTACTGCGACTATCTAGCATTCACAGAGCACACAGACGGGTCTGCATCATATACCGACCCACAGAGCGCTGCGCAGGTTAGCTACTTACAATCCGCGTTGTGATTCTAGACAAGTAGCACTCCAGTGTGTCTGCGAGCGTTCGCCAAGGATAGAGAGGTACGAAACTGAGCGATATATCATTGTCATACATAGTACAAAAACTGCGCGACAGACCGGCAAGATAAAAAGTATGGGGCAGCCATTATTTCCGAGCGAACGTAAGCTGGAAAAAAAAGGATTAGCTAGGACGCGGTAGTTGGAAAGCGAAATCTGACCTTGATCTTGTTTTCCCCGTCCAGCTTGTAATTGTGCAGCGCATCCTTCGCAACACCAGAGCTCGTCTCGTCCAGAAACTCGACGAAGGCAATGTCCTTCTTGGTGGGAATGAGACGGACTTCGTACAGATTCGGATATCTACACCACAATTAGCAACATGATACCTCAGGACGAAGAAGAATCAAGACGCACTGTGAAAACAAAGAGACGAGTTGGTCTTTTGTAACAGATTCGGGTAGGTTTTGCAGGAAAAGGATTTTGTTTGGCGGGAGATACTCGTCCGGCATTTGTACATTTGGTCGTTTGGGAGCAGGTACGGCTGCGGCTCCGTCCACTGTGTGGGTAGATGAGAGCAGTAGATGATGGAGGATAGGTAATTCATACTCTCGGTTGCCAAGCGCTTGGCCCTGAATTTTTGTTTTAATGGATTCGTGTAACGTGTCGTCTCTGCGAGGATTCGGTCAGCTTCATTCCTGCGAGAACAGCTTTGAATGCAGGCGCACTCTTATGCTCGTCTCTCTGGGCCTTGTGAGTCTCAAAATTCTCCCCGTCCAACTTCTTAACAACTGCGTCCGATCTTGTCTTCGCAAACGATATTTGCTGGAGCCGAATACATCAGTGCAAAACTCACACACAAGGCGGACAAATTACCATTGGTTTTGAGTAGAGCGGGAATCCGCGGACCTCCTTCATAGCCTTTTTCGCTATGTCGGCGGACGCAAAGGATACAAATGCTTGCCCCCGCATCCGCAGATTGCTGTGGGCGACGACATCCAGAACCTCACCGTACGACTTGAACAACCCTCGTAAAGAGGCCTTGAGGACTATAGGAAGAGCTCCAGACAGGACTGCCAAGAAATAAATGAGTATTACCGTCAATCTTGATCTTTTCGTTTAGGTTCTGGATGTACAAAGTTTCGGAGGCAAACTCCGGCTCCTCGGGGACGACAGGGTCGGCGGGGGCCGCTGCAGCTGCCGTGTCCGCAACAACACCTTCCATAACATCTGGGACGGGCGGAGCTGCAACGTCGGCCATAATAAGTTGTGGAAAGGGAGAAGATGTGTTGTTATTTCTGGACGGCGACGCCATCGTCTCAAAAAGGCAATTCAATCTAAGTACTGTATTTCTCTTCTACACCCTTAAACGACCTCTTTCGGCGTCATGTGCACTGTGGCGATTGCAGGGGAGGACAGTCTACCGCCAGGAAATAATCCCTATCCTTCACCCCTTCAGTGATACCGTGCGAACTGCATTCACTTCGATCAGCCCACAATAATCGAAAAGCAGGCGATACTCACTCATCCAAGTGTTCTTTCACAAGGTCCTCTGTATTCTTTCCATCCCGTTCCAAGGGCGAGTCGCGACAGTGTGCACACCGCCAGATGTTGGTGCCGATACTGCGAGCTGCTGACAGGGTTCGAGCCTCAATCGCGCTTTCCTCGGTTATTCTCTCCCAAGGAATCTGGCTCCCCCAATGCACCGACATGCAGTGTTGAACCTACAAATTATCGTCTGATTTCACACCGTAGACTTGGACGAGGACTTACAGCGTTCCTCCACGGCATGACCTTACGAGGTCTTTGCCCATCGCACTTGGCGCCATAGCTGCATTTCAGGCAGATGAACCGTGGATCCATATCGTCCATCTGCTGTGTTGTAACAACGTTGTAGTCCAATCCACACGCCTCGAGTAGCTGCTCCACTGCCCTGGACGCTTTTTCGTCGAAAAATATCGATTTGCAAGACCATGTCTTCCTGCGACACCAGCCAATCTCCTTCGACGCCTTGAATAAGGGATTCTCAGGCACGTCTTCATCATCGACTGATTTATTTGTAACGGTGTTGCAAGGATGGTGGAGAAATTCAGGAAACCACACTGCACGCAAGAATTCAACACGGCCGTTACCGGGACAATTCCAGGACTTACTTGTTGGATAAGCGCCGTTCTGGTAGTGTTCGTATACTCGATGGATGCAGTATTTGTCTTCGCAGGTGAAGACGCATGCTGCTAGTCGGAGGGAGTGCAGATGTTGAGAAGGGGTGGGATCCCACCAGAAATAACCTGGTCCGGCCGTGTTCTGCTTGTCCAGCGTGCGGATTTTTTCATCCTCCCAGTTTGAAATAAAGGCGGTCATGGACTCGAAGACACTGGTGAATGAGGCTGGGGAGATAACCTTTGGTTTGAGATTGATTTCCACCTCGTCGTTGGTGACTACGTCACGGTCGATGACTTCAGCGCTCGCCGTCAGCACATCCGCGTCCTTGTCTTTGGTGGGTACGGTGGAAGGGAGTTCTATGATGGCCTTGACTTTCTCCCAGGTAAGCACGTCGGTGCCCGATGGTAGCAGCCTTTCAGCGGGGTATCGCATCCTAAACCGAACCCACGAAGAAACTGCGACCTTTTCACGCCGCCGAACGACGAACAGTCGATCAGCAGCCAAACGATGGGCTTTGACCTCGTGCATATACTTCACGAGACGTGGTTCTATATTCTTCCAATCTGAAGTAACGTCAGAAATTGCAAACGATCGGTGTGCTGGACTTACTCCGCTCGGTCAATGGCTTAGGTACCTTGACATCCGGATGATCACGGAACATGCAGAGAGCTGGGCGAAGCCGCCAACTTCCTACAAGGTCTTCGAGGTATTCCAGCTCTTCAATGAACCCGAGTTCTTCAAGTTTTTCAGATATACTTCATGGGAGATTAACGCAAGCATGTCTGACACCAATGCTTCACTCACTCTGTCTGCCGTTTGTATCTGATTTCATCAAGCTCATCCCAACGTTCTTGAGTTAGAGAGTCGATCCAGTCTTTGCATTCTGATGCATGCTGGAGGCAAGTAAACAAATGGCCAGTGAACAAAAATCGCAAATCCCATGCCTTCTCATGAGCCGCTAGCGCCTCTTTCCGGCTTTTGACAAATGCTGTCTTGTCTCCCACCACTGCCTGCAAGTCCTTTAGGAACTTCCGCTCGTCTTTAACCAAGCAGCATTTTCCTTTGTCTGCAACGGAACGTCACGGCGAGCTTCTCACTCAATAACGGCGGGATACGTACGTCCTGGAATACGGTAATTGGTTGAAAATGGCACGCATTGTAATACTATCTTGTCGAGTTTATCTGCCTTGTTCAGATGCTTATCCGACCGCAAGCTGTTCGAGGCAGTTAATATAAAGCCATCCGGGATTATTAAGTAGCCCACAGTTTGGAAGATTTGATACAAGGTTCACAAAGCCGAACTCTGAGTAGCCAATCGACCTTCAGTACTCTGCTAGTTAGGCAACTCTAGAAAATGTTCTTTGATGACTATTTCGCAAACGCAATATCATACGCACATGGCAATGTGGACTGTACACTAAATTGGACCAGGCAGGCTCCGACATATCTTGAGGGCGTTCGGGAAGGCCAGGAATCTGACGAAGAGATGCTTTCCATATCGAAATAGCGGACCGATGCATCACTGTGGCAAAGGTTCACCAACAGTTATACACACTGAGGAATCAACGTACAGATGCTTCGGAACCCTTTGGTTGTTCTAGCAAGATGAATGATATCCAATGGTGCAAGGTGGCCAAAAATCTAAGGAAATGTTATAGAGACGTAAAAAATGCGCAAGGACACAGACCTCGAATAAAACATCGAGAGGTAGCGATGGCAGGAGAGAGAGCTTCGCCTGAAAGCACAGATAAATACTATCCACGACATAATTAACAGTGAACTTACCTTTAATTTCGCGTACTTTGAGGCTTTCGATGCCAATGGGTTCGCGTCAAGTTTTCCTTTGGAACGGCAACTTGGCTCCTGCTTCAGCTTTTTCCTGGAGGGTTGTGAGTTTTTCGGAAGCGCATTTTCGTCGCAAGGCGTTGACGCTGGCATGTCTTATTTCGACGAGAAGAAAAAAGGAAAAGAAAGCGCGTGAGGTCACATTGGTAACGCGACGCGTTTTAAACTTCTTCGGCAATCACCGACCACGTTCTCACGGTGTGTCCCGAGCAATCCGCCAATAATGTGGAGTTATATGCCCGGAGTTACAAAGGACGTCGGTGGACGTCGTCCACCGGCGGCCACCAGTGATTTCCGCTGTGATCGGAAGGACACGAGATTAGATAGTGTCCATCAGTGATCCCCACTACACAGCAACCCCTATCCACCGAGCTTCACTGAACGTCGGAGTGGGCGTTCACTGGACCTCCAATCTTTAATCATCATATTTTTTAAATAATCAATCATTCATGTGGTCGCTGAATCCCGGTGGCTTCCGACGTGTTTCGTATCTACGCTTTTCCTTTGACCATGCCTCCGACTATCTACAATCTCAGTGACCTCCCTACTCTTGACGAGATTAAACAGGGCCCAGTCAACAGCCTGGGTAAAAAGGACCTCCTGGCTATTGCCATTGCTCTCAAGCTCTTGCAGCCCAATGAGATCAATAATAAAAATAATACGGTGACTGCCCTCAAAAAGGCGGTCTTGGGAGCCCTGCAAACCACCTCTGATACACGCAAGCACAAGCGAAAATATGCCGCCATGACTCGACGCCAATTCTTCGAACACTTGGAGGATTGCAAGAAAACTAGGCTTGCAGAGGACGAAGATCGGGCCAACGAGCGGAGCAAGGCCAAGGGTAAACGCCGCCGCTCAACCAATGAGGACGCTGACGTTAGTGATGCGGGTACTTCAAGCGAGCTCGACTCGGAGACCGAGAAGCTGTTGCAGCGTGCATTGAAGAAGGCGCGCAAGATGAAGAGAGCGAAAGACGGCCAAGGACTGGCAGGGCCTTCCCACAGGAGGAAGGCTAGGTTGACGTCGAATGAGCTTGATACCCCTGTGTAAAGTCACACTTCTCACTCCCCTCACTGTCCTTACTGCACACTATCTTTGTAAATTTAGTGGATCTCTCCCGTATCTGGTGGGATTTCCGCTGAATTCCGTTGGATATTGATAAGACTTCCGCCGAATTCCGTTGGATATTGATAGGACTTGCAGCGGAATGCGGTGTACTTTGTTAGAGGTCCGCCGAATTCCACTGGAAATTCACTCAGCTCACACTGGATTCCATTGTACTTTAAGAAGAGGTGCGGTGACCTCCACTGGAAATTTTGATCATGTCCAGTGGAATCCATTGGAAGTCCAGGCTTTGCAGCGCAATCTTATAATTATATTATTGGCAGGTACATTTGGTGGAAGTCACTGAACGGCCCTCTCCATTCACTGACCTTCATTGTATGGTACCCGTCCGTTCAGCGGACATCGGCGGAAGGGCTGTAGGGTCCAGTGGAAGTCAGTGAACTGCGGCATTTCGGCCGTCGAAAGCCGGTGTCATGGACCGGCTTTGCCGGTCCGCGCATAATACACACAATGTGCGCGTTTTTAATCCGCTACCCGAGTAACTCTCATGTCCCACAGCGACCACCCAGGACGACTACTATGTACAATACTCCACGCAAATCTGCGTTCAGCCTCAATTGTCTTCTTTTGACGGCTCTATTGATACGCGGTAGTTGCAGGCTGAGACTGAGTTCAAGCTTCAACGAGCACCCACTTGAAAGCATGCTTATGCCACTTGTGAGGTGAATATTAATATTAACCCAGGCTTTATAATACTTGCTTTCGTTAGAGACTCGGAGCCCGCTCTTCGGCGGTCGCTGACTGACATGGTTACTCAGCTGAGAAATTCGGTTATCAAGATAATTATCTATGCAGTACGGGATGTGTCGCCTCGCGTATAAAAGGCCAGAGATGTATCCAATATTCCTCACACCATCACACCTTGAACAACCGCAAGCCAACAAACGAAATGTCTAGCAAAACTGTCTATCTCGGTGTGTAACTTCGTCTTATAATCTGCGAGCCCGCAGTGTCTAATTCATGACCGTTAAGTGTCCGGCGCCAACCGTGGTATCGGTTATAGTCTCGCCGCGACTCTCGCAGCGCGCCCCAACACGATCGTCTTTACTGGCGCACGCGACCCTGCAGCCCAATCGCTGAAAGATCTCTCCGCCAAGCACCCCAACGTGCACCCGGTCAAGCTCACCTCCGGCGACAAGGCCGATAACGAGGCGGCCATCGCTGAAATTCAAAAGACGGCGGGGCAACTCGATGTTATAATTGCTAACGCGGGTGCGTTTTGTGTCTTTGCTCTCTTTGGTCTGAGATTAACGGTCGTGCCCTGCGCATAGGTATTTCCAACCACTACGGTCCACTTGCGAGCTCGCCGCTCGACCAGTTCAAGGACCACTGGGAGGTGAACACCCTCGGGTTCGTTGTCCTCTTCCAGGCTGCCCACAAGTTACTCCTCGCATCGCCTACGGGTGCCCCAATATTCGCGTACATCTCTACCGGCGGCGCCTCCATGGGGCGCTACATGCACCTGCAGGCCGCCGCATATGGCTCCTCCAAGGCA
The DNA here is from genome assembly GCA_029378395.1 of Mycena leptocephala. Taxonomy (NCBI): domain Eukaryota; kingdom Fungi; phylum Basidiomycota; class Agaricomycetes; order Agaricales; family Mycenaceae; genus Mycena; species Mycena leptocephala. The sequence continues at coordinate 25,370 of JARJLF010000112.1, forward strand.
GCCGCAAATTTCTTGGTCAAGGTGCTCGACGCGGAGCACCCCGCGCTGATCACGATGGCGATCTCGCCTGGGTGGGTCGCGACGGACATGGGGAACATGGGCGCGGTGGCGAACGGGCTTCCTGCGGCGCCGGTGACGGTGGAGGACTCGGTCGCGGGCGTCCTGTCGCGGATAGACGGGGCGACGAAGGAAACGAGCAGTGGCCGGTTCTGGAACTTCAAGCCTACGTTCGACGGCAACCCTTGGGACATCGAGACTGACGAGCTTCTGTGGTAGAGTTCGCGGCAAGGTCATGCAATTGTAAATTGTAACATACATACATATACATGTAATAGCTTGAAAATTATACGGCTAATCGTAATACAGAAAATCCCATTCTTCGAGGACCAAGCGCCATGGTGCTCGACCATGGCCCATGATCTTTCACGTTTACATTGCTATGCGCAGTTCCCAGAGTTTGCATTTTGAACCCCTTCACTGCGCACCCGGTCCAACGCAACCCTCTGATCAGCCTCCCACAGCTCTAACCCAGCCCAAACAAAATCACCGTCCCAGTCAACAAAATTGAGCCATCCGACGAGCTGCCGAAGAACATTCCCCTCCTGCATTGCCTTGCCGTACATCGGACTTTTCGCTGCAGCTGCCGCAAGGTACGATCCACGGAGAAGTGCGGCCTCCGCAGGGTCTGGTCGCTGCAGCAAATATTAGCGGTGAAGAGGTGATATGTATGAGAGCCAAACCATGCGCGTATTCATTCATGTAGTGGATGTATCCGTCCTCGTTGAGAGCCGAATACCGATCTTCGTACATCCCATCGGACCGAAGGTATGGAGGAAACTCAGCAGCCATGAAAGCTGGCATAGTCAAGATCTGTGCGCACAGGTGAGCTTGTTTGTCGCACGCCAGGCAGAAAAGTTGACTCGCCTGCCAGTCAACCAATCCTGCAAAATGGCCATGATGGACCAAGACATTCCGGTCGTGAGGGTCTAGATGTACAGACCGTACGGACAAGAGCAGCGGATCAAGGTCTTCAAGATGTTTGAGAAGGCGGCATGCAAGGATCGTTAGACGTTCAAGCAACGCTGGGACGTCGACGGTGGCCTCGTCGTTCACTCTCCATTTTGTGGCCGTAATCCTCCAGCGCAGGTAACTAAAGCATGTTTTGTGAGTACCGAGCACGAAGGATGATATTAAATCTAACACTGACTCCTTTGCAGATGAAAACGGACCTGCTGGTCCTGAAAATATCTCGCAATCCTTGAAAGGGCCGATGATCGGGGAGCCGGACATCGGCGCAATCCCGACGACTTCGCCGATTTGGGCCGGCAAAACTATGTCGAACAATTGCACCAGAGCAGTGGCCAGCTCGGGAACGAATACATGCTATAAAATGAGGAAAGGCAATGTGTGCATATAATCTGACCTACAAAGTTAAATGTCTCCCAAAGAGTGGGGTTAAATGCAGTATGGGCGAGATCTGTACCGTTCAGTTTTGATTGAAGGATGAAGGACGCCTCAACAGGATTTTGGGGGTCCGTATTATGCCCTAGGACACGGGGAATCAGGAGATCCGGTGCGAAGCCCGAGACAAATTTGAGGGCCGCAACGTCCATCTCAGTCATAGAACGAGCGAATTCACGACCTTCTGCGGTCTCCTGGTCCAGAAGTATGTTCGGCTTCCGCTAATTCCTTGCAGGATATCACCTTGAAATTGTAACATATCCGAGCAACACAATCCGCCTCAGCGTCTTCTGTGACAAGACTGTAGACCTAATAAGAAATTAAGACACAGAAGAGAAAAAGACGGAGAAGCCTACCACATTGTATACACCGTGACCAATTCGATCGTTCGCGGACAACACTTTCCGACCCAATATTGTGCTAAACTGCTCTATCATGGCCTCCGTGCACACGGGGGGGTTCTCATTATTTTGTCCTGGGCAATATACAGAGGGTGATTTCCAGTAAGGATCGTAGGTCGGTTCTGTGGCCATGAGTGTACTTGGAGTCGTTGTGGGTCACAGTGAATGTCGGCTAATAGTAAACGGGGCTACAACGCTCAGCTTCCGAGGGCTCTGCACCGCTCTCCGGTTTCGTGTGGGACGCGACGCGTTTAAAAGCTTCTTCGGCAATCACCGTCCTCGTTCTCACGGTTCGCGTCAAGCCCAACCGCAAGCATTTCAAAACGTAGATACGCATATTACAAAACAGTTAGCTTTGTGATCATTGTACGGGTCCCATATTCATCGGCAAATGTCCCTAATTCGAAAACAAAAAACGGTACTTAACGGAATATTTACTACGCCATCCCATCCTTGTCATACACATACTTGCCATATATCGGCAGCCACAAGTGCTGGCGGACCTTCTCTCTTGCTTCCTCTCTCTTCCATGGGACGTCTGCGCTTCCTTCCTCTACAGCCTGCTCTGCAACTGCTACAGCAACTTCAAAGTTGACTTGCGGCGCATCAGCAAAATCAGGGAGCAGCGCATCATCTGGATCCTTCAAGGCGGGGGACAGTGAAGCCAGGCGCCGTGCACCTAGAGATTAGTTAGATGGTTTGACATTTTTTCTCCAGAAACTAACCAGCAATGATCATGCTATCAGTCATGCAGCGCGCTTTGGTTATTATGGCACCAAATCCCAGGCCAGGATATATAAGGGCGTCTGTGGAGGGAAAATAAAACAATTATTCACAAAGGATGAGATCGGCCCACTGTTGCATTCAGCAATACTGGACAAGATACGTTGGACAGAGTTTCGGGAATAAAATCTGAGGAGCTTACACATAATCCTTGCCGTTGGGCATCTTCGCAGGGGGGAACGGACTTCCGGTTGCTAGCAATGCTTTCCCATTCGTCCAATCATTCGCGTCCTTGGGATCGACTTCGACGAGCCTGTTTCAATCGGTGTCGGTGCATACAAGATGAAGACAATTATTCCTTACTTGCTCGGATTAGACAGCGGCAAAATGATGGGTCGATCACATCCCTCCGCCATTGCCTTTGAAGTCACCTTGAGATTTAAAACAGTAAGAATAAGGAGGGAAAAAAACCTTGACAATCTCCTCTGTGAACGCGCCGGCATGTGTCGAGCATCCAATTAAGACCGTGGGTTTAACCTTCTTGATGGTTTCGAGTAATCCAATCTCCCCAGCGCCGTTCTCTTTCACTTCCGCCCATTCGTCGTCGGGTCTGACAAAATCGTGGAGGTCCTCGCGAATATTAGCTGGACCGAGGGATTGTTTGATGAGGCCGTGTTTATCAATGAGGTAAAACAAAGCATTTGCGTCGGCGACTGGCATCGAGTCGGTAGATACAATTGCATCGCGCAATTGGCGAGTGATACCTGGAGAATTATGAGAAACGGCTGCGCGCTATCACAAGGAATAGGATACCCAATCCTGCAGAACCGGCACCATATACAATGTATCGCTGTTCCGATAACTTGCTCTTAGTGACGCCAACGGCTGCCATTATGCATGAAAGTGTCACGGCACCCGTTCCTTGGCTGAAAAATATGTTGGTCTTTTTCACCCAAGATAACAAAGCGGCTCACATATCGTCGTTGAAGACAGCATGCGAATCCCTGTAACGCTTGAGCATCCTTTGCGCGTTGGTGACTCCAAAGTCTTCGAAGTGAAGGAGGGAGTGGGGGAAATATTTTCGGACCAGCTGTACAAATCTAGAAAGGAAATTCGGCCCGCGAAGAGGAAGGGAGGTCCAAAAAAATTACTTGTCAACAAACTTATCGTACTCTTCTCCTCTAACTCGTTCATGACGCCAACCCTAACAAAAATCAGTGGGGAGATATACTAGGACGATCTGCACGCACAACGTAGAGGTGGTCATTGATAAGATCTTGGTTGTTGGTACCGACATCCAAAACAACGCTCAAAGATTGCGAAGGATCGATACCACCAATCAAGCTGTATTGGATCATGCATCAGCGAGCGGCGTAATTAATCTCGAACTGATCTCACGAGTATATTACAGATTTCGCCGAGGATATCTGGGTAAATTGTTAAAATTTTGGGGTCATTCGGCCCAAAGATATGTATACCCCAATGCCCTGGAATATATATATTAAATGAGGAAGCTCAATGAGAATTGGGGACCTACTCCGACACCTGAACAACACAAAGGCTAAATGAATTGTGTGTGGATACTCCGTGTTGCAGACTGACCTTGGTCGCCGATTCCCAAGATTGCCTCACTGTCGGAGCAGACGACAAGGTCGATGTTTTTCCCCTTGGTTTGCTAGACAAAATTTAGCCTCGCTTGACAGAGGCTTTGTCAGATCTGAATCGTACCGCGAGAAAGTCCTCCTCCATCGTATCTTGATCAGGGAGTGTAAGGTAGAGGCCCTCACTCCGTCGAAATAAGTGAGAATAATCAGAAATGGCTTCGGCCTAGAGTAAACTCAGTTCACGAGAAGATGTCGCGGGATATGATCGTACCTCCGTCGGCGTATAGATAATCGGTCTGAGGGGTTGGCCTGAGAGAATGGCAAATGGGATCGACAAACAGCACATACATGAGCTCGCGTAGATGCCTGCGAGAGGGAGTCATTAAATAGTTTTTGAAAAACGGCAGACATCTGACGAACCTCGTCAGAAGGGTGTAGTATAAGACGATGTTCTGGCTCTTCAGGCTCTGCAGGAAGGAATTCTTGCTGGTGGTCATTGAGACAAGGTCTACATTTCGACAGTCCCAACTCAGCGTACCGGATAGCAGAGTCCCTTCCCTGGAGCTGCAGATATGCTCTTTCACATTGCTCGTCGAGCGTGTTCACTTTATATGGGAGACGGCCAGTTAGACCGAATTCTTTACGCTCCGCGACAGTAAAGGCGGTTCCTTTATTGAATCGAGGATTGTTGAGGAGCTCATCTCCGCGCAGAGCAACACGGAAAACAGTTGGGTGGGTCATGATAGTAAGAAGAGGAGATTGCACAGTTTCGGTATTTTTAACCAGTTTATCAAGTGCCAGAAATGACATCATCGCCCACAGTTTCCGTGCAAAGCCGTCAGAAGTTCAGAACGTGCGCTCAAGCCTCATGTGCATCGAGAGCAGAGCGAGGGCTGGATGTCGCATCTCACTGGCTTTAAAAGCTGAGGAATGGCCAAGTTGAAGCTGAACATTGTTTATCTACTAAACGCGAACACGTGCTAACAAATAAACGTCAACCCTCGGTGTAGCGGCTGTAATCTATTCGGAGGGCGGGGCCGCCTGCCTTCCGAAGCTTCTCGACATCTCGATCATCAATATATTTGCAGTTGGCGATGCCCAAGGCCGATATGGCGCGACAATGACCTGACTGCTTTCTCGCGACGGTCAACTCCAGAAGCGCTACTCCATTCGCCAAGTCCGAAGAGCAGAGACGGAGCGTCTGAAGCTGAGGACACAGCGGACTGGTACCTGTCGTGGTTTGTATTAGTGATTGAATTTCGACCGAACAATGTCTTAGTTCGAGGGCGACGAGGGCGGGGATATGCTGGAGAATTTGGGAGAATTTCTGATTAGGGATGGCCGCGAATGATATTGTTAAGCATTGTAGATTCGTTCCGCGTTCAAAAAGATTTGAGAGCAGGCCGACCAAACTCTTCCGGCCGTCTTTCGACAATTCTTTGTCGAGTATGAGGGTTTGTAATTTGGGAAGAGTGAGGCTTGCCAAGATGTTGATGTCATCGCCAACAGTGAGGCTAGTCAAGCGTGGAAGAATGATGGGATGGACTCTGGAGGTGCTCATTTTCGTGAGGCAACCAAGGGAACTGGTAAAAATAAGGGTTTCAAGACATAAGAACGGTTCGATCGTCTGGAGAACTGCGCCCAATGTGAACAGGTGTGTATCATGCAGTGTGAGTGTTTGCAGCACTAGGTGACTGCGCCGGCCTCCTGTGGCTGTAGGCATCGGTCCAAGTAAGCACTTGGATAAGGTCAGGGACCGCAACCGCGGTGACTTTTTCAAAAAATTCCAGAAGCCTTTCACGATGGTGGAGTCATCCGCGATCCCTACTTCGAAAGAGTTCCGTTGTGTAACGGACAACGTTAGATGCTCTAGTGCAGGCGTGGGATCGAGGAGCATGTCCAGCACCTGGCTCAGAGGCAGTAAGGACGATTCAACGACCAGTTCTAATTCTTTGATTTTCGGGAAATGCTGAGAATTACGGTAAGAAAAAGAGAAGGGGGCGAACATAGAGTCACTCACAGGAAGGAGCAACTGAATGGCCAGATAAATAAAGTCGACTCGGGGGTGCCCTATTTTCATGTACAAGAATAGCTTGGATTCGCGGGCGCGCGAAAGCCAGAAAGCCAAAGGTCGTGGTTTGTCTGCGTCTTCTTCGTCACCGGACTCTGCGTCACCAGCCTCCGAGTCGCCTTCAGAGTCGTCTTCCCAAGGAACTTTTTTGGAGTTTTTCTTTCGCCTCTTCTTTATTTTCTCGACCGGAAAACAGACGGATACCCGACTCCAAGCGCTTGGTGTTGATAGTATGGCTAGGCGCCACAAGCGACAAACGAGGCATGCCTTCCAAGGCGCATCGCGATCAATACGGGCCCAGTGGACAGAGATTTCGCTCAAAACTTGTAAGTGGATTTGGCCAACGGCAAAGAATGAGGGAGACTTCAGGAAACCATTCAAAGGCATCGTTTCTAGGATCTATTAAGTATGTTCCTCGGTTGAACAAAGGTGCCACGCCATGGTGGAGGACCTCGACGTACTAGTAGGTGATTGAGGAGCCAGGGCAGGGAGGGTAGGCTGCCTACGCCGCTCGTAATTAGTTTTGTGGATGATGGATGTAAGTAAGAGTCGGCGCCGCGATCAAAGCTCTGCAAATAATGTTCCCAAGGACATTGTGTTCCGCTACTTGAATAAAATCCCTTCTTTGCTATTGAACAGTTTCCCCATACAATTTCAAGTCATACAGCGTTATTCGACCAAAAAAATCTGAACTCTCCTCGAACTCTAACCTCAACTTGTCAATTCCACGCGAAATTACTTCAGCGGTCGATTCGGTCTTCAACGGAAATTCTTGTCGACCATTGATGTCCGCAGGGTAGATATAACAAAGCATCTGCCAGTTGCTCCCTGTACTAGAGCCTTCGGTGGAAGCAGGAACCTTGACCGCGCATCGCGTTCCAACAAATCCGCCTTGAAATGTGAGATGCACGGTTTCCGGTATAATGAGCTCCGGAAACCCGAGCTGCACGTATTGGGGGAGCCTCTGGACGTGCGTGTTATGAAGTTACCAAGGATGAACAGAGGGATTACTTGTTGAGAAGTCCAGCATGTCTCAGGATTGTTGTCGACGAGATGTTTCTTGGCCGCAGATTTGTCGAGCGTGGAACTGACCCTGGCTCGGGTGAGTCAAGCCATAATATGTACGGGCATGGACAGACTTTATCGGTGTTTCTGGATTCAGCAGCGATTTAGACATGAGAGAATCTGTGAGGAGAGACGGTCGAGGCGGGCCGCCGAAGGCGTCAGCATAACAACAGCAAAGGTTGAGTCTCTCTTGTCGCGTCCACACCAGAACGCGTCGAGCAGTTTGTTTCAGGCTCCTCAGCGGCTCTTCGCGCCCGCCCGCCCCGCACCTTTTCTCTGGAGTTTGTTTGTTTCTTCTCAGGTTCGCCACATTCCGAGGGTCGTGCCGGCCGGGTTATCCAGCCGCACGCGCCACCTTCGAGCCCGTCAAGACTGCCGAAAGGCCGCCTGCAGCGAAGATCGCGATCGTTGATCTTGTCGAGGATGTGGCTATGCAGTCTCTCACTTGATTCCGACCTATTCCGACCAACTTGCTTTGCTTTGTTTTCATGAGCACCACGACAACTCTACCCGCCTGGCTTCCTAAATCCCGCTCTTCCTCACATCGGAAATACCTACTGCGTACCTTGCAACAACGCGAAAGTACCCGCACCTCCATACGCTCCCTGCATCTCCAGAGATTAGGACCACCAAAGGAAATCTCCCGGCAACTCTTCGACTACTATTCTATAGCAGTAGGCTGCCACCCGGACAATGCGAAAAAGAATCGCTACGTTGACGTGAAACCGTACGACAGGACAGGCGTCGATGTTCCAGGCTCACAGGTGCTTCCTTCAAATACTATATCCCGAGTCCGTACTTATGATTGTCGAATCAGAGGTATTTGAATGCGAGCTGGTGTCTTGAGCGATTCGGGCACAAATGGTGGATCGCCTCTCAAGCTCCCCTCCCAGTTTCGGGCCATGCATTCCTCAGTCTCATCCGCCAGCCTATCACACTCCCTGTTTCGACGACTCAATCAACACCAAGTCATCCCCCACGCCCGACTCGTGTTAGAACCGTTGTTCAGTTAACGCGGCTCGTCGAGGGCGGCCGTAGGAAGGCCCATAGCTACTTTCCGACTACTGTTGGCCAATCCGTTGTCCACACTCCCGAAGCCGGCTTCTCCGGGGCAGCTCTCAGAGCGACCCTGGTCGAAAGTGTGGACATAGCTGACGCATGCTGCATTAAATCCACCGTCTCTATTTCCGTCGAAGGCGATCAGGAGAATCCGGTCACTTTCCAGCACTTGCTTTATACGGCGTGGCCAGACCAAGGAGTACCCGAAACAGAGGATCAGGAGGGCCTAATGGCTTTCATTCGTCTAGTCGACAGCACGAACAGGCAAGCTTCCGATGATCCCGATCCTCCTGTAATTGTCGGCTGCTCCGCTGGTATTGGGCGAACCGGCACCTTTATCGCGATTTCGTCTCTACTCCGGGCTCATGGATTCCTGCCCCCGGCCAACTCTCCGTCTGTGCTGTCTTTATCGTCTCCGCTTGGTCTGCTACCGTCTGCCTTTGATGAAGACCAGGTTGGACAAGAAGTCGACTCGTTGCGGGAACAGAGGCCGGGAATGGTGCAGCAGAACTCGCAGATGGAGCTCATATACACTCTACTCGAGTCTGCATTTGTCCAGTAGTCAATGTATTGCCACGATATTTATTGCATCCCGATTTGGCTGCGGAACGGTAAAACTCGTCCCGACGGGCCGATCAGCTTCCTTCCTCCGCTTCCGCCAACTATCGCGATCGTGAGACGCGACGCGACCCTTCTGACCAAGGAACGGTTAATAATGCAGATGGCGTATAATGGCGCTGTTTTCCCGCGCTATCACTATTCACCGTACCCACCATCTGCGTCTTCCACATTTGAACAGACTCGCGTACAGAAAAATGTCCTCCATCCCTACTGAAAGAAAGGCCATCGGTATCAACAAGGCAAGTGCCATCGTTGGTCCAATAACTGGCCATACATTTTGTTTCCTAGATCGGAGACTTCGATGTCCTTGAGAAAGTCACGGTCCCGTTAACGGTTGGTCTTAAGCTTTCCATACTTTTTCGCCGTTCCTAACCTTGTCAATTGTTCAAGGTCCTTGCCCAAGATATCGTCGTTAAAGTGAGAGCAGGATTCATTTCACTGTGTTTCGTTTTCTCATCCAATTCCAAGGCCGAATATCTAGGTATAAACTTCATTGACACAGTGGGTATTCCGTCTCTACCGTTCTCACTGTATGAACTGGTTGACTCGTATAACAGTACTATCGGTAAGTCGATAATTTTCGAATGTGTTTCATTTTCCGAGTTCTTTTTAGCAAGGGTTTGTACCCTCTGAAGGAGTTCCCTGCGATCATCGGGACGGAAATGTCCGGGACTATACTCGCTCTGCCCACTGACCCGGCTGTGTTGGAAGACCCGGAATTCAAGAAGCGTGGCTTCGCAGTCGGCGCAAAGGTCGCCGCGGTAGGAGTTTTATTATTGCATGCCTCCATAAATAACGGACACCGTAATCAGGGCGGCGGCGGGGTTTTCGGGTTACACGCAGACTATGTATCAATGTCTTGGAAGGGCGTTCATATGTTACCCCCAAGCGTCTCGACCCAGATCGGTGCAGCAGCGTTACTCCAGGGACTGACCGCCCTTACGTTCATTGAAGAGGCTCATAAGGTCCAGAAAGGGGAAACTATCCTGGTGCATACTGTTGCAGGTGGACTGGGTCTTCTCTTTGCACAGCTGATCAAGGCTCGCGGGGCAACGGTTATCGGAACCACTTCGACCCAGGAGAAGGCAGAGTTGGCAAAGGCCAACGGAGCGGACCATGTCATCCTGTACAAAGATGAGGACACGGTAGAGCGAGTTCTGGAACTCACCAATGGTGTCGGTGTCGATGCGGTCTTTGACGGTGTCGGAAAAGACACGTAGGGATTCCAACAATTCTATTCGAGCCCAATCTGATTCTCTGCCACTCAGCTTCGACAACAATTTCAAGTTACTGAAACGGAAGGGCACTCTGGTTTCTGTAGGAAACGCGTCCGGAGCCGTTCCTCCATTCGCACCTATCCGCTTGGTTGAAAAGAACCTCAAGCTCCTCCGCCAACGTAGGTGAGAAATCTCGAATAACTCGCTGCTGACTGTCGGCTTCAGGGTTGGAAACTATGCCAAGACCGCTGAAGAGGTATTCCACTGCCGTTTTTTTTATATGAAAAAAGAATTCACCGATATGCTTGCATTAGCTTTACCATTACACCACGCAGCTTTTTGCCTTGGTCGGGGATGGCAGTCTCAAAATCAAAATACACAAGGAATACCCTTTTAGTGCTGAGGGAGCAATACAAGCGCAGAAGGATCTGACGGGTGGAAAGTCGACGGGCAAGCTGCTCATTAAGGTGGAATAAGATAGCAGAGAGAATTTCAAGTGGACGCCGTCGATGTATTTTGTACCCTTTCTTTTTTTAAATTCGTTTTGAAGCAGCGAGTGAAGGATCGGAAGCTAAAGCCAGCGCTCGCGAAAAAGCGGTGTCGCCGCAGTGATGTGTGATTGCCGATGCGTGCTTTGGTGCAAGACTCGATTCCTGACCGCGTACTATTACTTTGCGGGTTGGCCATCGTCCTACATGTTGGTCCCTCATATTTTACATCTCTTTATCAACTAATACTAGCTTTGCGTCTCACAGCCATGGAAAATGAAAATTCAAAGGCTCCAGGACAGCCTCCCAAATCTCCAGGTCGACGTCCACTTCCGACTCCTGGCAGCATTAATACTCAGCAGCCACCTCGGTCCAGCACCCCGACAATTGCAGACGAGCCTCTAGCATCGACCAGTTTCGTCCCAAGCTCGCCCCAAAACCAGAAACCAGCGAAACCAGACCTTGTGGCGTCATCCTCCATCTCCACCTCCAGCTTTTATGGTTCCCAACCGCCCGCTCTACCATCCCGCCCTAGAGAGGGTTCAATCCATACAAAGATTTGGCAACCAGAGGACAATCTTCCATCCTATGCTGCCTCCGTTTCGACTCCAGGATTCCGAGAGCCCGAGCCAGTCGACGAGGACATGCCCGAGCTCGTCCCTTCGGATCCAGTTACTGGTTGGGGTGCAGGATCAGGCTGGGACGGAGCGGTCGGCTTCAATGCATGGAGCAGCAGTCTCGTTAAAATTGATGGACGAGATCACTATGAAGAGACGAGTTGGTGGGATCCTAACCGCAACAAAGAGAACCGTCCTGGGCCGGGGATACTGCCTCCACTATTGGCCGACTGTCTTCACAATCCCGAACACACCCTGTTCTCTGTCTCCTTCACTCTACCGGATTTACCTCCGCTGCCGAGCTCTCAATCATCGTCCACCAGCTCTAACGCTGCATTAGATCCACCGTCATTTCAAGAAGTGTGTGCGTCCGTACCACATCCAGACGCGTACTACTGTCCAAAGGACAATGGCTGGATTATCCTGAAGTGGGGATATTCGGACCACCCTCCCCCTCTCGCTCGTTCGTTTGAGACTTCGTCTCACAACCCCCTTCCACGACCAATACGACGAAACCCCGAGAATTGTTCCGACTCGACGGCCAACGAAACGCATCACTTTCACAAATACGAGAAAGCAGTGGACGCCGGCAAACTTGATGTTCCTTTTCGCTTCGATCAATGGGATACGATAGAAACCGTCAAACAGAAGCGGCGTGTTGGTACTCTACTTCCCGGGGAACTCGATCTCGAGAAGATCGGCGCTGAAGATGAAGAAAAGATGGACCTCGACGAAGCGGAGGGCCCGCTGTTGGATCTATACATGTGCTGCCAGTGCACCTGCTTCTTTCTCCGCTCCGCTGTAATACCTGGGGTCATTCCGAGACCTCTTTGGGATGATTTTGTGAAGGAGAAGACAACTAACCCTCAGCTCGGGAAAACGCCAGAGAAGTCTGTGGCATTGGCAATGGAGACGCTATTAATGTAAGTGGGCTGGTCCACTGAATGCTTAGGCAGAACTGATCGGTCTTTCAGGGCAATAGAGAACAAGCTGTGGAGGGGCGAAAGCCGTATGCTTCGTGTCACCCGTCCTGGATTCACAAACAAAATGGGCTGGAATCCGACTGTGTGAGATTTTGTTTCTCGGTCATTTCGGGAGTTGGAACTCAAAATGCTCGGAACGTAGACAAAAAGTGTTTGAAACTCTGGGGTTTTCCGACGACACATTCGCTACTGAATCTGGTGTACGCCCTCCGCCAACCGATGCCACCTTGCCGCAGGGAAAACAAAACCGGGCAAGGCTCTTACGAGCATGGGCTGAAATCGGCTCCTGGATGACGAATTACGAGCGCCTCCACAGTAGGTCGTTATCCATGTCCTGTGTGTAGCCCCTAAAGGTTGCGTAGCGCCGCTACTACAGCACGATCACAAAGGGTATAAACTCTGGGTGACCCTCGAGAATGCCAGAGAAAAGTATCAGCTGGGGATTGGCGCCCATCCGGACCAAAGTTCGTGACAAATAGTAATCATTCCGCACGGTACTGAGTTATCTTAGTTCCTCGTGGTGAACTTGGTCGCGACCAGAGATCCAATCTGGAACAACGATATAAGGAGTGGCGAAGTCTGGGGATGACTCCCATCACGTACTCTCCCGGTGAGTAGATCCTTGAACTCCGTGTTTCCGAGTGCCAATCGATTCGCTACAGAACTCCTTACCTTTGCCTACTTGGCCCAGTGTCGTTGCGATCCTGGTCAGACCGTGGAGTATTTTTCCAGCATTCGCACCCTCGCCTTGTCATTGGAAGTCTCGGCGAAGACTGCACCATGCTCGTTCAACTCTTGGAGTCGGAACAGGAGCGTGGCCGCTTCTCACACGATGATATCCACAACGCTGCCGCGACGCTCGGTTTTGGTGCGGATGGGCCTCTTAAAGTCGAGTATGGGTCGGATGTGCCTGACGAATTCGTGGAAAACGCGTGGAAGGAGTGCGTGAAGAGTCTTGGCGCGAGTATGAGGGTGGCAGTAAGCTTCAGGCGGAAGCAACCAAAGCCTTGAAGATCATTGCAGGCGCGCGAGGTAGTCGTACTTTACAGAAGGTCTGGGAACACGGGAAGCACGGGATGATGAGTCCTGAGCGAGCCTACGACACTCTAGAAGTTCCCAAGGACGTGGATGAGGACATGTTGATAACGGTTTTCAGCATGCGGGCAAGTTGCATGTTCTTATCCTGGATAAGTATACATATTGATGTCTTTTAAAAAAATATAGCTGGAAGAGTCGACACCTCTGCAACTCGAGAGGATGCGAGAGGCGATGCTGGTAATTGCGGAAGTCCGAGACAGCGAGCGATTGCGCAAATTCTTGGAAATTGGACACGATCGTATGCAGCCCATTATGAAGTGTTACCCTGTTTTATTCACAAGTTCTCCCCGCAGCTGGAGTGATCGTCCCGCCAACCAGATTAGACCTTCCTCGTGGTCTCAACCAGCTCGGCAATACTTGTTACCTTAATTCACTCCTTCAGGTATGTTTTTTCGCTCTTCTTTTGCAGTCATAGATAACCGTCTGTCGCGCAGTATTTCTATACCATTAAGGAGCTCCGAGAAGCCGTAGTACCAATGGATGGGCTGGATCTCAAGGCGATCGAAGATGACAAACTGTCTGACGATGACTTGAAACGACATCGGGTCGGTGGAAGACTGGTTACGCGGAGAGAAATTATCCGGTCGAAAAAATGTGCTTGCATTTTGCTCATTCACACAATGATACTGACTTTGTGTTGTCATAGTCATCACTCACCTCGCCTCTCTCTTCTGGGAACTCGAGTACTGCGAGGACCCGGCGGTAACCCCTGCCCTGGAGTTGGCCAAGTTGGCATTGGTCACCTCCAAAGATGAGGAAGAGGATGAAGACAAAGGCGGCACCGACTCTTCGAACGATACTGATGCAACCCTGGTCGAAGATGGACTGCCACGGATTTCTGCCTCGGACCAGCCGCCCCTATCTAGTCCCACCCAAGAAAATGCCATGGAGGTCGACAGTCCTCGTCCAGACACCGCTATGCGGTCGACTTCTCCTTCAACAAGCGGAGAAGCAAGCTCTTCCAAACTTCCTGCGGTTACATCGGGAGATTCAGTGACCAAGAAAGCTCCTCCACTGCCTCCAAGGAAGGCCACAGAAGTTTCCGACTCCACGATGATGTTTGGTATGGCCTGACTATGCGTAAATACGTCCACTGAACGATGGTTTAGGCAAGCAACACGATGTCGCGGAGTGCATGGATAATTGCATGTTTCAAATTGAAACTGCGTTGCTGAAATTCGATGCGTTGAGTGGCCAGAATGATAATAAAACGAGTGTCGTCAAGAGGTGTGTCCTATCTTTTCGTTTCTATCCGATGTCTGGGGATTGAACGATTACAAGACTTTTCTATGGCAAAATCCGACAACGAATTGCCTCTGACGATCTGCAGTCGAGGTCATCTATCCATGAAAAGAGGATCTCTTTTCGCATCTCCCCGTCAATGTAACAGACGACGGAGTAGACATTTATGATGGTCTAAGCGGATATTTCGACGACGTCGTTGAATTTGAAGGCAAAAAAGCCCACATGGAGGTTACGCTTCTGGAGACGCCGCCACTACTTCAAATTCAGCTGCAGGCAAGTCGAGTTATTACTTTGCCCCATATCTAATCCAATGAATAACGCAGAGAGTTCAATTTAACCGTGACACGCTACAACCTTACAAGTCGCAAGCGTATGTCAAGTTTGGGGAGACGATCTACATGGATCGTTTCCTCGACAGTGCAGACCCTCAAAAGAAAGCACGCGGGAAAGTAATCCAAGCCGAACTCACTAAGTGCAGAGAACGCATCCGCACGCTATTATCAGGCAAAGTTAGTTGCAGATCTTACATTCTTATGTTACCGGTGTTCACATGCATGCACTCCATACAGCGCGGACCTGCTGCGACGATACTTAAGCACACGCACCGTTTCTTGTCTACACAAGATCACGCAGCAGACGACGAGCTTCTTATGAACCTGCGTATAGAGCAGGAGAATATCGGGCTTGAGATTGACCATCTGAGACTTCGTATCGACCGGCTCAAAGATGATCTAGAAGATTTGTGGCGCGACTGCACCGACGCGCCATACGAACTTACCTCGGTCTTCATCCATCGCGGGTCATCCCCATCGTTCGGCCACTACTTTTTTTATTCGCGGCATTTTCCTAATGACCCGGACGCGTGGTTCAAATACAACGATTCCGATGTTACTGTTATTAACAAGAGCGAGGTCCTGGCGGACACGACAGGATCCACGGCCAATCCATACTTGGTCAGTGATTCAGGATTGTGGCTCCCAATTATTTGACTAACGGAATAATTCAGCTGGTCTTTGCAAGGAAGGGTTCTGAGGTCGTCGAAACTGTCAAGCGC
Source organism: Mycena leptocephala (assembly GCA_029378395.1). Classification (NCBI taxonomy): domain Eukaryota; kingdom Fungi; phylum Basidiomycota; class Agaricomycetes; order Agaricales; family Mycenaceae; genus Mycena; species Mycena leptocephala. The sequence goes on from JARJLF010000112.1 coordinate 41,077, forward strand.
TTCGACGTGTCTAATCTAACCCCATTTTCTTGAATATTCACCATTGTATCCCTCCACACACAATTATTTATGTTCCCGGCTTGCATGCTACCCTGGAACGACCATGGGCGTATCTCGACCCTCCGCATTGCAAGAATAGTATGAGTCGACTGCGTGTCACTTTTCGATGGGCTGGGGTGGAAGGTAGAAGCGGAAGCTTCTTAAAGACCGTGTCCGAGGTACGAAAAGTAGCGAGAGCTGTACGTGCTGGCTGAGCGGTGTTACCGAGAGGCTAAAGCTACGGACAGAACCATCAGCGGCCCGTCTCAAGTGTGGGTAGAAGTACACACCTATCTTATGAATCCTTCTTGTCTGTAGATGTTTCATTGGTAGATTGCGATGCAGAGGTTGTGGAGAATCTGTCGGCGCCAAATCGTCGTTTTCGTCTTTCTCCAGGGTTGCCAATAGACTATCCAGGTTCCCGAGGAGAGCATCGAGCTTGTTTTCGACCCCCTTAGCTACACCGTCTGCACTTTCCAACCGAGCAAGCAGTTCTACGACGCTGGCCTCTCCGGCGTCGTCGAGGGTTTCCTTCGAAAGCAATTCATTCAACTCAGCGAGATCAGCCTCGATAGAGGCGGTGATCTGAGCAGGTTTGGTGTGGGACTCGGAGGCGGGTTTGTCTGAGGTATTGGCGTTGTCAGAGGACATGAGCGCAAGAAGAGAGGAACGCGTTCAAATACAAATAAGCGAACAGCTATGTAAAGCCCATGACTTCTCTCAAGCCCAGTTTGACCAAACTTCTCAAATCGGTGCCTCCTTCGCCCTCGCAAGAGAAACTCAATGACCTCGTGAAGAAGACTCTTGCGGATACGCAGGCAAAATCCTCACCAGAGAACCGGAAGAGCCAATGGGAATTTTTGCTCAAGGACGCGGTCTTTGACCTTGCTGTGCGTCTACTTCGTCTACTCATTGTCTGGCTACTAAACCTAACACGTAGTGTACAGAGGGGAGGGCTCTTAAGGACGAGAACAGCACGTATTACAGCCAGCTGCGGGATTTACTCGACGTCGTGTTGACTTTCACTGAACACGGTTCGTGTGGTGTGGCCATGAAAGTTTCTGCCGCGACTGACCCCGCATTGAAGAGGCTTGCGAGCAGACACTTCCGTTTATTGTTCTACAAGACCTTCTCGAGACGCAGACGATTGCGTCGTGTTCACGCATCTTTTCTTGGATCGAGGCGCGCGCTGAACGCTTGACGGACGGCTTGGTGCCGCAGAAGGGCAAGGCTCTCATCCTCCTGCGTACGCTGAACGATCTGCTGCGGCGCCTCTCCAAAATGGGTTCAACCACAATATTCTGTGGCCGTATATTGACCTTTTTGAGCGGCGTATTTCCGTTGGGGGAGCGGAGTGGCGTCAATCTTCGCGGAGAATACGGTCCAACCTGGGAGGGTGTCAAGGCGCCAACCACGGCTGCCGCCGATCCAGCAGAGGAGGATGTGGTTATGGCGGACGCGAAGGAGTCTGAGAAGGAAGGGGACAAAATGCAGGTGGACGATGAACCTAAAAAGCCCGCTGCTTCTGATGCTCCCGAGACCAAGAAAGATGGTGTGTGGCAAATTCCCGAGGTTATATGGATTCTCAATTTTTATTAGATTTTTACAACACGTTCTGGTCACTCCAACTGCCGTTCTCAAAACCTCCGCTCTTCGCTCAGCCCAATACATTCGATGAATTCAAAGACGCGGTCAATAAAGTCATCCCCGTCATCCGAGAAGCCACCGCGAAAGAGCGCGCCATGATGGGGAGTCGAGTTGGCGGTTCGGTGTCGTTGAAGAGAAAACGCGAGCCAGACGCAGATGAAAGCAGCAGCGTGACCGAATACTTTTTTGCCAAGTTTCTAACCAGCCCTGACCTCCTCGATCTCGAAGTACGGCTTCAGTCGTTGAATTCATTCCCCTCGTACTGATCTCTGCTCACAGATTGCAGACACGCACTTCCGACGTCAATTCCTTTTCCAATTAGCCATACTCCTCACCCATGTCCAATCGTTCACGAAAGCCGCCAAGGCGGTGTGGGCCAGCGCTCGGAATCGTTCCCTTCAAATGGACTTCACCCTAGAGCCTGCACAAGCGGAATGGGTTCAGGAGACGTACACGAAAGTGATGGACGAGCTAAAGCAAACTGCTCCGAACGGACGAGCGTTTGGAGAAACCGTCAGCGCCATCCTCGAACGAGAAAAGAACTGGGTAAAGTGGAAGAATGAACTCTGCACTCCATTCGACAAGGAGCCTTGGTCTGAGGACATCGATGGCCAGAAAGTCGGCCTCGAGGAAGCCACCCGGGATGTCCGTCGGAAGATGCGAGAACCCACTGAAGAGTGGCCCTGGAGGTTGGGCAGCGAACCGCTGACTGAGATCTGGGATATGGGTTACAGGGACCTTTCCGATCTACAGAATCCATTCCAGTGAGTGGGAGACTGGCGGTGTTCCGGGAACATTTTTTCTGAAAGACTTTACAGAGCTGGGGACGTCAAGGACTTTCTCAAAAAAATCAAACAGGAAGATGCGAGGATTGGTATGCGGCAAAAACACCTCGCCAAGCTTGCATCAGCAGCGGAAGCGAGATCTGCTGCTGCTGCTGCTGCTCAGACCAAGGTCAAGGCTGAGGCGGCTGCCGCCATGGAATCTACGCCGCAAAAAGATATGGCCATGGAAGACAGCACCTCAATACCGGCCTCCCGTCCGGCTACTGCTGGCTCGCCGATCCATCCCTCCCTCCCGGCGAAACCCGGCTCGCCTGCAATAACTGAAACCCCGACGGCGCCAACTCCCACCCCCACGCCTGCGCCGCCAGCTGCAACGCCAGCACCTGCCCCATCGACAGATGACCAGATCATCAAACTGGAAGAGGTCACTTCTTTGCATTCGTTTCGAGCGCTCGCTAACAAAACGTTCGTCCAGAATAAGCAACGATGGGCATGGCTCGCGCTCCGTACGGCCCGGGATCACCACCTCCAGCATTTCGGCAAGATAGGCACGGGGGACATCGAGCAGCTTGCGAAGGAGATTGAGACGGAGAAACGTGTGCCCAAGGGCGAAGAGTTGGTCGCCACGGAGGAGTTCGGATCGGCAAGCCCAATGACGAGCTCGTCGAAGCTGGTTGCTGTATCTGATCCGGACATAAAGCGAGAGGAAAGTGTGCAAAAGACGGAAGATGGGGATGTGAAGATGGGATGAGCCGGATCATCGATAGTGTACTCAGACATATAAAAGGAGCAAATTCTTTCATGAGCCCCTAAGACACGATCCAAGCGAATATAAGACCATAAGCTTGCTTCCTTCCTCGTCTCATTCTCCCATATCAATGTCTCAGTCCCTCCAAGTACTGCTTATTCCACCCTTGCTCGCATCGTCTAACTTTTTTACAGAAAGTCCTTGTCACCGGCGGTGCAGGCTACATCGGTTATTCCATTTCCTTTCGGCATCCTTCCTTCAACTGATGTTTGGCAGGGTCGCACGTTATATACACCTTGCAGAAAACCAGACGCTACAAGGTCATCTCTCTCGACAATGGCCACAACTCGCATCCCAAAGCACTTGCGAAAGTATCTGCACTATCCCGGAGCGAGCTGCCTGAGGATGCATCTGAACGCGACATAGAAACGACAGAGATCGAGACCATGCGTGCGATCTCACGCGGCGGGATGAGATTCGCGCTGTGTTCAAAAAGTATGGCAAGGGAGGGATATGGGGAGTGTACATATCGCGGTGCGTCCAGTTTACTATCGCGGGGGATCAGTAGTCTTATTTCTCTCCAAGGCATACAAAGCTGTCGGTGAATCGGTGGAAATTCCCCTCACATATTATGAGAACAACGTTGCCGCCACGCTATACCTTCTGCAGACCATGCAAGAGTTCGACTGCACGCGGGTAGTGTACTCTTCCTCGGCGACCGTCTATGGCATTCCGCCAACGATTCCCATCCCCGAAACAACGCGGCTGAAGGCCGACAGCCCGTACGGGAAGACTAAGGTCATGTCTGAAACGATGCTCGATGACCTTTGCCATGGTATGTCTCAGACGCCTTTTCTGCCAAAAAAATCTGATCACCGCTATAGCTGATCCGAAATGGTCGGCGATCTCTTTGAGATACTTCAAGTAATTATATTTTCCTTGGACCTCTATAGGGTACTAACTGCTTTGCAGTCCTGCCGGTGCACACCCTTCAGGCCAGATTGGGGAAGATCCCAAAGGACGCCCAGGCAATCTCTTGCCTCTACTCGCCCACATGGCAGTAGGACGCGTCGACGCGACGACCCTGAAAGTTTTCGGTAACGATTATCCCACTCCGTGCGTTCTTTCAACGAGAGCAATAGACTTTTGACTGACGTCATACAGCGACGGGACATGTGTGCGGGATTACCTCCACATCCTCGATTTGGCTGCCGGACATCTGTTGGCGCTGGAGGCTTTGACTCCCAACAGCAAAGTCTTCGACAGCACCCCGGACGCCAAGTTCAAGGCGTACAACCTAGGCCAGGGCAAAGGCGTTAGCGTGCTCCAAATCATCGAAGCCATGCGCAAGGCGACGGGCTTCGACTTCAAGTACGAGATCATCGGGCGGCGGTAAGCGTTCCCAAATGTCCCTTATTCACCCACCTCGCTGATAAATGCACTCAGCCGTGGCGATGTGCCCGACCTCACTGCGGATCCAGCGCTCGCAGAGAAAGAGCTCGGATTCAAGGCGAACCAGGATCTCGCCATTATGTGCCGCGACCTGTGGAACTTCCAGTCGAAAAACCCCGAGGGATACGGAAAGCTACAGTAGGGGGCTCACGCTACAGCGGATAGATTGGATGGACACTGCTGAGTTATAGTGCTGTCGGTTCCACGCTTTGAACTCTGGATTTCTACAAGCTATATTTTTAATCTCTTAAATTTATTGTGATATCTCTGCACGAGTGCTTTATTCGAAGACCACAAGTACGGTTTAGATTACCTGAACATCCCTCGTCTACATTCCGAGTCAGTTCATCCCCAACGAACGGCGCTGATCAGCAAGATTTATCTTTTCCATGACAAAAGTGGGGCGGTTTTGGATAGTCAGTTGAATGATGTTATCTTTAGCCTCTTTATGTCCCTGGGGCAGATTGACGACCTCTATGCCAGACCGATCGCCGTCATATTTTGTCCCAACGAGAAAGAAGTCGGAATCTCACCTACGAGGGACAATCGGATCTCAGTGGCGAGCTCTCGTAACTTGGCGTGGATGCAGTCTTTGACCTTGCCCAAGGCTTTGTGCAAGATCTCTTCGATATGGTCCTGGATTGGGTGAATACGTTGAGGCATTTTGTTCAAAAAACTCTTTATTCGAGGCCTGCACCAAGAGGAATGAATTTGAGCACTTGACGGACGAAGATGCTGATTACCTTCATCCGAACCCAGAAACCGGCGCCAGACTCCTGGGAGACTAGTTCATACTGTTGGATTAACTGGTTTTGTACAGTTGCTTTGAAACTACGGGTTCCATCTCTATAGAGCCGTGAGTAGGAGGGACCGACTTGCTCAATCACAAACCTTTGGGCGACAGATATAGCTTCGATACTATCTCGTAACAGACTGCTAAGATGACTTTCTATCGCAAGGGTTTGTCGAGCTGTGGCGATTACCTCCTCAAATACAGTGCCTCGGTCATTGAGAACCTTGACGATGTTCGTGATAGCCAAGTCAGTAGATTCTTCAATGGTCTAATTAATTGGATTCGATCAAGTGCTCATTATCATGATTAAATGAACATACCCTTATCGCATCTTTTAAAATTAGGGGTATCCTGTTGTTCATGCCAAGGTTCCAAGAACTTTGAATGTCAGGAAGTATACCCTTTGTGAGGTCTCGGTTGAAGTCATACGGGGGATAAACACCATTAAGGCGCATGCACGCCTTGTATGTATTCCAGTGAATAACTTCCTTGCGCCCAAAGTTTTCGACGATTTTTGGTGCATTTGCAATTGCCTAAGCTGATCTCAGAAAAGTTCTAGCTCTGAAAAAAAGTCTCATACTTTCTTCACCGCATTGACTAGATTTCTCTCGATTTCTTGTATTTCATCTCGAATGCCGTCAAGTACGTCTTGTGCCTCTTGGATATTACTCTGTGAAACAATCAGACAAACAGATGGCAGTGATCAATAGTATTCCCACCGTCTCAAGCTCTTTGATGATAGCTAGCGCCTTTTCCCGGTTCTCAGGGAGCAACTGACCAGGGTGCCTACCTTCTGAAAAGTAGCCATGGACGCTCTCCGAGAAAGCATATGCACGATCGATGAAGTCGGTAGCCCATCGTACGCGACGACACTCTCCGGTCTTACAAATGTGCCCGACCAAGTCGGGGATCTCGGTCTGAATAGCAGTCAAGGTATAGTTCCTCATCGAATCGGAGACTCACTTCTTTGACATCCATGAAAACTGCCGGTGGGTCGAGGGCGGATTTGAGAGCAAGGTAATCTCGACTTGCCACGCAAAATATAGGCAAGCTTATCTTGTCTGCCTGCAACTGTGAGAGGATTTGGTTAATTTCGCAGATAGTAAATAGCTGCGACCTTACGGGAAGCAGCCCAGAGTTCAGCCTTACGAACGTATCGTTCAATTTTTCTCGAACTTTGGTTTTTCGAATGTTCTGAGAGAGACGTAAGATAGAATATAGCGAGCATGATATTAACACACCGCAAGTAGCCGGGCTTTTTCAGCAAGCTTTTTGCGGTATTCAGCCGCAAGCTACAGATGAGATTGAGAACAAGTGCTCGTTGTAAGGCAAGTAAGATGGCACCTCATGTTGGGATTTATCTAGATGCTCCAGATTTGTCTTGTTGGTTCTAATAGCTTTGGATAAAAGAGCCAAATCCTACTCCATGCAACATCCAGGTTCAGTACAATTACGCAATTATTTCATGACGAACCTTGCGAAGATTTTCGACAACGGGTGTTTCCTCGGCATTTAGAGTCAATTCATCATCACCGATGGCATCCTACATATTTTATAAGCAAATTGCAAATTTCCGCACTGGACGAAATACATCAGTGTGAGTTGCAACGATAACAACTGCTTCGTCGACAATACGCCCATCGACGATGAGCTGGTTCAAACTTGAAATGATTAGATCTAAATATGTGCTGTAAACGGGAATGGGAGTACATTCTGCGAAAATGGTCATGGGTAGCCTATGAAGAGAGCCTGTCAGGGAATGGGTAATGACGGCAATGTCGTACAAACATACACGCTCGTCTTGAGCTCTTTTTGCATTCGCAACTGTAAACCAGTTGTATTATTCATCTCCAGAAAAGGCGAGAGAATCCGAAGCCTACCGAGAACAAAGCCGTCTGCCTTGGTGATATATTGGCCTACAAAAGAATTTCTTCTAAAGCGTCTGATAGGACACAAAACCCAACCACGATAAATCACAAGAAACTCACTCATCGTCGATGTCCCCATCTCCGGGGAGATCCACAAGTGTGATGCCACTGGCGAGGACAGGAAACCTTCCCCGTATGTGCACACTGCCAGTTGGTTCAGATCCGATAACAGATAGCAGAGTGTCATCTACCTTCGCACCAGAGGCCAAAGCTAAACAACGGTGAGTGGAAATTATCGGGTTGATGGCAGCATAACTTACTGCTGGCATGCCAGGGTTGAAATTGCCAGAAGAGACGAGGTATTCCCGTAGCTTCTTGCAATCAGTCTCGTACAGCGCTCAAGCACGGAAGATCTACCTTGTCTTTGCAAGCCTCAGCGTCTTGAGTGTGCACTGTCACAGTCGTACCCAGCCGGGTTTGAACCGGCTGCGCGTGTAGCAAGTCGTATGAAGAGACGCGGGTAAAGTCAGTGAAGCTACAGGAGATGAGCTGTGATGATTGAGGTTTATCAGGCTCTTACTTGGGGTAGACCTGTGCGATCCCATGAGAATGATGCTACATCGATTTGGTGCACCTACCCGATTAAGGATATCCTTGGACTGCTCTGAATCGCTATGGATGGACACCTCCTGAAGGAGGTGCTGCAGTTTCTGCGATTTCACTGTCATAAAGGAACGCTCAAGTATAGGCTTGCGCACCTTGTTCCATTCAGTTTGGGATTGGAAATTAATATTTATTTCGATCGTATCAGAGTCTTGGTAAGAAATCTCTGTGACTGCAGAGGTGCACGCCCTGTTTGCAACAGCTAAGTTGTGAAAAATGCCCTGTCTGACCCGGAAGCCTACCCCTGGAGACAAGTGAGTAAGTATTTGAATGAATCAACATAGATCACCTACAGACGCAGATGTAGGAAGTAATCGTACACCTAGTAAGGCGTTGAGCAATGTGGACTTGCCGGAGCCTGTAAGGATCATTGGCAATTATGAACAGCAGCGAACAAAAGACGAAACCATTCACCGTCGTGCCGATGAATGCAAATCTAAAGGTTGGCAGAGACAAGGTAGACAACGAGGAAACAGCTTTTTTCCAGCTCCCACGCTGTTCATCTGGAATGAGAGGAAATTTGGATACAGATGCCCACAGCGTCTTGACGGCGGGGATAACCAAGTTCTGGACCTTGACGCTTTGTTGCTCATCGCTGGGCTCCAAATCGGAGTTATGGGCACTGGAATCTTCGTCCATTGTTGGGCAAAAGAGAGAGAGAGAGAGAAATGTGCTGCGGGCAGGGGTTGATGGAAACATGCGGATTATCCACGGGAGATTTCAATAGATGTTCGTGTACGTATTCGCAAATAGGCGACGAAGCCAGTAATGATTGAGTTTTGAACGCTGACTCTTGAATTGTTTTGCCAAAATAAATGTGATGGCCATGAGTCACAACGGATAGTTTCCAGAGACTACGTGCCAATGGCCGGCATGGTGGGTCCTCGAAAAATGGAGGGTGTTGCTAAATTAGGGCAAGAGCAGGTGAGAAGAGTGTTTCGAACTTAAAAAGTTGCATAAGTGAACTGAAAATAAAACGCAAGAATCCTGTGATTCCTGTTCACAATATGACTTGGCAAACTGAAAGTGAAAAGGTATGGTACGTTAAGACGCGTTATGCTGACCGATGGACGGGACCGTAGTGGACGTGGAAGAGTCGAGCATAAAGTGATCGACGAGACAAAGGCCGCCGATCAGGGCTCTGGGCGACAACATACAACAAATGCGAATTGCCAGGTATCGTCTATTGCGCACTGATGCCGGAAAGAGCAAGGCAACTTGAACGAAACAAACGATTTGGTGGTTTGGTCAATGTCGCGTCTGCACAGCCACACCTGTCCACTGCATCGTAAAGAACAGTCAATCGACCTCTGGAAATGAGATACTGAACAGGTATGGCACGTTCGAAAACGCGTTATGCTGCGGAATGACCCCGATGGACCATAGGAAGAGGAGTCGAGCATGAAGTGATTGACGAGACAATGAAGGCCGCCCTGCTTGTTGGGGATCAGGCTCTGGGAGACCTGTGTGAGCTTCCGCAGCTCGGCAACGAGCTTGATAGGCGGCTTTTCGAGTAGCGGCGCAGGGAGGAATTCAAAATGCTCGACCCCGCTACATGGAGGTTTTCGTGACCCAAATTTTTGTGCGCGAGTCGCTGCGAGTCGATCATGAGCTTTCTCGTTCCGAGCGCGGTTCCTCAAGACCTGCTTCTCATCCACGACCTCATGGGCGTCCCGGAGCCTGTTCCACTCAAACCGCCTCCAAAATCCGAGGACGATATCGACAGCTCCGACAGTGAGAGTGAAAATGGGAGCGAGGACGAAATCAAGGTGGATTTAATCAAGGTTGAAGAGGAGGACTCCAAACATTGGACTGCGTATGACACTACCGAGTCCATGCATCCATATCTGACGAGTTGAGGGCAGCTCTGCCCCTACGGACTCTTCCTCTGAATCCGATTCCAGCTCGGATTCAGACTCTTCCGACTCAGAAGACGAGGTGCCCTCAAAAGGAAATATCAAGGACTTGGACGCCGAGGCCGAGGAATCTGGCATCGCTGCACCCACGGCAACATATTTTCAAACATAAAATGAAGTCGTCGAAGCGGATATAGCCGTCCCGGACCTTGAAGGGATTGGCGCCGACGAAATCTTGGAAAGGGTCGGCGAGGTCATGAGCATCATCGACAACAAAGCAGTCATCGTCAAAGGCGCGCCGTCCGAAGTCGTTATCCGCACGTCTGACCACGCACTGGATTGCGATACCTTGCTTGTCTTTGAGGACCGAAAAGTTCTGGGTTCTGTGCGTCTGCATTAACCATCGTCGGCTAATTATCTCCATGGCTGGGAAACGTTGTGCCGTCGACCACATCATGTGCGCCAGTTCCCTCTGCCAGCGCTTCAGCTCCGTCATCTAGCCCGAAAGATACTATCCAAATCATCTCATTTTCGAACGCTCTAAGTTCGCTACGGGGCCTGAAAGACCTGGGCGATTTGCGGATTCCACCCGACGGCAAATGTGTCATGCACATCAAAAGCAGACCATCGTATCTTCCTGATCCACAGCGGCAAGATAAGATTGGGACAAGCTAAATAGCGTCCTTAATATCGTCGAAGCCAAGAAACGAATATCGGCTGGACACCGGCGGATGACCCTCCACTTGTACAATCCAAGGCCCCCACCCGAATACTCATACACTCACACGTACTCTGCCGTCGTCCAACTGTACGCTCGATCGAGCCAACTCGCCACCGCAGATCTCCTCTACTCCCGCAGGAAACTAGACAGCTTCCGATGCCGGATTGGATGCGACGCGATCGAAGACCAACACTGCGTATTCGTCGTTTGTGAACATTACTCGAGCTGGCGAACCAAAGAAGCCGAGCAAGTGTACCGCCGTACAGATAAAAAACTCGAAGAGAAAGGTATCGAAGGCTGATCGTGCTGCCCTCCTGAAGCTGGGGATCACTACTGGATCACTGCGACGAAAGCATCTTCAAGTTTAACGTTTAACCCTTGCTGCAGTCAGCTTATGCTGTACCCCTTATATTAGACAGCGGCGTGATATGCAAATATTAAGACGCCTGAAAAACAGAAAAAATGTCTATTAACCTATAACTTAAATGTTCAGCGGGTACAGAGAATCCTCTGCAGCACGACACGCAGGGGCTATAATGCTGTTGACCGCAATGTCCGGGCCGACTTCGTCGAAAAGCGCCGAGAAATCAAGCATATCTGTCTCTTGTGGTGTTGCGGCTGTGCAAGGGTAGGACGCCCTGTTGTGCCCGCGGATATTCAAACACCATGTGTCAGGCTCCTCGCTGGCTGCTGCGTATCCGCCCCAAGGTTTTTGATTCGCCTGATTTGCGTGCTTTTTAGGATATACAGGCAGCTTGGCGCGGCGATGGATGACTTGGAGGTAAGGATCCCCTTTCTGAAATGATGCTTTCGCGTTTAAGTCCATCAAAATGACAAGCTGCGCCGGTTTGTACCGCTTGCCCGCGACGTCGATCTGCAGGGGCGCGGTGAGACTGGCGACGAGCTCTCCTTGGGATGCTGCTGCAGCCCTAGCCTTGCTTCGCCAGGCTACAATAATAAATTTTGTGAGGTCAAAAGGCCTGTCTAGGTCGCCTCCATATCCGACGTAGAAACCGTCGATCACAGGCTGGTTTTGGCAGCACTGGACTGCAGCACCTCGAATGAATAGCCGGCGTAGGTAGGACTGGGGAATAGCGGTGATGGTGTCATTAACTTGGATGACATGGGTTATATTGACGTAGTATGGTCTCGTAAAATTTCGCAGCTGGATGGCCTGTGTGGTGTCAACGTTGTTGAAATGGATCAGCGCATTGAGATGCTGTTCCAATGTGATCAGGCGTACAGCGAACGACGCTTGCGAGAAAGTGTCGTCGACATGGTGGTTGCCAATGGGATCAACGTTGCCCAACGCTACGTCGCGAGCCCGGATAATCAGCAGTCGGCAGTAAAGTTCGCCTTCTTGTCCACGATCAATCGTGGATGTCTGAACTGCCGCGACAAGTGTTTTGAGCCCTTGAGAGAAATTGTTTCCTGTATTGAGAGCATCTGCTGATACAAGGCTTAGAAGGGGCTCAGAAGGGCACACCGTCCGCACTATCCCGCCGTCTATGCGTGTGGCATAACGCAGATTGGAATTAACGCTATCTGCGGCTATTTGGTGGGCGGTGTCATTGCTGCCAAGTTTGAGGAGAATACGATGGGAGAAGGCTGTCAAGACGTGAATCGGGTTATTCGAGTTGAACACCTGTTGCGGGGAAAACAGCTTCTTGCTTGCATTTCTGTAAGTATCCGTGGCTGTTTTGTAGGTTGCAAACAGCTGTTCATACGTCAGTGGTCTCCATTAATCAGTACATTGTAGAAGCTCACAGGTCGGCCAATTCTCCGCAGAAAATCTACCTGTAACGCGCCGCGGGGAGTGTCCGGGTCCCGTGGGGCAAGCTCCCCGAAACCAAAATAACACCATGCGGGCAGCAAGGGCAGTCGAATGAATCGGGCCGTGGGCTTGATTTTAGAGGAGGAAGGATCTAAGAACTGCATCTTGGCGTGGGTGCCTAAAAGGATGAACCAAAGTTGAGGTAGGTGATTGGCGGCCTCAAGAATTCGTTGAAGTACAATTGGCTGAACCTTGGGTATTTCTATATATTCGTCCAGCGCAATGAAGCAGTACCGGACATTTGACATTTTCCCGAGCAATGTCTGAGCAGGGGCCTCGCAGAACTCCTTCCACAACCTCCGATACCGAACCGCGGGCTCCACATCATCCGAGTCGTCAGCTTGCATTTTTTCCAGATGTTCGTCGAGACGTTTTCGTGCCAAGGTAGCTACACGGGTGAAAAGAACACCCCGTGCACTGTTTTGATAAGTACTCCCCATCTCGAATTTGTATCGCCACACATTGCGGGCGCTCTCGGCAGGCGACACCCTGTCTTGCAGTTCCAAGGCCGCAATTTCAAGGAAAGCTCCTAGGAACGCGGCGACCCGTTCTCCCGACTAGAATCAGGAATCAGCGAATCCCAGAGAAAAGCAGATGGTCTTACACTTGAACTACCAGCCGGTGCTTCGAAAAATTGGTACACGGCAATATCGCCGAGTGGCCACCCGCTCGTATCATCCGATGACCTGAAGCAAATGCTGTAGGTGGGGAACTTGACCAAGATAAGACTATAGTCAGTGGAACGATGGCACTATGCACGTACTCTGTCTTGGAGAGCGTCGACGCCTTTCGACTTCCCGGCCCACTCGGACCACACCAGGCAATGATTCGCCCGGAGTAGTGATTACGGTCAAACGTGTCTGAGTAGGCATTCATGGCATCGCAAAAGAGGTCCACGGCGTCGCCTTTGTACGTGCCGGTGAAGGCGTCGTTAAGAAGCTTAGCGTCCTCATCGTATCGCTGACGGATATGACCTGAGGGTGCTGCACACACCATCAGGGCAGAACCATAAGGCTGGGATTTACCACTCACCCCACATTCCAAGTACAAACTTTGCATGTCGGTTGTCGTCTACTTCCAGTTCTGCCCAGAGCGCCTTTAAATCCGAGAAAGATTTGGGATGCTGGCAGTCAAGAGAAATCGGCGCTTGTTGCATTTGGAAACGTATGTACGTATACGTGTCTTCAGCAACGACGGGTCCACCTTCAACGGATGTAATGAGAATGTTGACCAAGCCCATAAGTAGATTGTTAAGCTCCAGCCACTTGCTGAATTCGTTGATAATGGCGGGGTCGTCGGAAGCGTCGAGGGCCATTTCGTCAAGATTGCGGGCTCACCAATCGCGAAGGATGAACGACGCCCGAGTAAGAGAAGCTAGTGAACGTAGCTGTAGCCTGTACTTAGGAGGTTTACGACAGAGATCAGATCAGATTGCGCCGGCACTTAAATTTGATTTCAGACATCACCAAGGTCCTGCACAAGCCCACGTTTGTTGCCGAAGTGAGCCCACTGTCTTAGCTCTCCACTAGTCATGTTTTTACCGTTCTTGCGACAAATCGAGTTGCCAGGTATCGTCTATTGCTTAGAGATGTGTGATGCCGGAAAGAACAAACGAAACAACGATTTGGTGGTTCGGTCCGAGTTGATCGCATTTGCACAGCCACATCTGTCAATCACTGCATCGGCTTGTAGCCTGCTCCCAACTGGCATGGTTGGTTTCGACTCTCGAGCTTTGACAAGGGTTAATAACGAATCTTACATTGCAGTCTCAGTGGGAAGTCCGAATCTCCACGTCTCGCGGCGCTCCATACTTCTTCAACACTACAACGAAAGAGTCAAGTTGGACTGCGCCTCCCGAGCTTTCTGAAGATCAAGTCACCGCCCTTGTCAGCGCGGCTCAGGAGTCAAAGAGATCCGGTCAAGTACGCGCAAGCCACCTGCTTGTCAAGCACAGTGGAAGCAGGCGCCCTTCGAGCTGGAAGGAGGTCTGCATCGTCGCTACGCATGCTTCGCATTCGTTCCTCATCTTGAAGTTCTAAAGAACAATATTACGCGCTCGAAAGAGGAGGCCATCGAGATCCTTCGTGGCTACCAAGCTCAAATCGGAACGTCTGCAGATAAATTCAGCGAACTTGCGCGGAAGCACTCCGACTGCCCCTCTCATGACCAAGGCGGAGATCTGGGCTGGTTCGGCCACGGTCAAATGCAGAAGCCCTTCGAAGCGGCCGCGTATGGACTGCAGGTAAGCCAGGTTAGCGATGTCATCAGCACGGATAGTGGTGTGCATTTGGTGATGCGTACGGGTTAATTGCGGCTTATTGAGAAGAAGAAGTAGAATGTGAAAGAAGTTTATATCTTTATGGCCGATTATCTTTCTTGGTCTTTTCCCTTGTCTTTTCCTGATAAGTACGTTCGCGGAACCAAATCGTTTGGTTGTCGACCTCTTGCCAAACAAATGCGATCAACGCGGCTCGACCCACGTACAACCCACTCTAAGCCCGGCTTTTTAAGAGCCTATTCGCTATGTCCTGCACCTCATCGCCCTTTTCGTGCCTTTAATTCTCGTTGTTGCCCAGCATTTCCATGACTTCTCCGAATCTCACGTCCACTGGGCCGTTCTTAATCTGCGTGTATTCATTGTTGATCACCTGTCCAGTGGTCCTGTACTACTATTTAAGCTCTTGGTCTTCTCGTCGTTCTCCCACCATTGGCCTGAACACAATGACCGACGTTCGAGTCTCTAAAATCTTGGTGCACCCAATCAAAGTGATTGCCGCCCATTTCCTTATCCTGGTCAACATCTAAAAGCCTGTTTTAGAGCTGTCGGGGAATTTCTGTCCAACAGTCGCGATATACGCCCGAAGGACTGGATGTGGGTTGCTGATACTGACTGTCGATCTGCTTTTGACCTTCCTCGTAGTATGATAGGAGATGGTGTATCATTGAGGCCAAAGATAATACTGTGATCACCGCCCGGGAGTTTCCCAAGGTAAATGAATCTCCAAGCGCTATTTAAGAGTGATAACAGAATTTATTAGATGGTATTAATTACGCCTCAGATCGATGCGGACCCAGATTCTCCACAGTCTGGGGTGCTGTCCGTGTCGTTCCCTGACGAATCGGAATGCGAGTCTTTTGAACTGCCGTTATCTCCCACTCAAACTACACTCGATAGTTGGAAACGGTTCGCACCATCTTTTGATATCTGGAGACGCTTTATTTATTTATTTTCATCAGGATTGAAAAAGTAATGATGTGGCATGTTCCTTTTGACGCATACATATGCGAAGCTCTAGCTTCACTCCCTTCGCGAAGCCCATCGGCGATTCTGTCCTCCTACTTTGGACGGCCTGTGCTTTTGGTGTACAAAGGTGCTCAAGCCCGTTTTTGTGACCCGACAGCGACACACCCAAAGCTCGAGGCAAAGGCCGTATTCCAGGACTGTTACCCTCTTATGGTACTTTCCCAAGAGTCCATACCTCGGATTGAAGAGGAGCTCCGTGGTCATGTGGGACAGCAAGGTATTGACGAGCGCTGGAAAACTGAGAGCTTGGTGATAGAAAGGTAGGGCCTGCCGTCACGTCTTCTCCCGCCACAACCATCATCTTCTTGCCGGGCCGAACTCATGCCTTGCCAGATTTAGGCCTAACGTAGTTTTTGAAGGGGCGGGCCCTTTGCGGAAGATTCATGGGAGGAAATCCGTATCGGGTCGCTACCGGATGCGCCAGTTATCAGCATGGTGTCGAAATGCACCCGGTGTTTGGTCAGGCTGCCCCCTCATGCATGCAGATCCGTATGGCTGAATTGTCTTCCGCTTAGTTGCCCAATATTTCACCGGAGACGGGAGTGCAGGACAAAGCCGTCCCTTACAAGACAATCATGAATTTCGGCGAGTCGATCCCAACGAGAAAATGAAAGCCTGTGTCGGTTGCAACGGCTGCCCAAATGGAATCGGAGTAATAAGAGTAGGAGATTGTGTTGCTGCGAGGTAGATAAAATGTAAGAACGTTTGCGAGAATACCAGGCACAAGGAATCGAAGGAGATAAGTGGGAAGGACCGGCGCGAACGCGACATAAGTGGCTGTGGTCAATTGAGGTTCACGTGGAATCGCAACAAGCCTGTGCCTTGATCAGATTCGGATTCACGCTTGATTTTCTACATCATTACCGACGAGCTGGCCCCGACGTCGTTGTATCCTGTAGCGTCCGCTCACAGGCATGGCCAGAGGCAAATGGTTCGGCCACCCCACCCAAGCTGCCTCTGAGGCCACCCAGCCGTTACCCATACCCGTATTCTCGGCGGATGCAAAGAAGTTTGGCCTTGAGAATGTTCGTGTTCTCGTTCCACCTAAGTTGAGTAGGCACTGATATCGGCCTTGTATAGTTCGGAAATACCTGGTGCGACCGGACCCTACAGTCGCCTCGTCCTGGCTAACCTAGTTCCGCAGTTATGCCAATTCGGTCATCCAGGCTCTGTACTTTTGCACACCCTTCCGGGATCTGTTAATTCAGGCTACGGACACGTCTCTGCTCGCTGAGGCACCTCCGCCACCGCCCACACCGGCCCTTGCACCGATAGCACCGGTGCGCCGCAAGCCAGAACGCAAGGCTTCCACGTCAGATTCCAATGGCATCCTGCTGCACTCGCCAATACCTGGCATTCCGTCGTCACCGCCCAGCTTATTCTCGGCGCTTCGCTCGTTGTTTGTATATATATCCTCGAATCCCGCGGAAAAGGGTACGGTCGCGCCGCGCGCTTTCATTGACAAGCTGAAGGAATTCAACGAGCTTTTTCGCTCAACCATGCATCAGGACGCCCACGAATTTCTTAATTATCTGCTTAATAAGATCGTAGAAGAAATAGAAGAGGATAGGAAGGCAGCCGAGAACGGGACTGTGACACCGCCTGTTGGGGATGAATGTGAGTCCATTCCCACTGTTTTCATTCCAACATAATAAACATCTTCAGTATCACTCTCCGTGGCGACCTTTGTATCCAAAAATCCTCCCACCATTGCCACCACCACCACCAATTCCGGCGCTTCCCCACAAAACGCCACCTTAGTCCACAAGCTGTTCGAGGGTGTTCTGACAAGCGAAACGAGATGTTTGACCTGCGAAAATGTGAGCACTTTTCTCTCCGGTCCCGACACCGCCTCTAATATTTGGTTTTAGGTTTCATCCAGGGATGAGTCGTTTCTCGACTTGTCCATAGACATTGAGCAGAATGCTAGCGTGACCGCTTGTCTTCGTCAATTCAGCGCAAGCGAGATGCTCTGTCAGAAGAACAAGTTCTTCTGCGATGTTTGTTGCGATCTGCAAGAGGCAGAGAAACGGCAAGTCCTCATCAACCCTCAATTGACCAGTTTGTTGATAATATTTGTAGCATGAAGATCAAGAGGCTTCCAAACGTTCTTGCACTTCATTTGAAGAGGTTCAAATACCAGGAGGATGTGCAAAAATACATCAAACTGGCGTATCGCGTCGCTTTCCCGTTTGAACTGCGGTTATTCAATACCGTGGACGACATTGACGACGCAGATCGCTTATTCAACCTCTTCGGAATCGTGGTACACATTGGAAAGTGCGTGTTATCTACTTGTGGTGGTTCCTGCCAAGCACTTCTAACCTGGAGATGGTAGCGGACCCCATCATGGACATTACATCTCCATCATCAAAACTATGGGATCGTGGCTCGTTTTCGATGATGACAATGTGTATCCGATATCGGAGGCGGATATTCCGAAATATTTCGGAGAATCCAATTCTGGCTCTGCGTATGTTTTGTACTACCAGGCCGTTGACATTGACCTCCCCGCCCTTGGGCTGCGGCCACCCCCCGTTCCGACGCCGGCGGAAGATGTCGAGACGTTCTCGCATTTGGAGGCGTCGCCGTCGGCTCCAATGAATCCCCCCCTTCCTCCAGGGCTGGTCGAGGAGGGCGACCTTTCGGATACTAGTGACGCCGCATTCCCCGTCACGCCCCCTTCTCCCCAAGACGCTCGGCAACCCATAGACATAGCCCATGGGCATGTGGAGGAGCCTGGACCTCCACCTGTGCCAACAAAGGGGAACACATTGCTCACCACCCTCAAGCGGTTACCGTCAACTTCTACTCGCCCGAGTACAAGTACTAGCCCCGATGCACGACGATCCATGCAATCAAATGGCACTGCGGCCGACGATGATACGAAACCGTTAATACTACCGCCGCCTGCCTTGCCACATCCTCCTCCCGCCTTGCCGCAATCGGCCACTTCAAACGGCAAGGAAAAGGAAAAGCCCCGCAAGGAGCCAGAGAGGAAGGCAAGTTTATGGTTTGGAAGGCGGAAGAGTTTCCGTCTGGGTGACAAAGACAAAACTCGTTCGGAGGATGAGGTACCGGCTTCACCCGTTGTGTCGACATCGACCCGGACTGCGGACACGGTTTCGCAGGTGTCTACCCGGACTGCAGACACAGTTTCGCAGGCGTCGTCTTCGTCGTGGTTCCTGTCATCAGGTCATGGTCAAGACAAGAATCGACGGCCATCTGAACCTCTGTTTGACTCTTCGCGAGGTTCCAAGACCATCTCGGCCGGTACACGACCAAAATCGACTGGTAATGGTGGCCTCTCCGTGAAGCCTGAGCGGGCGGACGGTGTGAATGGATATGATAGTCCGTCACCTGGGTCTGCCTCCTCATCATTCGTTTCTGTTGCTGGATCTGCATCGGTCTCGGGCCCGCACTCTGTTGTAGAATTCCCGCCAGCTCGGACGACTTCTCTTGCTCCCCAACCGCTTCCACAACCCCCACCCCCACCACTGCCCGACACCCCGGCGCTGCCTCCGTTGTCCATTCCCACGAAACCGTCACTACACAAAAAATCCATGTCCAATCTGGCCAGTCCCAAGGACAAGAAGGCCAAGACACGGGGTCCACCTGCTGTTGTCCCCCCTCCACGCCCATCGACCGCTGGCGCACCGGAGGTGTCTTCATCTCGACCCCTGTCTTCATCTCGACCCCTGCCTCCCGTTCCGCCAATCAAAGATTTGGTGGCCTTGCCAACCCCACTTCCTCCCACTCAGCTTCGCAACGACGACGATTTGTTGGCTGGCGTGCCCGTGAGCTCTCTTGATAAAGGGAAGACACGGGCAAAAGGCGGTGATGGCCAGCTGGACGAAGCTCCATTAGACCTGCCATCGAGCCCGGTCGGACTGGGATCGTTTGCTGGAGCGAACAATAGTACGTCCAGTACTTCGAGCAGCAATGGTAGTGCGAACCCGAAGCGAGCGACGCGCAAGATGAGTCTGACGTCACCGCTTTTGGGGCTGGGTTCGGGAAGAAAGACAAGCACAAGGACAAGGAAAAGTCGCCCAGCTCCTTCCACTTTGGGAAGGCCTGAATATTATTGACCGGCGGAGGCGGAGCATCTGTATCATTTTTTATCACGCATAGCGGACGGTAGGCAACTTTTTACCATTTTTATTACATTTGCATTCTATCCTTGTAATTTACCCGTATACGCGGAAACCTATGGTGCAGCTCAAACTAATTCAGTCACCGTACTACTGTATAATGTATCAACTATGTTAGGATGAAGAAATGATGTCAAGGAGAGTGTGATCAGAAGGGCTGGTGAAGATCTAAGTGTCAATCAATGTCCATCCTGGATCCTAGGTTTCGTCCCGGATCGGCAGGGGCGTTCAATTTTATTTGTTGGGTGAGCCTCCATTGTTTGAATCGATCGTCTGGGGTAACCGCGGACGCAAATCCAGAATGTGTATTCTGATTTCGTCGCCGCAGGCGATGCAAACGCGGCCGATTGTTTCGTCCCAGTTATAGCTGAGAGACCTAGGTCCGGGTCGTCCAACTTGCGCCTCAAATAGCGGGGAAGGTTAAAGGATGACTGTAGCGCGAGGTCAGGACGACTCATGGAGGCAATAAATTGCACTGAACGTACGTAATATTTTTTCGATAACGCGGGTCGATCCTTGCGTGATATCGGTTCAGTTGGGTCCTCCGTTCCACGCAACGACCATAGAGGCTGGAGTTGAGGCGAAAGGTAGCGACGCATGGTCAACATACGAGGCGAGTCTTTACGCTCGTTGTCGACGGTATACATGAGCGCCTTGGAGGACCCGGTGAGGACGTGTGTCCCCCACGGAGCACTGACATGGACCGTCTGAGGAACGACATATTCCAGGTTGAAATAATATCGCGTGGGCGTGCCCGGTTCTTCTTCAATTTTCGGCCAAATCAGGTAGTGCACGATCCCAGCGGGCTCCATGGTTCGACAGAACAGCGAGATGGGAGGCGGGGCACCCGAAGCCGGCTGGAGGTTCGGATGGTCTATGCCGATAGATGCGGTGACGGGGTCGGAAAGATGGAAGCTGTCGTATACTCTGGGATCGACGGGCCATCTTTCAAATGGTTGGACGGTAGCATCCCCTGGAGCGTCCGGGATATGAAACATTTCTGTGAGATTTTGTAGGACAGGATGGCCAGGAGTCGGTTCAGAACCGATGGTGCGGATGACGATGACGTCCTTTTGTTCCGGAAGTACTCGAATGGTGCGTATTTGATGAGCCTGGAACTCGTAATTAATATTTCGTACAACTACGGTTCACTATAAGACGCACCTCTTCGGGAAAATTGCCGTAGTTATGGATCAGCATGGGCGACCTCACACCGGAGGCCAGGTTGATGAAAACGATGCGGCGGGGTTGCTGTACGAAAGCAACATGTGCTTTCTTGTCCAGCTCAAATAGTGTAAGAGAGGTGATTCGTGTCTCGGATTCGATAACGAGACTTCAAGAAATGGTGGGTCTTGGGCGACAGCAATCTTGGCGAATTCGGCCGAGCCCGGAGGGACTCTGGGGTCCACCAGGGCTTCGAGAGCATCAAGTGAGACGTGTAGGCACAGGGATTCGTATAAGAAGGGAAAGGGAGGGTCAATAGCGTCCGTGTCGCTATAGTCCGATGGGTCAATACTGAATGAACATGTCAGTACTTGTAAACGGTACTTAAGGGCCAACTTGCTCGCATTGCTCCCCATTCTTGAACGTTCGGCGGGTGTAGGCAACCATGATGCCATGTGCTCCTCTGTACTTCATGTACTTCGCCTGGAGGTCGTATGCTTTCGATATGGTGGGTACTCGGGCGACAGCACGATTTCCTTTAGGATGATCCAAGGAGAAAAGGGTAATATAGTAGCGATGACTGGAAAGGTCGCGAACTGAGGCTAGAAGAAACTTGCCACCCGGAAGCAGTTTCATGTCGAGAACGCGATGGTGCGCGTCGATGACTTGGCGGGTCTTGACCCGTGGCTCATCCCGCCGCCAGTTATCATCAAGTGAGATACCACGGGACACGAGTTGTTCCGCTTCGAAGTCTGTGACTTGGAGAGAGTATCGGAAAGTCGGCCGTAGCGGCGGGATTGGAGTCCTCATGCGCTCCAAAAACCGTTTCCAAATAATAGGTTCGTGTGTGAGCAGAAATAAGGTCCTATCGACCTTAAGGGATTTTTAATAAGAATGCAGGTAGAACAGGGCAATAAACACGCACTCTGCGTAGGGACATAATGTCCTCGATAGGCAAATATATGAAAATCTGGTCGACGAAGATGTCAAACGGCAGACGTTGAATATAGCAATCCGAGGCCCGCTTGAAGCAAGAAACTATAAAGTTTGGCAGATATGCGGCCAAAGAGGTGGAAGAAGGCATGTTGACTGGGTTCGCGCTCAGCACCAGAACGGAATATTCGATGAGATCGAGAGCAGCGCAGAAGGTTGACGGCATCGAGTCGCAGGTACTACTTATTCGTTCAGATGGTTGTCCAGTACTTTGCGCCGCAACCTTGTAATCCGTCCACCTTGAACCAAAAGCGTAGAGCGTTGTTTTACTTTGTACAACAATCGCCTAATTTGGACAAGGCCAACACCGACAACGAACACGACTTGGAGGAAACAAGGATTCACGTCAAGATTGACTGGGAAGATACTTCGACGGTCGCAATGAAGGACGGAATCAGAAACTGCAAAGAAACCGGCGGTTTGAGGAAAGATGGGCCGGATCAGCGGACCGGACGGAGATGACCAACTTGAACACGACCACAACACTTTTGAGATGGATTCAAGCATCGTGGCACCTATACTCCTCTACTCCTTCAAGCTTCAGCCCACCGAGAAAAAACGAGGTGGCCACCTCTACAATAGATGCAGCCCAGTACCAAACCCTTGAAGAGAACTGAATGGAACAATGTCGACAAGGCTCGACAAGGACTTTCGCTCATTGGATCCTGGAGGTGCCTTTTAATATATCTGCAGTTCCGGATCCACGCACGCCCGGCCATGTACAGCAGCCGCTTGCCTTGGAAGAGTCCAACTTGACCGTGATGGCGACTGTCATTAACGAGAGTCGTTCTCCACCTCGAAAATTCCCCTGCCAAGGAAACTAATATCACTCAATGTTGCACCCGGCCTCTTGATCACCTTGGAACTTCCAAGCTTCAAAAAATATTCATGCGCATCCAACATTACGATTACTTGTATAGTATTTCTTCTCTCTCAAACAAATCGTCATCATTAATCGAGCTCGTTAAGGCTGACCTCGCGCTTGAAGAAGCTCTTGATTTCATCGGTCGCGGCTTCGGCGCCCTGGGTTGCGGCGAGTCCAGCAACGAGTCCCGCAATACCCTTGCCGACAGAACCGAGCTGGGGCAGCGCGCGCGAAGAAACAGCGTTGCTGCCGCCATTCAACGTGTTGACGTACTCGAGGAGGGTGTGACCTCCTCATCGGTGAGATCTGCGAGACTGCGCTTACTGGTGCTGCTGTCGCACTATGGAAATCGTCAGACAAGATTAAAAATGGCGAGGACAGAAGGCATACCCGAACAGCTTGGAGATAATGGCGCCGATTCCAAGGCCGCCGAGGGCAGAGCCCCCAGAGCGGACCGTCACCGATGATGCTACTTATGCCCTTCTCCGCAGCCTTCGCTGCGTCGTCGACCACGGCGGCAGGGATGCCGCGTTTGCTGCTCTGGCCTGAAACAGCGTTGACACCTCAACGGCAACACCGCTGGCGGCACCACCAATGATAGCATTCTTAAGAACACTCTGAAGGGATTCTTCACCAGCACCGATGAGCTTGGAGAGCAGGGCTCCTTGGTGCTAGACCTCGCACGTCGAGACGGCGTTGAAGAAGATCTTGGAGAGCACTTGAGAGATCTTCAAGTTGGATTGCTCGAAATCGTTGATCGGAAGTTGCCGGTGTGGATCATGATGTCATTTACCCCTATCTGTCTGCTTCCAACTGTACATTTCCTTCGGCCCCATGTTAATTATATCAAGCCCAAATGCTGCCGCTGAGTTGACAGCAAGCCTTGCCATCGAGTATGGCGATGTTGTTCGCCACAAAGTCCAAAGCATTTAAACTCCGCTCGGGCATCTCCGGGGTCACATCAACTCAAGCGAACTGCCGCTCTTGACTTTGCCCTGTAGCCTCCAGCTCAGCCGGTTTAATTTGCTGCACGAACGCTCTTTCTCCTTCCAAGTATAACCCCCAAGAGTTCTGGCTGGCCAGAACCTCCCAGCGGCGCCAACAGGCCTCAACTCGGCCTTTGCAAACCTGCCCGAACTTTGATCACAAGCTACAAGCTGGTCACGATTTCTGCTTACTGCCCTCAGCTTGAGCCACTGGACTTTACTGCCTATCTGTGTCGGCTGAATTCCTGATGCCCGACTTGTCGCCTACATACCGCCGCCCGCGACAAACCTAATCCCCCACTGATGCCATCTGCTTGGTCATATCCTTTCCTGGCCGAGTGCATGACCAAAATACATGAATATTCTGTCCCGGATGCAGACGCAGCAAAGGTTTAAAAGCTGAGGACCAGATGTGCAGTAAAGTAAACAAACATTCTTCTCATCACAAGTACAATGGTTCTCCCCACCTTAATCCTGGGGTTTGTTGTCGCTGCCCTGGGCACTCCTGTGGATAAAACCAGCAACGCCAAAGTTCAACCTTTCCGGATTGACCTGAGCAAGGGGTTCCGCACCTCGAGGCGCTTGTAAAAAACACTTATCTCCCCTCGAACCTTTGTATCCGGACGCGGGGATCGACTCCGGCATCCAGCTGGATTTCCTCCGCGATTTGCAGACGCAATGGATTCAGGGGTACAACTGGGCCGAGCAGGAAGGTGAACTGAACCAGTGAGATCATCTCAACTACGCTTTTATTTCATTTGTTGATAAACCTGAACAGGCTCGCACAATACACTACCACCATCGGGAACCAAACTGTACATTTTGTGCATGAAAAATCACCGGACAAAGATGCGATCCCCCTGCTGCTGTTACACGGCTGGCCAGGTCTGTATTTGGGCAACAGAAGATTTGATCATTTTTTGACGTTTATATAGGCTCTATTCAAGAATTCCTCCCCGTAATTAAGCCCTTAACTCAGCGCTGGACAAGCCCGACCGGGAAAGCCGTGTCATATAATGTTATCGTCTCATCTCTCCCCGGTTTCTTATTTTCCAGCCCGCCTCCTCAAAACTGGACCAACGCCGAGACTGCCGCTCTGTTCAACACCCTAATGACCGACGTGCTCGGCTACTCCAAGTACGCCTTGCACGCAACTGATTGGGTATTTCTTTCTTTCGTCTTTTCTTGACTTTGGTCTGACTATAATTAAATGCACAGGGCGCCGGCATCGGATATCACCTGTACGAGTCGTACAATGCGACCGTGCGGGCGGCGCATTTCGTTTTCCTTCCCTTCGTCCCTCCGTTGCCGCAAGATATTGCGGACAATAACATTACGCTCTCCGATACCGCCAAAGTGACCCTACAGCGCACTGTGGACTGGCTTACGACCGGCCAAGGTTATTTTCAAGAGCAGACTTTTAAGGTGAGTTATGGTTTTGGTTTTCGTGTTCTCGGCACTCACCCCAGTTGTGCATTGACAGCCCAATGACATTGGTCTTGCGTTGTACGACAACCCTGTCGGGCAATTGGCCTGGATAGGCTCGGACATGAAGCTTTGTACGTTGATTCATCGAGAATGAGGCTCCATAACTTATGACTTCCACAGGGTCCGACCCACGCGCCGGGACAGGACCGTCAGCGCTCACCAACACCGCCATATTGACGGCGACGTCTCTATATTATCTTACCGGTTCATTCCAGTCGTCCGTTTGGGAATACGCACGAAACCCCGGCGCCTTCTCCTCGGAGTACACGAAGCCCCCGACCGATGCGCCGATGTTCTTCAGTCTCTTCAAGTACAACATCCTGCTTTGGCCGCGGGAGTACGTCGCGAAGGTTGGGAACTTGGTTTGGTACAAAGAACACGATTTTGGAGGACACTTCGCCGGGCTGGACAATCCTCCAGCGCTCATCGAGGATCTCCGAGAAATGGGCCTTTCTTTCCAAGCATGAACGCTGCGCTTGTATTGAATAAATCTAGTACTTGCTATATATTTAATAATCTAATTAGAACTTGAACACCTGGATGCAAAGTCAGTCAATCAGCTCTGTGCAGCAAGCGAGGTGCGGAACGGTATATATACGCACCTGATTCTCGGTGTAGCCAAGTTCCTTGAGTACGCCACCAAGCTCGCCTTGCTTCATGCCTGCCTTCTTGCCGGCGATGGCAGCGACTTGCCCGGGAGGTCCTGCCGACAGTTAATTCAAGGTTACGCATATAAAGAGATTTTCATACCGCAGACCATGATCATTATGCGTTCCGAGGTTGGAGGCGAGACATACTTCTTGATAACGTCGGTACTGATGTATCCCGTCGGACCTGAGCGCGGCGCGCTCAGCATGGGGGGTGTACATTTTACGGGATGTCACACACCTTTCCAGTCCGGCTTGGGCTTGTCGAGGAGGTAGACCACTTCGAGGTTTTGGGGGTGCTTCTTCGCGAGCGCGTCAATATTTTCACGCATGAGAATGTCTTCCTCCGTAACGTTCGAGAAGAGTAGTTTGAATTTCGTGGTGTTGAAAGGGCTAGAGAGCGCGTGGTTGATGACCTGATAAAGAGGGGTGCTGTGGTAATCTGTGAGAAGATGGGTGAGAATGGGTTGGGTTAGACCCTTACATGCCGCTGCCGCCACCAATTAAGGCGACCTCATCGAATTCATTTTCTGGGGTGGGGTGAGTGGTGCATCATGGTCTAGGAGCGGAGACGGACGCTTGTAAGGGAACTTGTCGATGGGGCCTTTAATTTGGAGGGAATCACCAACCTACCGGTACTGAGAGTTAGACGGAAGTAAATGGGTATGAATGGGCCACTTGCTTTAAGCGAGTGAATATATTTTGACATGACACCTGTATCATATTTTTTGATCAGGAACACGAGTTCTCCGGTCTTGTCTGCAGAAGATATAGGTGTATAAGGCCGAACAACTGGGTTGCCCTTCTTATCCTTGAGGGCCTCCGGATCAGCGGCTTTGACCACAACACACGATGCGACTGGAAGCTTTGACGAGGTATTTTTTGGGAGTTCGAAAATGAAGGTGGATGTATTGTGGTTATAAGGTACGACCTTTTTGAGCGGAAGGCTTATAAATTCCTCGGATAAGAGAGCGCTGGGTAGTATTGCGTCGCTGCTGCGGGTGGCCCAAGTGTAGTAGGCCAACCCACCAAGACCTCCGAGTGCCAGAGTCATAGGTACAAGGTTAGATTTCTTTTTCGGGGCCTCTGTCGCATATTGACGGAAGCGGGCAGTCTATAGACGCGTCAGTACAAAATATGAGGGCTATAGCACGAAAAGCGAGAACCAAAAACGGCTTAAAGGACGTTGCCCTGGAGAGTTTCAAGAAAGACATGATTGCTCATGATTGCTTTCGAATCAAACTCGTTGCAACAAACGACGTCATATCGATTTCTCCTTGATTTTCCCTGTTTCTGGCCAGAGAAACTGCATACCAACCCGCGGCTTGTATTTTGCGCTGAATAGCCCTGGAGAAAAGGCCATATAATCGCTAGGAGCCATAGAAAATCGGAAAAAAGGTTCGATTAGGGATTTGGATCACTGATTTGGACTCGATCAAGCTTGTTTCCTTTCTACCACAGGGTTTTCATTGAGCGACCCGTCTCTCCTTTATCCCCTTCCCTGAATCCTTTCACGAACTTGAAATGTCGTTTGTCAAGCTCAGTATATTCGGTACTTCCTTCGAGGTACGTCTTTAGATCAGGGTGTGGAGTAATCCTCCTCAGACGCCTAACACAGGTTACTACTCGTTATGTCGATCTCCAGCCAGTTGGAATGGGTGAGTTTAGTCTATATGGTCCTGTCCTCATCTGATTGTCTGCCTACAGGTGCTTTCGGGCTAGTATGGTGTGTTGGACTGTCGCGCGGTGTCTCAATTCTGAGCGTGGATCCCTCGCCACAGCTCTTCCAAGGATCAGCTTACTGGGACATCGGTGGCGATAAAGAAGATCATGAAGCCGTTCAGCACACCCGTTCTCAGCAAACGGACTTACCGAGAGCTGAAGCTCTTGAAGCATCTCCAACACGAAAATGTTGGTCCAGTCCATGCCCTTTCCCGCTGTTGCTCATACCGCTTCGGAAACCGTAGATTATCAGTCTCAGCGACGTCTTCATATCTCCTCTTGAGGATCTGTACGTCCCCCCACAATCAGGTGGTTTCTCCTCTCACTATTTTCGGCAGATACTTCGTCACAGAACTGCTCGGGACGGATCTTCATCGTCTGCTCACATCGAGGCCCTTGGAGAAGCAGTTTATCCAATACTTTTTATACCAAATTCTCGTAGGTCCCACGTTCTCCACGCTAGCCGTCAACTCATCGTCTCCCAGCGCGGTCTCAAATACGTGCATTCGGCCGGTGTTGTCCATCGGGATCTGGTTCGTCTGCAATTGTTTTTGCGTCGAAAAAGCGATGTCTCATATTCATACTAGAAACCGAGCAACATTCTTGTCAATGAAAACTGCGATCTCAAGGTAGAGGCTCTCCCGCCTAGCTCTTTGAAACGCTTCTGACGCGTCTTGACAGATTTGCGACTTTGGATTGGCACGTATCCAGGACCCGCAAATGACTGGCTATGTCTCGACACGGTATTATCGCGCTCCAGAGATCATGTTGACTTGGCAAAAGTACGACGTCGCAGTCGACATCTGGAGTACTGGGTGCATCTTTGCCGAGATGCTGGAGGGCAAGCCGCTCTTCCCAGGCAAAGATCGTGCGTTTCTCCCCTCAATCTGCACAAAGCGGGTCTGATTCATTCTTTTGGCAGACGTGAACCAGTTCTCCATCATCACGGAGCTATTGGGGACGCCGCCAGATGATGTCATTGAGACCATCGCAAGCGAAAATGTAGGTGACATCGGTGATACCCATTGATAAGATAACTCATTACTTGATAGACTCTCCGCTTCGTCCAAAGTCTCCCGAAACGAGAGCGAGTTCCTTTCAGCCAGAAGATCCGCACCGCGGATGCAGATGGTCCGTGTGCTACAGCAGAATCCAGACCCCTCCACTTATCACGTTCTGTTAGCCATCAATCTTCTTGAGAAAATGCTAGTTTTCGACCCGCGGACACGCATAGACGCCACTGAAGCACTGGCGCATGAATATGTTTCCCCTTATCACGACCCTACTGACGAACCCGTTGCCGCCGAAAAGTTCGACTGGAGTTTCAACGACGCTGACCTCCCTGTTGATACGTGGAAGGTCATGATGTACAGCGAAATTCTAGGTAAGATATTTCTCTGCGTATGTGGCCT
Organism: Mycena leptocephala; assembly: GCA_029378395.1. NCBI lineage: Eukaryota > Fungi > Basidiomycota > Agaricomycetes > Agaricales > Mycenaceae > Mycena > Mycena leptocephala. Next base: position 70,215 of record JARJLF010000112.1, read on the forward strand.
CGACTCAACTCTGCCAGATTTCCACCAGGTCAGCGAGACGGCCACTGCGGCTGGTACTGTCCCTACTGGCGCTCTGGCTGGCCCGGAGAACACGACGGCATCGTCAGCCCCAGCCCCCGCATAGTCGCCGCCGGGTTCACCATGCCGCCTCCGCTCCTCCCTCTCTATATCTTTTTGGTTATAATCAACTCTCACTGTAATGCGTTGGCACCTGCGGCCAGCACCCCGTGGCTATTAGACGCGCTCTATCCCACCTCTCTTTCTTTGGCTCGCGGACTCTTTGTTGAATTATCCAACTACACCTTTGCCTATGTATCGTTCAGGAATACCTTCTCTAACGCCCTTGATAAACGATTCCGGCGATTTGCTATTCCAGTCTCTCGTTTCCGATGTATTACTTGATTTTCTGGTGGTTTAGCAGAATGCATAGTCAGTAAGAAGTAGCAAGGAAATGTAACTTCACCTTTATATACACGAGGGTACCTTGGGATATTTTAGTAGGTTTAAATCAAGGCAACTTTCGTTTTTGAGCCAGGGACGCGCGACGCGTGGTCGATTCGGTGTGTCGGAGTTTGAATCAAACCCTTGACCATGACCTAGCCGCTCAAACGCTCAATTCCTGGGCTTGCCTATCCAAATTTGACCCTTGCCACGGCACTTTTGTGTGATAACTAAGATGGCCCCACCCCCTCGCAGACCGTCGGCTTTCGAGGTTTCTTTCCCAGAGGAAGCTGCGGCAGCTAAGCTCGAGGCCCTTCGAATTTCCCGACCCACCAGCCAAGCCCACAGCCCAGCCTCAACCCCGCTGAAGCGCAAGGCCAACTCCGATGAGAGCAATGACGCGCTGCAACGCGTGAGTTATGCCGGTGTGGCCTTGGCAGCCGTCGCAATTCAATCGGTTTACAGGATGGTACGAAACGTACACAACGACTGCCGGGTAGGTTCAACTCATCCACTGCGGACGGATTTGTGTTTGAACGCCAATTCAGTGGCGTATTATAAACCCCCGCGAGGCCTGATCACGGTTGAGACCGCCGCGTATACAGCACCAGGAGAGGATGCAGACCCGGACGTCAATACGCGTCAGTTAAAGAAACAATTCTTAGATCCTGGGCTTATCTATTCTAGAGAAACCGATTCGAATTTTATCCAATTTCTGCATTTTTGAACCTGCCGCCAAGAACGAGCTGGTTTCGCTCGAGGCGCTAGAAATAAGCGATAATAACCGGCAGTTTGGAGCTGCAGGAATTGTTCTTCTGGGCGATGAAGATGACGAAGACTACGGCCAAGAGGATGGTGCCGATGCAATTGAGGAAACGGAAAGGGACTATCTGCGCCTCAACGACGTAGCTCTGTGTCCCTTCGACTATTTCACTGAGGAGTAGGTTCCCTCATTGCGCTATCGTTCGCGTCTTTGATTTTGCAAGACCGCTTTTCATAGAAACGCAGTTTGCGTACTACGAGTTGAGGGGTCCATCGGCGCGATACAAACCCTATCTTCTCGAGTTCAGTGCTCCGCGGCGCGTTGCGCGCGCAGTATTAACGAGTGCCATGGCCCATCCCCAAGAAAACTTGGAAAAGTTCCGCGATCGTGCTAAGGAATTTACTGAAGAAGATTTGGGTGAAGCGGTTCGCCTCTTAAAATCTAAGGTCGATTTAAGGGTTAACTTGCGTGTACGTACACACAGATTCCCTACATTCTCCAGGTTCTCGAGGAGAACGGTGCTGAGCCTGGACCGCTTATCCGGGACGTGTTGAACTTAAGCCCAGACACTGAGCGTCGACCGCGTACGCGTCCCGTGGCCAGACCAATCCACGGAGGCCCGGGGCATTTATCGGAAATCCCGACCTGGCATGGCTGAAAGCGGAGAACCAGAGTGCCACACATGTCACCTCATTATCGCACAGCTAGCCAAGGGATACTTTGAAGAGACCCTTCAGGTTGTAGGTCACCCGCCCAGACCTCCAGATAGGGTGGAGATAGAGAAGCACGAGGCGAATGCTCGCCAGTTCTTCAAGGAATGTATCGCTCGAACCCGTACACAAGAGAAGAAAACGACGTTTTCGAGCGACCGCCGGCAGCAGCACTGGCAATATGGACGCTACGTCGAACAGGCCACGATTGGCGACGAGGTCTACAAGGTGAGATCTTCTCATAAACCTGCAGACAACTCATGACAGACTGTAGTCCGGGGATTTCGTGTGTATTCGCAAAGGGCAATATCGAGGTATTCCCGCTCCTCTAATGATGGTGATCCTCCGGATGATGCCCGACTGGCCGACTACTTCTGGTTCGCGAGAATCATATATTTCAATCTCGATACCAGAAGGCGCATGTCCAGTGGCTGGAGCATGGATCACAAATCATCCTCGAGGAGATGGCCCACCCTCAAGAGCTGTTTCTAACTATGCTGTGCGAGGACCAACGCGTTGGATGGATTGCCGGAAAGGTTTCTGTCGTCACGCGATGGAACCGCCACGCAAATTGGATCAGTATTTTATCAGGTATAAACTATACATCTTTTCCGTCGCTCATCTGAAAGCCTCTGCACAGATGCGTATATGACGAACGCGATGCATCCTTCACCTCCTGGACCAAGACGAGATGAACCGGATAGTCAGCAATGTGCCACCGGACAATTGCCTACCCTGCTGGCGGACGGAGACGTACAATACCGATGCGGAATGGAGTATCTTGAAGAACAATCGACTGACCGAGGAAAGATAAACACCGGCGTGGGCTATCAAGGACATAAATACCACCCTCACGATTTCTTCCTGTATAACGCCGGAAGCGGCCCAGCACAAATCGGATACATCGAAAACATCCAGATACACCGACGCGGGAGGGGTATGCCGAAAGTTCAATTTACCAAGGTCGGCAGAATGAGAGACCTGAACGGAGTGCCACTAGGTGAAGACCCTCGCAATACATACGTACGTCGATCTCAGGTTCTGCTTCCCATCGCTAACGAACATTAGCCTGAAAGACACCTATTTCTGACGAACGAGGCCGGGGATATCTTGGTGAATGAGCTTGTCCGGCCGATACATGTATACGCTTGGGATTTTTTCCTGGACCCGACCGAACTCAAGCGATGGGTGGACTATTCCCCGTACCACTTCTATTGCTCGTACCGCCTCCCTTCACTCACCGCCGAACCGCGTGCCGAGTCCTGGGCCCAACGAGTAGCAGTACCCAAGACTTTGAACATATGCGAATTCTGCCCGTCGGACATGTACCGTCGGACCTTCGGGAATCCCAATTCGATGCAGAACAGACCAATGAGGATTATCATTGTCTTGATCTGTTCGGGGGAACCGTAAGGGGTACTTGTGTTAACCATATTTTCTGTGATAACGTTTAATCCACGTAGGGTGCTTTCAGTCAAGCGTTCGCCGAAGGGAGTCGTGGATTGCTCAAGCCGACACATCTCATCGAAATCACACCGAGCGCCGCCCGAACAGCCCAGTAATTACTTTTTTTGGGGGGGCGCCTTCATTTGATTTTGATTGGACGTACAGGAAGAACTCGCCAAATTTGGTCACTTATTGTCAGGACGCTAATGTTGTCCTCCGATATTTTATCAAGTCGCATAAGAAGCACGATGTCGAGGTGCCATTCAGCATTTCGATGACAAGACACCCCTGCCTCCTCCCATGGAACCTGGGAAAACGAAGGCAATTTTCGTTGGATTGCCATGGTGACTATCGTCTCGTATATCGTCTTTTCTCCCACTGAAGAGATTTCCTAGTCAGTCGCATTCTGGCTCAACATGTATCGGAAGGTGCGCTCCAATGCGTCTGACATTTTATTCTGTCTGACCTCAATATTAATTCAAAGGCCGAAGATCGTAAAAGCAACTTAATCCTGACCGCAGCGTCCTTCGTCGACTTCCTTAGGCCTGACTTTTTCTTTCTGAAATGTCCCAGGCTTCCTCAAATACAATCTCCTTGCTCGGCAGGCAGGCCGACATCGAGTCGAGGGTGGTATCGAAATGGGTGGCCTCAAGCTCTTGCTTCGGGCGTTGTTCGACATGGGGTTGAATCTATCCTTGCATTTTGTTTCCGGTCGCTAACCTAACCAATAGCTATCAAATGCGATTTTCCTTGCTGCAGGCGGGGAACTACGGGGCACCTCAAAATAGAGTCCGTTTCTTTCTCGTCGCCGCCCGCCACGGTCAACCCTTACCCGACATGCCGCAACCTACGTGGGTAGTTCTTTTTCGGCATTCTTCCCATCATAATTTCTGTTAGGCACGACTTCGAGGTTACGAACCAGTTGAGGATGAGACTTCCGTATAATCACAAACCGCAAGTTGCTCCGATTCGCACTACGAGGGGCCGGGCGCCGCATGCGTCTGTTTCCATTGAAGATGCTATCGGCGACCTGCCGCCATTCGATTGGTGGGGAGCACGAATTGATTGTTCAGGTCATCACTGACTTGTCTGTAACTTAGGAAACACCCCGATCCGAAGAGTGCCTCGACCAGCCTGCGACAGCTGCAGAGGGAGCGCAATCATAAAGGCATCCCGGTTTACAAGTGCGAACGTGAAAAGGCTCATTGCGGGTATGAGGGTGTCGTACCCTATAAGCATGAGCCACGGACGAGTTTTCAAAGACAAGCCCGCGAGCGACCGACTGGGGATCTCCAGCATTTCACCCGGTGTCTCCTACCCAAGACCGTTGAACGGTACGAGTTTCCCGCGAACAGTTTCTGAGCTAATAATTGTACAGGGTCGTGACGATACCTTTACAAAGTGGGGCCGACTTTCGAAGTACGTCTTGTTCTGCTATTATTTCCGCCTTTTTTTCAACAGTTGCTTTCAAGGTCTCCCTGATAACTTGGCGGAGTGGCAGTTCTTTAGTCCTGGTAGGCTTTCTGTGGGTCTTAGAACGTCAAGCATTTCTAATTCAATTTTAGCTTCTGCCGTTGGGCGAAACAAATATCGGGGCGGTAAATATGTTCGTTCCATCGGATGAATTGTGATTGAGTTGTTCGTTAAGGACTGTATGGCCGACTAGAGAACAGTGGATATTTTCCGACCACGGTCACCAACATGCACCCCACTGCAAAGCAAAGCAAGGTGTTGCATCCAGACGTGCGTTCCCAGTGTCTGCATGCGCCCTTACCGTGATATAATAAAATTTAATTTCAGTGTCTCCGAATGGTATCTGTTCGTGAACTAGCGCGATCCCAAGGATTTCCCGACTGGTTCTGCTTCGTATCGATCAACGACAGCGTCGTTACGGTTTGCATCTTCCGAAGACCGACGGGATGTAGCTAACGGTAGCTTCTAGCTGCACCGTCAATAGGCAATGCCGTACCCTGGCAAGTTTCTCGAGCACTTGGACGCGAGCTTCGGACCGCGTTGTTTGAGAAGTGGAAGAAAAAGAAGGACTCCGACGTCGAGATGAAGGCCGACTAAGACCGCCTGCATGGCGCGGCGATCTTCGAGTGTTGATCCCATCCTCGTTGCCATCCGATGTTCCTCGGACTTGTGGGGCCCGGTTAAGAAAGTTTTCACTTGTAATGCCAATGTAGTGCAATGAAAGTTTGTCGGAGAAAGAAATGAAGGGTAGCAGAAGTCAAGAGCCGTCGTAGCCGGTTGTCGACCGGGACGTGGCAGTATCAGAATTCAGGGAAGATCAAACTTTGTTACTGCTAGCAAGCCAAGTATGGAACTTGAAGCGCCCCCTCACATCGTATCCCGTACTTCTTCTGCTGCCTCGTCTTCTGCTGCGTCTGCCACTTGTACTAGTAGCGTCGAGCACCAGCACGATCGCACCCACTCCGAGACCACACTCTTTTCAATTTACTCCATGTACAGCTCCGAGCCACCCATTGTTCCGTCCAAGGACCATATCCCAACCGTCAGCCTTACCCTCCCAGAGTCTTACCGCAGCTCTTTCTACAAACCAAATGGTTTTCCGGACTCTAATTTGGCCTATTACGACCCAGAAGTCTCTCCGAAACCACCTCCGACACGGACAATCGACTTGACAAAGGCAGGGGCGCTAAATGGGCCCCCGCGAACCTCCAGTCTCCGTCCAGTCTCTGACTATACCGCCTCTTCGTCCTCTATGCGTACGAGTTTGGCCCCCGTCGAGGACCGCAGAGCCTCCACCGGCCATAACCATTCGCCATCACATTCTATGTCCTCCCGTCAATCTTCAAGCCGCAGCTCTCCGCGACCGGACTCTCTCCTCGCGTTCCCCCCCTTCCTGTATCTGTACATCCAACGCCCCCACCGACCCCTCCACCACTGCCGATATCTCCGACGGTCTTGGCAGCTGGCTTGCCAAGCCCGTCGTTACCATTGAAGCATCCCGTGTCCGCGTACAGCTCTCCAGGTAGCAAAGCGTCGCTTGTTCCATCCGAGGGCGAGGATTTGGATGGGTTCCATGTGCGAAATACGTATGCGCAGCTGGAAATGTCGGGGGTCAAGGGGGACGGGTACGAGGAAGGTGTCGAGCGAACACGCGCACGAATAGGTGCAAGTCGTGCTAGCCAGCTGTTTGCCGAAAATGCTATCGGCGACGGTACAGAGAAGTCGCAGGAGCTCGACCCCAGGGAGATCCAGACGTTGCTGGCTGTCGACCGGTGCGTTCCTCTTTCTTTTACGTTGCTTTTCATTTGACCTTCCGAAAGCTATGGTTTCTTCTCAACACCTTCCCATGACCGCCTTATCCTCCTACCATCCGCACCTTTCGTGAAACGGCTCGCTGTGACACGCGCGGGGCCGTCGTCTAACAAACCCTCCGCACAATCCCTCGATACCGTCCCGCCAGCACCCTTGCCGATAAAGGAGGCTAAACGGATAGCAAAGTGGACGCGAATGATGGAGGCTTCCATCCGCGACGAAGGGTCGAATACGCAGACGTGGCGTGTCAAGCCCTCGAAACAAGCGAAACTGCGTCTGCGAACGTACAAGGGTGTTCCTGACCGATGGCGACCAGCGGCATGGGACATGTTTATGAATCGCGTGGCACAAACGTCCCCGGCCGACATGGCGCGCCTTGGTAAACAATACCGGGACGCTCTGGATAAGCCGTCGACCTACGATATTCAGATCGACTTGGATGTGCCACGGACGATTAGCGGACATATAATGTTTCGAACACGGTACGGTGCCGGGTACGTTTATTTTACAAAACATCTATGCTGTTTTATTGAATTTCGGCTTCAGTCAACGGTCATTATTCCACGTCTTGCATTGTTTCTCTCTGTGGTGTCCCCAGTGTGGTTACGTTCAGGGCATGGGCCCGATCGCAGCGACGCTGCTATGCTATTTCGACCCGGAGAAGGCGTACGCTTCTCTCGTGCGGTTACACGACGCATACGGCATGCATACGATCTTCAGCCCGGGATTTCCGGGCCTCCTCGAAGCCATCTACGTACAGGAACGGATAACGGAACAGATGATGCCCGATGTGTACGCGGCGTTCCAAAACATACCATTTCGACAACGTCGTACGCGACAAAGTGGTATATCACGCTCTTCTCCAACTCCGTGCCCTTCCAAATGCAGCTACGGCTTTGGGACGCCTTCCTACTTGAAGGGACGGACCTGTTCGTCGCCGTGGCTGTTGCCATTGTGTGGGCCTATAGAGGTACGTGTCTCATTTCCTCTAACCATTTCCCACCTTGATGAAAATTTGTAGACCACATAACGTCGGCTGCTGGCAACTTCGAGACCATTCTCTCTCTGCTTTCCTCGTTTTTCGTGCCAGAAGAGGAGGATGCTCTACTCCTATGGATAGAAAAAACCCTTGGCGACAAGAAATTGCGCTCGAGCATGACGCGGTGGCGAGCCGATTGGAAAGAGCTTGTTGCATCCGGCAAGGAATCTACCGCGCTGCTATAACCTTTGCGTCCGCCGTGCTCTCGATAACCCGGAGCACGGCGGGTTATTTGTTGTTTACTTCTTGCGCTTTATGCGAACTTTTATCTTATCCTTTCATTAATTTCGCGGATCGATGGGTCCACCATCCACACACATTCTTTTTATTTTTTGGAACTCACCTTTCTTAGTACATAATCGCTACTCATCTGCTCTCAACAATGCATCTGTACATTGCCGCAATGGACTGTTTATTGTACAAAGCTCGGATCAGACCGTGGAATACATTTACTACTGTAGATCATCGTCGCCAAAGGACCCTCAGAAACAAATACAGTATAGGTAAATTCAGTCGCTCAGCTCAGCCAGGAGATCGATATCGTCCAGCAACCCATCTGCGTACAGCGCCAAGTCCTACAAAATATAAGACGGAAGGAAAACATAGGGATTAACTCACCTCGGCACTGATTTGAGACACAGAAGCTGAGGCACTTGCGGAACTGGACTAAGAGGAACCTGCGGAGCCGAGTGGGAGCTAGGCTTTAAAGGTTCCACTGCCGCCTTGGAATTCGGTTTGTCTGTTACAGAGACTATCTTCCGTATTTTAGTCGGACTCTCGCCAAGATCCGGCAACGCGATGTTGTCTTGTTCATCCCCGATCTCCAGTGGGACGGGTTTAGCCTGGTCGCGGCCACCAAGTTCAACTTCGAGACGCTGCTTCAGTTCCGCTTCTAGCTGCGCCCAATTCTGCTCGTTCTCAGGCGGCTTCAGTGCACCGAGGTTCGCCTGTCTGTCGGCGCCGTCGTTCCCAGTGTCGCCGCTGTGCCCTTTGACATACTGTAGCCGCACTTTCTGGCCGCGGCGCGCGCGAGCGTCGAGTTGTGCTGAAAGATACCTGATGATTGCGGCATTCTTGACGGGCTCATTGTTCGAATTCCTAAAGCCGTTTCTGATCCATTTGGGGATCCATAGCTTGAAGCCTGATCTCTATTAGCAGGAGATTGCACCAAAAAAACAATCGACCACAATTTATCGAGTACTGTGAATCGGTTTTGATTAGCAGCGGTTTTTTGCTCGTGGAGTCGTCTCTAGAACTCGGAGGATAGCCTGGAGATTGGCGTGAGTGCAGAAACATCAGGCAGGTGTCAGGACGTACTATTAGTTCGGCCCGATTGTTCGTCTGGTCGCCCGGACAGCGCTCTGCAATGTTTCTTGTTGCTAAGAGGAGGTTACGCGGGCGAATGAATGGACATACCTGGATCATTTTCACCCCACCATACTCCAACACCGGCCGTGGCCCGAGCTTGGCCATTTCCTTTGCATGCGCCGTCGCTGTAAACGACGTCCCAGCCACTTTCGTCTTGCACGTTGGGGCTCATCATCCGCTTCTTCCCCTTCTGGTCCGAGCCACCATCCGAGGCGGGTTCGGAATGGATGTCGCGTCGGTTCCTGACATCCACGCGACGGCATCTTCTCGTCGCTCAAAGCCCGATGCAGCGCTCCACCGTAGCCTTTGACAAGTGGTCCGGCTTCGACCTGCCTAGGTGTGAGATTCAGTGTTCCAAGGCGGCGAAGGAGGCGCACCAAGACCCGAATATCCCGGTTTTGTGGCCAGCCTTGACCGCGTAGAAATTCTTTCTTCCCATACGCTTTGGAATCAAGGTGAAACCGATGAGCGCAGGTCTCCGCAGAAACTGGGCAAAAACTCTGGGACCGAGGCGAGCAGTTGAGGTTTAGGTTGAAGCTGGTCACGACCACGTGCGACGCGTTGGATCCAAATTAGGAATAGGAGCCCATCAACCCTTAAAAGGCTGAGATCAAAATTACGATGCTTGTCAACCTTTTGTCCTTCATCTCATGTCTGAACCCACCGAAACCGTGACTGTTCGCAAAGGAGGTTGTTCTTGCGGTGCTCTCTCGTATTCGGTCAAAGGAAAACCTCTCTTCAGCGTGTACTGTCATTGTACGCATCGCTTTTCTCGATAGCCTGACAACACTGAAAATTGAAACTATAGGTACGAAGTGCCAGAGGGCGGATGGTAAACGCGTGATTTTTTGGTCGCAGACTCTTCTCTGATGTGTCCAGGTGCCGCTTTCGTCTCCTGCGTGCACTATCCGGCTTCCGCCTTTTCTTGGACGTATTCCCAAGAGGTCGAGCCGCTCGTAGAACCCTTGGAAGACATGGTTCTCTATAGATGCAAGAAATGCCGCAGCTGTGCCGCCACTCAAATGTCTGATAACAAAAATTGGGCCCTCCGAGGCACGCAACTCGAACGCGATGGAGATGGGAAAATTCTCAACTGGGAAGGAGTCAAGCCCACTAGCCACATATTTTATGGAACGAGGGTCGTAGACGTTGCGGATGATCTACCCAAATGGGAGGGTTTCCCGGGAAATTCAGCCAGAATTGCTTGATTGTACTTCGACGTCCTTGTTCAAACCTACGTATGAATTCTCGTTTTGCATTTGCAACCAATATATACCCCTTTGAAACAAGAATTATACAAGGTCACACACTAGATACACTTCCGATCCAAAACTATCAGGTGAAAAATCACGGCTCATATCCAGTCGGTATGGGACTGCTATCCAAAAAACCGTAGGGATCATTATATAAAAGCTGAGAAATCTGCGCCATCGTCTGGTCGTCGAACTGCGGCCCAGAGAACATGCCTTCGTCACGGAATAATGCGCCTGAGAAAAAGAGGTCGTTCCCACTGGCAGCGTAGTCCGTTGGGCTGCCAGTGGATGTCGACGGCGGTGTGCCGCTGAGCGGGCTGAGCACTGTGGGTGAGGACAGGTCTGCGATAGACCTGTGCGATGAGTGGCTACTGGGTGTTGTCAAGCTTCGCGAGGCATCGATCTAAATAGGCGCATGAGAAAAGTCGTGCGTAGGTCTAGAAACGAAGAATACAATCATGCGTTTGACGACACGTTCGAATGGTTCATCATCCGCCGCAGCTCGTTTCCGAGAGGGTTTGGATGGCATTCCGGGCTCCACGGCTTTGAAAGGGGGGAAGTCAAGCATTAACTCCGAAATGAGAACGAGAATGCCGACATACTGAGCAGACCCTCGAGCAAAACAATGGCGTTCCGCGAGACGGCTGAAACATGTTCTGCGGTCCTAATTTGCAGTCAGGTTCCGCGGCATTCGCCAATAAGAATAAAAATAAATCACTTGAACATATTCAGCGCCTCTCGTAACTGTACTCGCCGAATTTCCAAGTCCGGCCGGTCACCAGCTTTTTGGTGGCATAAATCGATGAACAGCACGACAGCCTGCAAAACAATTATAAAACTGACCGAAAGATTGTCGTTTCCTGAACATACCGCAGCAAATCCATAAAACAGCACCAGCCACCATTTAAGCAGGAGAGCGGACTGCTCCTCGTCGGATTTCAGGTAATCTAAGATTGCCGTAGCACTGTTTATGCATTGCATGCGCGAGTCAACCTGCACAGTATGATTAGGTCAGTACGGGTATTGCAGGCTGCTCATACATATTTGGAATCTTTGTAACCACGAAGTAAAAATGGACGATGGAGGCGTAACCTTCGTGTCTCGCCCATAATCAACGCAAGTGTCAGTTCAAAGCCCTTGACCGGCGAACCAGGGCCACGGAAGTGCGAGGGCAGTTCCAAAATCGTGGTGGATATCTTGCGGTCCATCTCAAGCACGAATCCGTATCCCGCCGGTGCCTGCATATTGTCAACGATTTGGCGATAGAGATCTACCAGCCGTAACCGGTAGAGGGAGGGTCATTTCCTAGATTTTTGGACTGATTGTTATATTTGCTTCAATTAATTGAGAGAACATTTTTACCGTGTATGAATGCGGCGGCTGTGGGGTAAAGGGCTGTCCGTCGACGAGGTCGCTGTCGTGATGTTGGCTAAAGAATCTAATCCAGAACGTCTTCAAATGTTTTGATCAGTACCTGGAAACCCCGTGTGATTCTGGTTTGGATGGATAGCATAGGTTCCATTATGGGCAGCGGCATTAGACCAATCGTCCCAGATCTGGAGATAAAGGTGGTAAACCCGGTGTTGTACTGCTTCGCGGGTACGCACCAGCATCCACCAAACCCGCCGCGCGATCTCGCGTTTGACCACAGAACGCCATGCTGCAGAGTATTGTCGGGGCTCCCCCTCCGATCCTAGCCTCGAGAGACCTAGATTTTGTGCTATCTGGACCGTTGGTCAGCGCTTTACCCCTGGGGGATTTGAGTGGAGTATAGTCGCAAACCTTGATAGCCGTACCCATTAGGGCCCAGTGAGCACTGCCCAATCGTCAAAACGGTCCACTGAGAATTTTCTAACTATACATACTCAGATTCATCGAGATTCTGTTGATAAAGACCCATTAAGCTACGAGGTAAGCGTAACGCAAGGTCAAAAGCGAGATTTTTTTCCGCTAAAGGAAGGAACATACATTATACACTGCACATGCTCGAGGGAGTGCGATCCGATGAATTCGTCGTAGTATAGACATGCCTATAGCATGACACAAATAAGCAGATAGAGAAAACCTTGAACAGTTGATGACGCACCTGGGCAGCAGAGTACATTCGCCGGCCCATCTCGGATGCAGCAGTGAAGGTTAATCCAAGCCGCTCCCGGATTACGGGCTCGATCAGATGCAGCGCAAGACATAAAACCATGTAGTGTACGGCGAGAAATCGGATCCGTATCGCACCAACATTTCCAGAAACGATGTTAATCATTAATGATTGACCCTATAGAACGGTAAAAACATGACTAATGGAGAGCTAGACAGTGGGCTCACTTTGGCAATAAACGTGGGCTTGTGTAGGACCTTGGTGATGTCCGAAATCAGGAACGCTGGAAGAAATTAAGTAGCCGGCGCACACCTTGGAGTACCAATCGAGTCTGTCAAACTGGAAGGGACATCAATGGGCGTGAAAATATGGGGAGATCGGAGAACAGTACGTAGAATTGGATGAGGATGCGGGTCTGGTCCTCGGGGAGCATGGAAACAAGAAGTCGGCTCATGAGGTTCGTGCTGGGGTCAATTAACAGCGCAAGCGGATGCCCGTCGGGAACACCGAGATGAACTCCATTTGAAGTGACCTCTGGTTCAGGAGAGCGATCATTGTTGGAGTATGAGATGGCTTTCAAGTCCTCGGTCGCGCGAGTTTGGTTTACTCGGTGACCCATGGCGAAATCCTGGCCAGTGGCATGAGCAAGAATTGCGGAGAGCCGTGATGAGAGGAACCTCGAGCATCATTGCTACATCTTCGTCCGTTGTATTTTGCCCAAACGATGAGCGGATGATGGACGTTTCGCTCTCGGGAGCCGGAGGCGACACGGACGGAGAAGGGAGATAGCTGGACTGATCGCGAGAAGCCCTTGTTGACGCGTCCGAGAGTTTGAGAACAATAGCCTCGAGAGTGGAAACTCGGTGTAGTAAGTCCTCGATGATCTCCGTTGTTGTTTTGGATGAACTGGGTGGATGTCAACCTCAGATGAAAATTGTGCCGTATTTCGCACCTATCGTAATTTTTGTCAACTTCTCTGCAAGTATCACTCTCTCCACGGAGAATGCATGGCGCGCAGGGATAGGATCTATTGCCTGGCAAATACGGTAAGCCCGACCATTCAAGTCTTAAGAGCAGTTATTACACTTTATCTTGCGTTTTCGGCCTGGTGCAAGTGAACAATGTTATTAAGTAAAGGACGATGGTCAGCTTACATTGGAAACAGCTTTGAATTGGACGAGTGAGCGTGGCCATGGCTTCAAGTTACCGCAAGTAAGCTGGATGGATAATCAATTCAGTTGATCAGTCCGACAGTGGGAGAGCCAAAGTGAATTTGTGGAATGAAACACTGGCATCGAACTTTTGAAAGAGCACGCAATAAATACTTTTGACTCCCGCCGACATCCGAGAACCGCAACCGGCGAAGTGCCATGAGGTAAATAAAAAGAAAGACATACGCGACGCTGAATAAGAAGGAAATTTCCTTGCCAGATTTGTAGCGCCGGTCAACCAAGATGCCGGCGAATGCTGCCCTTTTTGCTGGTCCGAGTCAACCCAAATTTAGATATGATAATGGCGTCAGTCGGGAATCACATCAACGATGTGGCTGTGTGATCCCATCACTCGCCCATCCTCACCACTATGCTCTCCAACTGAAGGACAAGATTCTCCAGTGCGAACCAAAGCAGCCGAGAACGAGTACCGCCGTACAGACAAAAAACTCGAAGAGAAAGGTTTCGAGGGGGCTGATCGTGCTGCCCTCCTGAAGCTGGGGATCACTATTGGATCACTGCGACGAAAGCATCTTCAAGTTTAACCCTTGCTGCAGTCAGCTTATGCTGTACCCCTTATATCAGGCAGCGGCGTGATATACAATTTTAAACAAATATTAAGACGCCTGAAAAGAGAAAAAATGTCTATTAACCTATAACTTAAATGTTCAGCGGGTACAGAGAATCCTCTGCAGCACGGCACGCAGGGGCGACGATGCTGTTGGTCACAATGTCCGGGCCAACTTCTTCAAAAAGAGCCGAGAAATCAGGTGCAACAACCTCTTGTGGGGTCGCGCCTGTGCAAGGGTAGGACGCCTTGTCGTGCCCGGGGATGTTTATACACCACGTCATAGGCTCCTCGCTGGCAGCTGCGTATCCGTCCCAGGGTGTATGCTTCTTGCGATACACGGGAAGCTTGGCTTGGCGGTGTGTTACCTGAACGAACGGATCCCCTTTGTCAAATGATGTTTTTGTGTTGAAGTCCATCAAAATAACAAGCTGCGCCGGTTTGTACCGCTTGCCCGCGGCGTCGATCTGTAGGGGCCCGGTGAGACTGGCAACGAGCTCTCCTTGGGATGCTGCTGCAGCCCTAGCCTTGCTTCGCCAAGCGACGATGATGAATTTGGTGAGGTCAAAAGGCCTGTCTAGGTCACCTCCGTATCCGACATAGAAACCGTCGATCACAGGCTGATGGTGGCAGCACTGGACTGCAGCACCTCGAATGAATAAGTGACGGAGGTATGATTGGGGGATAGCAGTGATCGTATTGTTTAGCTGAACCATGTGTGTGATGTTGACCTGGTACGGGCGACAGAAATTTCGTAGCTCCGTGACAGCAGGAGTGTTTTCCAAGCGCACTAAGGCATTCATATGGTCCTCCAGGGTGATCAGGCGTACCGCGAATGACGCTTGGGAGAAAGTGTCGTCGACATCGTGGTTGCCGCTGGGATCAACGTTGCCCAACGCTACGTCGCGAGCCCGGATAATCAGCAGTCGGCAGTAAAGTTCGCCTTCTTGTCCACGATCAATCGTGGATGTCTGAACTGCCGCGACAAGTATTTTGAGAGCTTGAGAGAAATTGTTCCCCGTATTGAGAGCATCTGCTGATACAAGGCTTAGAAGGGGCTCAGAAGGGCACACCGTCCGCACTATCCCGCCGTCTATGCGTGTGGCATAACGCAGATTGGAATTAACGCTATCTGCGGCCATTTGGTGGGCGGTGTCATCGCTGCCAAGTTTGAGAAGAATACGATGGGAGAAGGCTGTCAAGACGTGAATTGGCTCATTCGAGTTAAACACCTGTTGCGGAGAAAACAGCTTCTTGCTTGCATTTCTGTAAGTATCCGCGGCTGTTTTGTAGGTTGCAAACAGCTGTTCATACGTCAGTGGTCTCCATTAATCAGTACATTGTAGAAGCTCACAGGTCGGCCAATTCTCCGCAGAAAATCTACCTGTAACGCGCTGCGGGGGGTGTCCGGGTCCCGTGGGGCAAGCTCCCCGAAACCAAAATAACACCATGCGGGCAGCAAGGGCAGTCGAATGAATCGGGCCGAGGGCTTGATTTTAGAGGAGGAAGGATCTAAGAACTGCATCTTGGCGTGGGTGCCTAAAAGGATGAACCAAAGTTGAGGTAGGTGATTGGCGGCCTCAAGAATTCGTTGAAGTACAATTGGCTGAACCTTGGGTATTTCTATATATTCGTCCAGCGCAATGAAGCAGTACCGGACATTTGACATTTTCCCGAGCAATGTCTGAGCAGGGGCCTCGCAGAACTCCTTCCACAACCTCCGATACCGAACCTCGGGCTCCACATCATCCGAGTCGTCAGCTTGCATTTTTTCCAGATGTTCGTCGAGACGTTTTCGTGCCAAGGTAGCTACACGGGTGAAAAGAACACCCCGTGCACTGTTTTGATAAGTATCCCCATCTCGAATTTGTATCGCCACATATTGCGGGCGCTCTCGGCAGGCGACACCCTGTCTTGCAGTTCCAAGGCCGCAATTTCAAGGAAAGCTCCTAGGAACGCGGCGACCCGTTCTCCCGACTAGAATCAGGAATCAGCGAATCCCAGAGAAAAGCAGATGGTCTTACACTTGAACTACCAGCCGGTGCTTCGAAAAATTGGTACACGGCAATATCGCCGGGTGGCCACCCATCGCTCGGATCATCCGATGACCTGAAGCAAATGCTGTAGGTGGGAACTTGACCAAGATAAGACTACAGCCAGTGGAACGATGGCACTATGCACGTACTCTGTCTTGGAGAGCGTCGACGCCTTTCGACTTCCCGGCCCCACTCGGACCACACCAGGCAATGATTCGCCCGGAGTAGTGATTAGGGTCAAACGTGTCTGAGTAGGCATTCATGGCATCACAAAAGAGGTCCACGGCGTCGCCTTTGTACGTGCCGGTAAAGGCGTCGTTAAGAAGCTTAGCGTCCTCATCGTATCGCTGACGGATATGACCTGAGGGTGCTGCACACACCATCAGGGCAGAACCATAAGGCTGGGATTTACCACTCACCCCACATTCCAAGTACAAACCTAACATACCGGTGTTCGTCCATTTTAACTTTTGCCCAGAGAGCCTTTAAATCCGAGGCAGATTTTGGTTGGTTAGATTGTATTAGGACGGGTGATTCTTCCATTAGGCCAGCAATATACGAATACGCGCTTCCCTTAACAGTACTTCCATCCTCGATGCATTCAGTAAGATGTTCGATGGCGGCCAAGAGTGAACGCTTCATCCACTTGCGACTTTGTGGATAAGAACAGGGTCATCCCAAGAGTCGAGCATCATTTCACCAAGATTATTTTGAGAGAGGAGGGAAATGATACGGGGTGAACGACGCCCTAGTGAAAGAGGCTAGTTGGAGTGAATTGACGGCCCCTAACAACCTTAGACATACCCGTGGGAAAGAACGCGTCCGAGTCGCGTCAATTCATCTTTTGTTTCTACTCTGCTCATTCCGTCCCTGCGTTCGCGTCGCGCTCGAACAGCACCACTAAGCACCACCACACTTGATTCAGTTCAATTTCCGACTGAATTATGAGACCGCAAGTCGAGGAGATTGAGGACGACCTCGCCGCTGAGGAGGAGAATAAACTCATCAATGAGGTGGGCTGCATCTCCCGTGTTCTGGCCCTTTTCCCCATTATTTTTTCGTTTCTTTGATTTCCAGGAATACAAGACCTGGTAAGTGCCGCCCATCGTTGCTTGTGACTTGATTCTGACTTGGTTCTGACTGCCATCGAACAGGAAGAAAAACGCGCCTTATCTGTATGATATTGTCATTACCCACGCCTTGGACTGGCCAAGTTTGACTTGCCAGTGGTTTCCGGACAAGGAGTCGTACGTCGCGCGTCGCTTTGTCTACGGCCGTCATCGAGCACCGTTTACAGGTCGGCAAGCAAGCCGTACACCACGCATCGTCTCCTTCTCGGGACACACACCTCTGGGCAAGCTCAGGATTATCTCCAGATCGCCTCTGTACAGATACCCAAACGCACTAATGCCACTGGCGCGGAGAAACTGGACAGAGCGGACTACGATGATGAACGGGGCGAGTTGGGTGGCCACACCATTCCTCCTGCACCTCGCATTCAGATATCCAGAAAATCAACCATGAAGGGGAGGTCAACAGGGCCCGCTACATGCCTCAGAATCCGGACTTGATTGCCACCAAAGCTGTCACAGGAGAGGTTCTCATTTTTGACCGAACCAAACACTCCAGCGAACCGGAGCGAGGTGGGGTGTGCAAGCCTGACATTCGATTGATTGGACAAACCCGGGAAGGGTGGGTCGATTTTCTGACTTTCTTATTCAAACCTCATGCTTCTTTGAAGGTATGGCCTAGCATGGAATCCTGTGAAAGTGGAAATGTGCTCGGGGACATGACAGTTTGCCATTGGTGAGCGATGCTTTCATCCATCCAAATAACCAGCCCTGAACGTGAAAAACAGGGATATTAACTCGTATGCAAAGACCAAAACCTCGATTGAGCCCACGAATGTCTTTCGGGGCCACACATCCGTTGTCGGGGTGGGTACACCAATCGTTGTCCTATTTTCATCAAACCTTTTATGTCAGGATGTGGACTGGCACCCATCAAAAGAGAACGTCTTCGCCAGTGTTGGAGACGATAAAATGCTCATGATGTTAGGACGCATTTCTCAGACCGTTTTATGAGTCTAACTCAATTGTCTAGCTGGGACACCAGAGCGCCTACAGAGGCTTCAACTAAAATACAGGCCCATGATAGAGAAATTCTCGCAGTGTCCTTCAGCCCCGCGGTTGAGCACCTCCTCGTAACAGGGAGTGCCGATAAGGTTTCATCTCGTTGCGCTTTCCTGGGCATTGACTATGTATCCCTAGTCTGTCATCCTGCACGACATGCGGGCCCCCGCCAAAAAGCTGCATACCTTTGAATCGCACACAGACGAAGTTCTTCATCTGTCATGGTCACCTCACAATGCTAGCGTATTGGCCTCCGCTTCGAGCGATCGGAGAATAAATATCTGGATCTGTCGATGATTGGAATGGAGCAAACCCCCGACGACCAAGAGGACGGGCCACCCGAATTACTATTCGTCCATGGCGGTACGTTTTTGAATTCGATTCGCCGCCATTACTTAGGAAGCTTGAGGTCACACTGCTCGGCCTACTGATTTCTGCTGGGCTCCCGGAGAAACGGAAAACTGGACAGCAACGAGCACCTCTGAAGACAACATAGTCATGGTTTGGCAGCCCACCATGCGCGTTTGGGCCGGAGATGCAGTCAAGATAGACGAAAGGAGCTGGAGGCGGATGCGATGGAGGGCGTCGAAGCTACAGGGTCAAGTGCGAAAGGAAAGACCGCCGAGAGTGGAGGGAGCTTAAGCAGCCAGAGCATGAGTGTCAGCGCCACGAGTGTTTCGGGCGAAGACTGAACCTAAACTGTCCGTTTTTTGTTGATTTTATTTCGCCGTTGCAGAGCTGAAGGTTGTATCGTATCCATGTATTGGAGCAGTCGAGAAAAAATAACAAAACTCGAGGAATAGCTGTTGTACAGGCCTAGCATTTTCATTGCGAACGGGCCACCCAGGCACAAAATATGATATCCTATAGAAACAGTAGTCTCACGACCTCGAATAATACTGCGGGGATTCAGAGGTTACGATGTGCACAGTTCGCATTGGCTATCGACGCACCTCCGCCCATAACCACAAACACTATGGCGCCGAGAGCCCATACGTTTAACGGGCTCCGCTTAGCGAGCTGCTCTGCCCTCGAAGGATGTGTGGGTTTCTTCCCAGATTTTGCTGTGGTAGCAAACTTTGCGTTGCGCTGCCGCATTTCGAATTCAGTGGGCTATCCAAACAACGTCAACAAGAAGTCGCGCAAAATGAAGCCATTTTGCGTGCCATTTTGAGAGATTATTGAAGGAGAGACTGGGTTACGTGGTGTGCAGTAGAGTTAAGAACGTGGCAAGATGTGGCAGATAATGTTGTTTCGGCACGGGAATCCGTTGGCCCCCGATGCAAACATCGACATACACTCTCTTTAACCGCTCTTGCAATGGCGAAATCCAAGAAACCGCTCAAAGCTGCACTACAGTCTCAGCAGTCTCGGATGAAAATGAAGCAAAAGGCGTCTCAGGCAGCGCAAACGGCTGAATTGATGACGAAAAAGCATACTAAAGGAAAACTTTCCGTCGCTGCGAAAGGGAAAGGCAAGGAGATCGTGCCTCCCCGTCATCCGACGATCCCTTTCCGTCCAACCGACAACATTCTTCTAATTGGTGAAGGCAACTTTTCCTTCGCCCGCGCTCTAGTTAGCGATGCTCCCACTCAATTAGAGCATTTACCTCCGAAAAACATCACTGCAACTTCGTATGACACCGAGCAGGAATGCTACGATAAATATCCTGAAGCCGTCGAAATTGTCCAAGGACTAAAGGCAGCAGGAGTTAAGGTTCTCTTCGGCATTGACGCTACCCAGCTAAGCAAAGTAGCGGCTTTTAAAGGGAAGAAATGGGATAGAATCGTATGGAATTTTCCGCATGCTGGTATGCGGTACAAATTTAGTCGCGTATATTCGTCTGTGTATCACGCCTCATTTTACAGGGAAAGGCATCACAGACCAGGATCGGAATATACTCTCGAACCAACTGCTTATTCTTGGGTTCCTTCGTTCTGCGGCTGGATTCCTCGTAAATGGGTCTATCCCCGAGATTTTTTCTCCGAGGAAGCGGAAACGACTGGATGACGACGACGGGGCGGAAGATGATGAAAATATGGGTGACAGCACAAATCTAGAAGACAGCAATATCGCACAGGCCGCTGCATGCAGGGGCACAATCCTGATCACACTGAGGAATGTCGTTCCGTATACACAGTGGTAACTTTTGCGCGGATCAGATGTATACAGCACTGAATGCTCTGTTTTCCCAGGGATGTACCTCGACTAGCTAAAAATCCACCGCCCCCGACATCTGGGAGCACACCTCCTAATCCGCCGTATATCATCCTACGATCTTTCTTTTTCAATCGAAGTACATGGAAAGGCTACGAGCATAGAATGACAAAGGGGGAACGAGCCCACGGCACTGGGAAAACGGGAGAGGGCGGAGAAGACCGAACTTGGGAGTTTTGTTTGAAGGATTAATATTTTACTTCAGTATACATTTGGACGACGCGGAGCGCCCATCGAGTCGGGTGTTGTGCTGATATTCAGCGACTGGTGTTTGACAAGAATAAATTAACAGCTATCGGGATCACGGGGAAGCGACCTCCGCTTCCTTTTCATGTAATTTAGCCAACCGGGGTCACCAGCGCGGGATATTTCACGGAAAGCTGGGCCGGCTTCCCATGCAAGTAAGGACGAAACAGTTGTGCAGTTATCGTTCTTGTATCGTTCTTGATCGTCTGAGCTGTGATTGTGAAGTTGTAGTATATATACATCGGTCCGGACGACCTAGCCACGGCGAACCGCGCGACTCAGCCACCGTGGAACGATGATGCTGGAATGATTCGCATTTCGGACCGAGGGCGCGCGCTATAGATATAACCGTCCACTAAATGCCGACAGATTCGACCGTTTAGGAAGTTGAACGAAAACGACAGGAGTTCCTTGTGAACAGTTATAAGAGGGATGGAAAACATTCAACGCCTCCAATCTTCCAGATACAGTGCCATGCCCAACACTCACCTATTGTCGACCGTATTGCTCGCTCTCATCTCGTGCATTGGGAACAACATTGTCCAATATGTTGTCCTTTTACTCCTCACATCTTATTCGGGGATTCTTCTAATGCGACCGTTCCTGCCAAGTGCAAGGATGTACAAGCTGGAGAACCTATTAGCAGAGACAACGGATATGCTACAACGCGCCAAAGAAGAGCGGATGTTGTCCAATCGCGAGTTCAGTTTGGAAATCCAACTCCGATTGTCTAGGTGGGTACACCACTTTTTGTGGGACCGAAGCTGAAGGCATTGCTTGCAGAGTCAGTCTGACTACGTCCGCCCTTCGGTCGAAACATTTGCACTTTGGGTTAATCTATCCGACGCAAGAATACTTCCATATAATGGGAGTTTTCTCGCGTGATATAGAACGGTGCAAGCGAGAGGTCAAGGAGATACAAATTGTCATCCTGGTAAGCGGTTCAAAGTCCGGTTCAATCCGAACTGAATTCCCTTCCAGACCGAAATGGAAAAGGAACGACAATCGCTGTATAACGCTGACATCAACGAGATGATCATTATCCTCTCTTCAGGTGTATCTGTGAGCGCATCGGATTCGATGCACCAAAATATTTATTGACTATATTTTGAAGATGCAGAAGATCTAAGAGGCCCAGCTCATGCAACCCCAGCAGTTTAGTGAAGTTAGTTGGATTCCAAGTTCGAGATTCCAAGTTCGAGATCAGGAGCAGAATCAGCCAGAGTTCAGAGCATTTGGAGGGTCCGCGCGTTCCGGAGATTTCCAGTCATGCAGTATATGTAGTGGAGCGGCTAAGAAGCGTCGAGAATTGGTGGTCGAGAGTCAAGAGAGTTGATGTTTGTTCCGGTTTCTCCACAGCTGTGTTTGGTTTCTTCTTCGAAAGCAAACATTTGTTTTTGGTTTTATACCAGACGCTCAATGCTGTTATCAGCGACTGCGAGGCTCGTCCCCCAGCGACGCCTCTCTTCTACCTCCTCTTTTTCTCTTACGCCATCCCGTTCACACTTGCGTCGCCATTCTCCTAATTTCACGTCCTCTCGCAGCTATGCGCTCTCCGTTATACCTCCAAAGATTCCCAAGGGAATGTCCATACCACGCTACTTCACGGGGAAGAAAGCATTCCAGTACAACTGGTACATGAAAATCCTCAACAGCAGCACCACTTCCCCCCTCATATTCGTCTACCACAATGATTTTACATCCCAGAAGCTCATAAAACTGCGCAGAGACATCACTGCGGCCTCAAATCGCTCGAAGCCATCATTATCCTCTCCATCCCCCGCTGGAATTCCAGCTGAACCGGTCTCAGATCCCTTGCTCACGGTCATACGATCGAGCATATTCGGCGCTGCTTTACGCGACTTTCCCGCAGTAGATAACGCAGACGTCATTCGGATGACTGAGGGAGTCAAGGGCGCGCTCGCCGTTCTGTCGTTGCCTGTTCTCGACCCTCCGCAATTAAAAGCCATTCTTCGGACATTTGACCGCAATGTTCCTCCGCGGAAACCAAAAACCGAAGAGCAACTGAAAAAGGAGCTGGAGGAAAAGAATGCGGACCCGGTGAATCCAGGTCGTAGGATCAAAAAGCTGCGACAGATAGTGGACCCTGAACTCAAAGTTATTGGGGCGCTACTCAATGGACAAATACTGCTTCCGGACAGGGTCAAGGCTGTGGCGGACCTGCCTACACTGCAGACCTTGAGGGAGCAGTTGGTAGGGTTGCTGAGTTCGCCTGCGACCCAATTGGCCATGACACTGAGCGAGGCAAGTGGTGGTCGGTTGGCACGGACGCTAGAGGGTTTGAAGAAGGGGTTAGAGGAGACTTCTGGAGATGTTCCGTCACCGTGACCTTGTTGTGTTGTTTTCGAATAAATACAATAATTTTTTGTGGGGTTCTGGAACGAGTTTTAACTTTTGGTCGCGCGACGCGACTCAAATGCCAACTGATTGTGACACGTGTGACACTGTTACAGGTTCTGCTGTTAACTTTGCGTTTTGACTTGAAGCTCAAACCAGAATGTCTGTGCTTTCATGTTGACTCTGAGGTCCACTGACTGTCATTCAGGGATGACGACGACGATTTTCTTTATGGCGGAGGAACCCCACAGCCAAATTCGACACCGGTACCGGGTATGCGTATTTTCTTGGACAATTTTCGTGTTCTATCGTATCCCAATGCCCAATATCATTTCGTTGACTCTCCCTGTTCCGCGTGATACTTAGTAACGCCAGCGTGAGTTTCAAAAACAGTCGGTCTATTCTATTGTTGATGGTCGACCAACTCTCAGAACATCGCTGGGAAGCTTTCCATCCTCGGAGCAAATTGTTGCGCAATTGGAGGCCCAAGCAGCCGCAGAAGCTTCCACCAGCCAAGCTACTGATGTTTCCGTGGAAGACGACGGCGAAGAAGCTGTCGATTTGGGGGATGAGACTGAAGACGACGAGGATGTATGCGTTTCCTTACTCGCCAGAATTATTCTGACCAGGAAATAAGGATGTGGAGATTATAATGGAGCCCCAGTCTCGTTCTCTTGATTTTCGGTAAATGGGGTTTCTTTGGATCAATGGTTGGAATTGACACCAGGTTAGACAATCGTCTGGTTCCCGCCCCCCACCGCTGCGTAGTAGCACTTCATCAACGGCTCTACGGGGTAGATGACTTCTTTTCTTTTCTTTTCCAGTTACTGATATATACTAAAGCCCAGCCTTCATTGACAACTGAGTATACACCTATTCAAAGGGCAGGCGCCGCCCCTCCGCGAGCTGACACTCCTTCAAAAGCCACACCACAAGCTCAACCAACCCCACAACCTGCTCCGCAAGCAACCAGTGACTCGGAGCCTCCCCCCTCAACGACAGTTATCCCGCAAGCCGAACCACCGCCGCAAACCTCTCCGGAAGGTGCACCTGCAGATGACGGAGTCGACCCTTCTACCCTCCCCCCGGTAGCTGCACCACCTTCGCACCCGACTATCGATCCCAACGTAACAGGCACACTGGAAGGGCGCCCCATCATCGATGTGGATTTGTCCTCCATGGCTGAGAAACAGTGGCGAAGGCCCGGGTCAGATATCAGCGACTGGTTCAATTACGGGTTCGACGAATTATCGTGGGAAGCTTACTGCTACCGCCGTCGAGATCTAGGAGAACTGGCGAACGTGCTGAAAACGAATGTACTCGTATGTGTGATATTTATTCCGCTCTCGACAGCGTACTGATTTGTGGACTGCAAGAATTTCTCTGGGATGCCAGAAGACCAGCTCACCGCGCTGCCGCCAGAGGTGCGGCAAATGGTCATGACTGGGACCACAGCGATGATGAACGGCGCCGGGAACCCTGCCATGATGGGCCAGGGGATGATGATGGGGCCCATGGGCATGGGCATGATGGATATGTCGGGGATGAATGGCGACATGGGTATGAACGGGCCCATGATGCAGGTCGACGGTCGCGGGATGATGGGCATGCAAGACGGCGGTCAGGTCCAAGTCGGGAACGGCGGGAACGGGACGCCAGAGCAGCATGCCGGCGGCGGTATGATGCAGGAGGCCTTCGTCGGAAACACAGGCATGATGGGGATGGGCATGGAATACGGCGCACAGGTTCGTTCTCGTCTTGAGGTTTACAACGTTTAGCAAATAGTTTTTTCCCAGGAGCAAAACCAGATGGCGCAGCAGCAGATGTATCCGCAGATGGAGGCACCACAACCTACTCCGCCAACTGGACCTATAGGCCGTGGTGCTGGCGTTGTGCCATACCGAGCACGCGGTCTGCGCGGTGCACGGGGATTCCCGACCAGAGGACGTGGGCGGGGATATGGCGACGGTGCGTTGAATTACTTTGCGTATTGTGAGGGGTGATATTTATTTTTTGCTCGTTTTGCGCGTGCAGCACCACCAGTTCCGGTGCGGCCCACGTCTCCGCTGCCACCGAACGTGCCTACAGGGCCGCGGAATCAAAACAAGTACAAGGACCGTGACAATAACACGCCTGCAGTCGATGGCTTGGATTACGGGGGGACAAAAGATGGACGGACGACGAGTGGGGAGCCAGAGGAACGCAGTCGGTAAGTGTTTCGTGACCTCTGTGGGCGAAATTAAACGCCGTGGATGTAGCAAACGGAGGAGCTCGCCAGGCCTGGACGATGTGCGGGGATCAAAACGACGCTGACGGAAAGTCTATCTCTGACGGGAATTTATTTTTGCTGTACCTACGCTCGAACTCCCCTGTACAGTCCAACGTCTCCTTCGGCGACCTGTGCGAATTTTAAATTATGCGCTAGCATTAGACTCCGAAACTGAAAACTGCGGCCAATATTAAATCCATTACAAAATGGTACACGTCTAAAAGCTTAAAATACAGCTAACAAAACAAGGAATAAAGTTGACTGAAAATACATACAACCAGCAGTCAATCATGCCCTTGCTCTCCCGGATGCTTTTCGTCTGCCTCCCCGGCCAGCGCGCTTCGCATTCCGTTTTGTTCTGCAGGCATCGCAGAACCACCGTCCATCCGGTGGCGTGGTCAATCCTATACATGAGATATGGAACTAGTGTAGGGCATACATATTAGCACCGATCCGTTTACACATGGAACAAAACAAAAACGCACCCATTCCCACTGACAGTTCGAGTCGTCGCACGCGATCATCTGCCCGAAGCTCACACGCTGGCAGAAGCAGTACGGTTTCTCGTCGCCGTCACCCTCGCCATCGCCAGCCTCTGGGGGTGCGTTGTCCGCGGTCGAAGGGCCATTGGCCACGAGATTCGCGTGGTTCCGCGAGACAGGCATCCCAGGGCCCTCGAGGGTCTGCGGGTGCGGGGGATTCCAATCGCCTGCACCGGGGACGGGAGTGTTGGAGAGGGAGTGGCCGCCGCGCGCATGGAGTTCGAAGGGCGTCGCGTGAGGCTGGTGCCCGTTTTGGTACGGAACGAGGGACGGATGCGAAGAGGAGGAAGGGGGCACATTAAAAGCTTCACGGCGGGAATTGGTAGGGGCGGAGCTGGTGTGTCCGTTGGGATGATCGTGCCCGACGTTGTTTGAGTAGTACTCGTTCGGCTGATTGCTCACACCACGGGTGTTGGCGGCGACGCGCGAGCGTTTGTTTACGGTTCCGTTGGCGGCGCGGGAATTCGTGCTTCCGGAAGCGCGCGCATTTGACTGAGGCGGGATGTGGGATGTCACCGAGAGCAGCGACTCTGTCGGCGACGGCGCGCGTTCAATTCTGAATATTTATTAGTTAAAACTCGGAAAATGGGATCTGGGCATGTACGCACTTTTTCCGACCTCCATTGCGTGGCCGCGGCACAACTTCGACCAGGCGTTCTTTTCTCGGCGACCGGCCCTCAAGATCATCGTCCCGCACCGCCCTTTTTCTTTTGACAGGACTGGGATCGGGTGCACTGATGAGAAGCGACCCAAAGTTGTTCCTCCGCCTTCGCCCAGGTTCCAACGACGCCGCCGGCATGAACGACCGTGTGGCGACATGCGGATATGTGGTGCGTCGGTTGAGTGTGGTGGGGTCGAAACCGGGAATCTGCTCGGTGAGCGTCCTCAGATGGCCGTTGTGCGATCTGAGGTTGTCCGCGGCCTGGCACGCGACGCGAATCTTGTCCTCGCCACCGAGCCTGAGGCGGGTCGCCTCGTCTGCGATCTCCATAAGCAGCCAGAGACGCTCCTCCTGCTTCCCTTGGCCCTGCTCGATCATGTTTGTGAGGGCACTGATTTTTGTGGTGATGGAGGACATGGATGCGGAGAGAACGGCGTCGAGCTCGCGGAGGTCTGCAAAGTTGCGCGAGAGGTCGAGGGGGAGTGAATCGAGGGTATGGGTGTACTCGCTGAGGAGGGCGAGGGAGTAAACCGTCGACGTCGCGGGGGACGACGAGGAGACTGTTCCGCGGGGAGGCGCCATCGTTGTTGGCGTCGTCTAGGACAGCGAGGAAGAGGGTTAAAACAGGTTTGCAGGTCTTGCTCGCCGGGCCGTCTGCCCGGTGAGGCACGTGCACGTGCCGTATACTCCGCTTTGTCTCTCACCAATGCCAGCCATCGAATCCGATGCAGAAAACAATACAAAGTTGCTGTCTATGCTATACAAATGCTGGTATACCGGTGCTATCATGCTGTTATCGAAGGGTTCTGCCTGTATCGGTGCTCAACACGCCCAGGCACGCTCTCCTCCAAGGGACCTCGCCCGCTCTCCCAAAGAACAATTAATGTGCTGCACCGCGGTGGGTTAGCAAAGGTCGTGATCATGTCGTCCTCCCAGCCTGCGTCGGCGCGTCACTTGCGCGTCGAGAAGCGCTTCGACACGCTCCTTTGGCCTGATGATGGTTGTTGCGCAAACGGTGCACCCGCCGTCGTGGACGGCGCGGAGAACTGCGCGTACAAGGTGTGGCTGTCTCGCGGCGACTGGTGGAGGGACGGGAATGCGTTGGGCGATGTCGCGCCCGCGGGGAACAGCCCGTAGGCAGGTGCCGCGGTGGCCGCTCCGTATTTGGTATAAGTCGACATTATGATGATCCGTTGGTGGTGAATAAAATTAGGTGGTGGTCGTGAAATGAATGAATGAATGCGAATGCAGATGCGGATGCAGTGAGGATGATGCGAGAGTGCAGTGAGGATGAGACGGATGCAAGAAATTAGGTGGGCAGTCAAGTACGACGTGAAGAGGTGGTGGGGGGTGGGGGGTGGGCCGTCGCAACGGGTGTGGGCGCGTATGTATGCTTGTTCGAGATAATAAGCAAAGTATTGCCTCGAATGACAATAAGATGGAAGCGGTCGCCTGCTTATTGTCTTTGGTGCCAAGGGCGGGAGCTAACTCGGGCTGGCTCTGATCTCGACTCATGTTCTGTCGCGGTTAAATATGCTGAGAAGATCCTACAACAAAGCCGTAGCTTCGCCCAGTAGGCCAGAAGTGGATCTGCCCTTGTATTTTTTTTAGTTCCCACGAGGCGTACGATACCTTTCTTGGGACAAGGGAAATACACTGATGGGGATGTCCCTTGTAATTGTTCCCGCCCACGAGGCTCTCATCCACTTTCAGAACAAGTCTCATAGAAGTAACCTGGAAGTAAATGGACCTTGTGATTTAATTTGTGGCGAAATAAGGAGCCCGCCCAATTCCCGCCGTCACCGTAATTGCAAAGTCTCCACGACATCCTTTGGAGGCTCCTTGTAGTTTACGCGATATCAGAATGGGTATGGCGATAAGGGGTGATATTCGACAAGCCGTATCGCACTGACATCCCACTACACACACACATCAGAACAAGAAGACGCAAAGCAATGCATGGAGATCCCGCACCAGTCCATGTTTGTAATACTCGTCTGACTCGATTACCTCGAGCGCCGCCGCTCGGCTTTCAGCCTCCATAAGGAAAAACGAGCCCCCAAATGCTCGGTCGGCTGCGCCTTCGCCGGCTCCATCATCATTGTAGAATGGTCCGCCGAACTCTGCCGACCACGGCAAAGTGGAGTTAGCTCTCGCTGCAGACCTGAACTTGTAAACACACTGATGAATCCTGCTGCCTCATTCTTCTTCAGCTCGGCGATATGGGCTTCCTTCAGGCGCGCGCGGAGCTCCTGCGCGCCGGGGCCAGTGATGTACGGGCCAAAGAATGCGAATTTGCGAACCATGAGGGTGTAATTTGTGCGGGACTGCATCATACAGAGAGGTATTATAGGCGCAGCGCTCGTGCTTACTCAGAGAATGGCTTAATAAGGCCGACGAAGCTGACTGAGCGCTGAGCCGCCATATGGGTGCAAGCATCTTCCGTCTTGCACCCACGAGCCCCAAGACTACGCCGACGTGAAATAACCAATAGATCAGTGTTGTAAGCAGGTCTGAGCCGCGTTCTAGACCGCTACACCAAAAGGTAGATAATTGATTAGATAGTACTAATCAATCGCGCGGCTATATAAGGACTTCGGGATGTGTCGTAATCAGCATGATTACACCCTTCCCCTCCCTGAAGAACTGTATCCCTTCCCTGTGTTCCCGATGGTAACAGAGACTGTGTGGGTTTCTTCAGTGGTTCCAGGTCTTATAAATCAACCCCAAGGTTTCAATCCTTGCTGCTGGCTCTCGAGGTCACGTGATCGGTAGTCCCGGTGACCACTGGCCTTTTGCCATTTTTATGTGTAAATGGTGCAGGGGGCGGGGTTCGAACTTGAGTGACCCTTGCCAGCATTATCTAATCAATTAATGTAAGCAGGTCTGAGCCGCGTTCTAGACCGCTACACCAAAAGGTAGATAATTGATTAGATAGTACTAATCAATCGCGCGGCTATATAAGGACTTCGGGATGTGTCGTAATCAGCATGATTACAAGTGTTTATATTTTAGACGTTTTTGAAGACTTTAAAACGAATAGAGCCGTTGTCCAAGAGGAATCGGTAGTTTCAGCGAGAGACCATTGCACGTATGTCTTAATGAGAGCCAAAGGACAGTCGTAGCGTGAGGGGTAGAGTGAAAATTTCGAAAATATTTTGAACGTTTTACGGTCAAGTTACAGATTGCGACAAGTCAGGATCAGCCGGTGATCAACCAGATCAACCCGGCCTGGCAGTCCCGGCGGCAATTTCCGATGGCCCTCGGAGACCACCATCATCTCTCCCTCTTTCACGACATTGACCGGACATACTCTTCAGAAATGGAACCAGAGACATTCAGCGCAACTTTTGTCATATCGACGGCTCATTCTGCACTCTCTGCAACTGGTTGAATTTATTCTGGGATGCTCATGACCAGTGGCATCTCAGTTGGCGCCCTTCTTTCTAAACCCTACGAGCTTAATCCTCGGTCAAGAATTCACGGAACATATGGTTTTTATTTAGGGGTGGGTACGCAATAAGATCCTGGGCCGCTACATACGTGAAACCAAGGCCTACATGCACAATGAGACAAGATAGGTTGAAAATGACTGAGAAACTGATTTAACGTGTTTCTGGTCGACTCGCACATGGAGGTGGGAATCTCAAGCCCGGGGCCCACGGCAAGGGAACACCGGGATGAAGCATGACGCTCCAACCTTCCCCGGGGAAAAGAAGAGGGGAGACCATTCACCGCGACAAGCTTTGAACAAGCCGGTCACCCAGAGACTTACACGATCTGCGCCGGTGGCAGGATGCTCAAGAAAATAAACGAAGCCTGTACCCAATGTAAGTGAATATAATTAATATAAAACTCACCGCGACAAACTCAGAACAACCCGGTCACCCAGAGGCCTACACGATCTGCGCCGGTGGCAGAATACTCAAGAAACCAAAGAAACCTGGACCCAATGTAAGTGAATAGAGTTAACATGAACTCGCTGTACCAATCTCCGAAAAACCCGGTCACCCAGAGGCTTACACGAACTGCGCTTGGAGCAGGATGCTCACAAAATAATCGATGATATCTGCCAAGCGAGCGTGAGTGGATAGAATTAAGATAAAACTCACCACGACAACTCCGAATAACCCGGTCACCCAGAGGCTTACACGGCTACGTTTCGGGTAGGATGCTCACCAAATAAAATACGATCTAGTGGTATAATGCATACTCACTGCGCCAATTTCCGAACAACCCGACCACCCAGAGGCTTACACGACTACCCATGAGTAGGATGCTCGCGAAATATGACAGTCTATAGGCGAATGTGAGGAAGTTGAATTAACATCAAACTCATCTCCGAAAGCTCTGAACAATCCGGTCACCCTGAGGGTTACACGGCTACCAAAAAAAAACACGTCTACATGCCTTTAAACGCAGTTATACATTAAAATGAACACTTACTTGGGTCGATAACGCGTCAAGTCGCGATAACCGACGTGAATTATCTGACCAAATCTGATTGTGGTTTAATTCGAGAGGTGCGGAGGCGACTAAATCTTACTAAGTCGAACAATTTGTTATGAGGATGGTGGTACGGAAGAGAGAGAATGAGAAAGTGGCTGGCAGGATTCCGTTAATTGTGCTTTGCACTGTGTGCTTGCCGCTGATGGAATCACACAGCCACCCTTCCACTCAATTGAATAGCTGTCCAGGCTGCTGTTGGGCTACTGAGTATTAGACACTGACAGACGTGGACTGGGTGATAGGTTCCCTGGCTTGCTCCACTTCAAGTTGATGGGGACCGAGCCGGGAATACTAGTCCTTGTATTTTCGGTCCTTTGTTTCTTTTTTTTTATAGCCGGCACGAATTTCCAACTGAAGGAAAACTCTTACAGTCAACGCATAAAAGTCGGCATAAAACCGTCTAAACCACTGGTGTACCTAATTTCTGGATTGTGTGGACGCGATGGCAACATCGGCGGCCGAGCAATCGGAACAGCAGATTTGTAACTCCGCTTTAGCCATCAACACTCGTTTCCACGGTTTCCTTCCAGTCCCATCCTATGTCTAGTTTCGCGCCAGGGGCTGGCCAGGGCACCTCATCGCATTACCCCAACGCTGTCTATCAGGGAAGCGTGTTTTCGACGCAACAGCCGTCGTTTCCTGTACAGAAATCTGCTTTATATTCCCTCGACCTCCCTGAATATTCGTAGGTCAATAATGTACCCGTACAAGAGGCGGAGATATCCGGAAGTGCACTGCGCGAATGTTCTGTCCGCGGCTGTTCGAACCCGCTCGAGGCTCCCAGTGCAGACCCGCTGACTAACAAGAAAATGTGCGCTCCTTGCCGCGAGAAACATCGGGGGTACGCAAGCACCAAACGGGCCCGACGGAAAGCCGAAAAGACGCTTGTCAGTAAGCTGAGTGCAGCAGGGACGTCGGACGCGACGCTAGTTACTCCAGTGAACCAGGTGATCACCCGGTTTCACTACTCTTTCTCTGCAACACTGACGTTGTTTTCAGGACTTACTAGTTGTACAATA
Source organism: Mycena leptocephala (assembly GCA_029378395.1). Classification (NCBI taxonomy): domain Eukaryota; kingdom Fungi; phylum Basidiomycota; class Agaricomycetes; order Agaricales; family Mycenaceae; genus Mycena; species Mycena leptocephala. Next base: position 102,383 of record JARJLF010000112.1, read on the forward strand.
TAAGTCTCCTGTTTCTTGGGCCATCGATCCCGCCTTGTACTCGCAGCCTTCAGCGAATTCCAGCTCAACTCTGGCCGGTGCATTGACATTGCAGCCTTCAACGAAGACCTCTCATACCCCTGCCACTACTTCCTCGACCTCGACGAGGCGGGACGACCCAGCCCACAGGACCGACTTCTCACTAAGCGCTGCCGACTATACGCAGAACCACGGATCAACTGCACCAATCCTGCCCCAAACCAATTTTTCCTCCTCGGGTGCCCCAGAACCTGCTGCGACAGTCGGAGCGATCCCTCAGCCCTCTGTCGGAGCAATCCCTCAAACTTCAGACAGTCGGCCACGGTTCTGTACCGTCAAGGGTTGTAAGGCCATTATCGTTGAAAGCACGGGTACATTCTTCACAATTCAGTATTGTACTTTTTTTACCGAATTCATAGAGGTTTACCCGTACAAGATGTGCCAGCCCTGTCGGTCCCGCTATCGGAACTACGGCATCACTAAGCGAGCCAAGTGGAAGACAGAACGCGAGGCTTTTCATCGAGAGTTAGAAGGACTTCGGGCGAAGGAGGATTTACGCAGAGCTGCCAACGGACTGCCTGTAAGTGCATTCATTGTCTTCATGTATATGTCTAATGTCGCGCGAAGCCGCTTTCTGATTCACCTGACGACCTTGCTGCTTGGGAGCTCTCTGTCATTGATGAACAAGTTCCGCTTCCACCCGGTCACCAATCCGCGCCTCCCGCGGTCCCTCTTCCGGCCCGTATGTGTACTGTCTCCCACTGCCACAATCTTCTACCGGGATTCTACCGGTACAAGCGTTGCGAGACGCATCGAATCCAAAATCGTTGGCATAGGTGAGCGCCGGTTAATGCATTGATTCGTTAGCGTAGCGTTAATGTATTAATTCGTTAGCAAATTGAAGCGAGGCCGAGAGAAGATCGAAAAGGGGTTTATGTTACCCGATGGAACACTTCTCGTTACTCCTGGCCCAATCAGGATCAAGAAAAATGAAGAACCTAAGGAGCCTAAGGAGAAGAAAACGCGGAATAAGAAAGGCAAGGATGCGCAGAGCACCGACGGGGTCGCGGGACCATCCGGTGAAAATGTCGGTGGCAATGAGGCTACAACAGACGTGCCTCCTACGGAGCAGACGAGCGATAAAGTTCGTCCGCATAATTTGCTGCTCTCCCGTCATCCTACTAATTCCCATTCAGCCAATCCCACGACGTTCCAGGTCTGCATATAGTTGCCGGGAGGAGGGTTGTTGCAATTTAATCATCCCGGGAACCAGATGGCGAAGTTGTGAAACTTGCAGGGCGCTCAGTCGAACTTTGAGGCAGGAGAAAAAGGCTGCTGAGAAGAGCCAATTGAACGACGGGGCCTTTGTGAATATGACAGTGGATTCTAGTAATTCTAACGCTGGGCCGACCATTCCCCACGCGAACATCGAGCCGGGCTCATCCACTGCCATCGCACCCATGGATGTATCTTCAAGACCGGGCGTCCCGGCGACAGGGACCCCACCTACTTACCCTACGGGCTACACGTCGACATCTACACTGCAGACATTGAATGAACCTCCTCCCGATCAATCTTCACAATCCGAGGTATAATTGACTCTGTTCTCTGTTGCTGAGGCGCTGAATTATATCCAGACTGTCCCCACATCTGGTGTGCGCCTCGTCCGCAAGTACAGAAAGTTACCCCGCTATGACAAAGAGCCTGGTGCGACGAACAGCATCAATGCTGAAGCCTCTTCAAGCACTGCACACAAGCCGGCAGCTCTATCCACTGCACCTACTCTTCCGCCTCAGCCCATCCCCGGATTCCAGCCGTCACCCTATCCGTATCCGCCACCACCTGGTTCTTATCCTTATTATATGCCTCCCCCAGGTTATTTTGGCATGTCTCCGCCGCCGGGTTCCTCCGCACCAGGACAACCTCCGTTAATGTATGTACCTTATCCTTATGCAACGATGCCGGCGCTCGACAAAACAGGCGCCGCGACATCTGGTCCCCCTGCTATGCCGTATCCATATTATCCTTACGCGCTGCCTCCGGGCTATGGACTCCCTCAACACTATCCCCGTGCGAACTACACGTATCTCCCTGGCGCACCTCCCATTCCCGCAGGAGGGCATCAATCGCCGTATGCCGCATACAAGCATTCAATTCCAGCGCTGCTGCCTCCCCTTCCTGCCGCCGATTCTAGCCAGGGATATTCTTACTACCAATTCATGAACAGCTTGAAAAACACTTCTGAGGTATGTGACTGTCCTGGGTCGCGCCTTGCAACTGATGGCAATTTTCTTCAAGGAACAACCAAATAAACGAAGACGATTGAGCGAGGAAGTGAATCCGATGCAAACCCAGGGTCAGGAAGCGCCTCGAGAGGATGCGACTCCTCTTACCGCAGTCCCTTCTGCAGATGCAAGCGTGACGCCAGAGGCAACGCCGTCTGTACCTATGGATGTGGAGGTTCGGGATGAAGAACAACTTGCGCCTGCACCTGCCCCCGACGCATCCTCGTCCTCGCAGCGGTTGTGCGGGAGCAAAACCTGCAGCAGAGCGCTGACTTGCGGTGCTGCTGGACCTTTGTGTGACAAATGTCGCTCCAAGATGAAGCGGCGACAAGCTATGACGAAGCAGCGATTCAAGCTGGAGCCAAAAAAGATCACCGTAGCGAAAAGTGCCGTCTAGTAAATGGACTCTGGAAAGCCCTGGAACTGGCACTGTGATGATTTACTGTATCATACCGTATTGTACAAGTTAAAAAGAAATTTCTTGGTTTTGCGTGTTGCATTGGACATTTGATTGATTTTGGGGTTAGGGTTCCAGTCACGCCGGCATCCTCCGTTCCGTCATTCTACTCTTGCACAAAATATCGGTGAGCGAAGGGGCGCTCTGTGGCCGTCTCTCGTTAACCAGGTGCTCAGAAACGTCCCTCTGCGCCTATTCTTGAGCAGAAATGGGATCTCCAACTGTCAACGTGCGACACCTCCACCCCGTTCTGCGCCGAATTTACTGAGCGACAAAACTGCAGGTTGTGCGATACACCGCACTCTTCACTGGTGTTGTCTATGGCTGGTACCATCGCCGAACACTCCAGGCCGCGTACGATGTGCACAAGATCGAAGCTGCAACCCACCGGCGGGAGCATTTAATAGCACAAGCGAAGGCGGCATGGATAAAGAAGCAGGAGGCTCCCAAAAATGCAGACAGTGCGTTTCGCCCTCATTGGGGGCGCTCAGGCCATTGGCCGCTTTCCGTCTTTTGATATTAATTATTCTTCTAGCACTCGTCACAGACCCAGAAGACCCGCGATTCGACCTCGAAAAGCTCATTGCGCGATGGGAAACCGCTTCATAGCCTGTATACTTTCTGGCCCTCGCAAATATAGAGATTTTGACTAAACATGCATCCTTGGCGTTTGGTTGAATGTGATTTCGAGGTACGCTCGACACCAGGTGCGGCCACTCTCGTGTGAAGACGCCGCCGCAGTCGTACTTTTGAGGCATCTGATTCCCTAATTATGGGCTCCGTTCTGCTCCGGTTTGCCTCCGTTCACCTGACCGCTTTCCTCCTTAGACTCTTCCTATGTCGACCCCGAATCATGCAGGAGCTTGCTTTTGCGGCGCCGTATCGTACACGGTAGCTGGAAAGCCCACGCTCAGCGCTTACTGCCATTGCACTCGTTGTCAGATAATGAACGGTGCGTCTCTTACCGCACAATATTTACACGCGGAGTACGAATTATGCAGGTTCTGCGTTCATTTGGACCATTCATTTTCCTGCATCCGCCTTCACTTGGACGCATTCCGAACCGCATAGCGCGGCGCTCGACGAATACATAACAGAAGGCAAACCCTGGAAGACGAGATATCGGTGTAAGAACTGCGGGTGCTGCGTGGGGTCGTATAACATCAAGACCGACAATTGGAGTGTTTGGGGTGCCCAGCTGCAGAGAGAAGACGACGGAGTGACCAAGGATCTGGAAAGCGTGAAACCCACAGCACATATATTCTACGGAACGCGTCTAGTGGACGTGAACGACGACTTGGGCAAGTGGGAGGGCTACGAAAACAAATCGACCAGGATGTTGTAGAATAATAAATTATTATAAACTGGATAAACTACTAGTATTTTAGAGTTGACGCGGGAACGTTTCAAACGACATCAACTTTTAGTTTGTCTTGTCACTGTCAGTTTATCTCTCGACTCAGTCTCCGTCCTTTCTCTTATTCATGGAGACCCTCAAACAAGGCCAGGACCAGGATGTAGACATGGATGCTCCTCAGATATCCACACTTCACCAGGAGGACAGCCCTCCCCCGCCACCGCGACGAGTGAAGCTGCTCGTCAAGGACACCAGAGTCGCTGTAGGGCAGGCTTCTTCCTCTCGCAAACGCGCTCTCTCAGACGACGATGAACTCGACGAGGAAGACGAGGAGGACCAGCTCATCGACGACGACGACGTTGTCCCACCGACCGCCGTGCCACCTGTCGCCCCGCCCTCCTCCGCTGCCGACTCGACGGCCAAAAGAAAGGCGCCTAGCAAGCGCAAGCCCCGTAAGAGCGAGAAGAAACTCGCAGAGGAGGAGAGAAAATCCAAGGAGAAAATCATGCAAGCTGGTGCGCCAAGTCTCGCACCAACTATGTCATGGTTCGAAGTTTCAGCCGCCAAAGCTCACCAACATGTAGGCCAGATGGGTACCCTAGATGTGGGCCATCTACCGGTCAATATTGTCTCTCTCGATGCTGGTGCTGGTGCTGGACCTTCTAAACCGCCGCCGAAGAAGAAAGCTGCACGCAAGCCACCCGCTGTTCCCCGTGTACGCGCTAAACCCGGACCCAAGTTCGTTTTCTTATAATGCACACTAATCATCCACTAACCAACGCGTCGTGTATAGACCAAAGGCCGTATTGTTACCCGTTCCCCCAGAGGACAACATTGATGTCATAAGCGAAGGTACGCTCTTCGACTTCGTCTCTGGCATATATTTACTCGCGCATTGCAGCAGGGTACTCAGTCACCGCTGCCTCTTCCCCTGTCACTGCCCATTTCGAGGGCAACACGCCTGAGCCCGAGCCATTCCCACCATTCACCAACGGTCCCTTGGGCGAGGAGCCACCCATAAATCTCCAGGACGTCGCCCAGCCACAGTATCCACTTCCTGTAAAACCATTTTCCGTTCAGCCGCCCCAGAAAATCAATACCGGGTTTGCGCCCGTCGTACCCCTTGATCGCACCGGCGCAAAGGTCAGACATTGGCGGCCCGTCAATCGCGAGATCAGAGGCATTGCAGGAGGTCGATGGTTTACTCATGCGTGGATGGGAGAGAAAGAGTCCCCCCTCGCACTTGCCATTGCGTCTGGAGACAAACAGTCGTCGTCAGTCGCGCTTCCTAAATTGCCGACAATGTCAATATCAGCTCCTGTATCGACCAAGGCCAAGGCGCGGGCTACAAAGAACTCTTCGCTCACTGCTTCCGCCGCTCCTTCACGTTCGAGTTCTGCCGTACCTTCAAAAATGAGGACAATCATGTTGGCTCCCACCGCTCCCATGTCCGAAGGCGGGGACTCGGACATAGTGGCCGCTCCTGGATCATAGCAAGTCGTGTCTATTAGTTACTGCATAGCTTATCATCACCCTGTGTATATAATGGAATTCACTGAGCTGTTCAAATATATACGTGTCGTGCCTAAACGCGAAATCGCAGTGTCACAACGTGACCACGTTAACGTTCTACCTCAAACTACGCTTGCGAAACCTGCAGTATCTCAGTAACCTTGGTGAAGGCTTCTCTTCTATAAGCACCTAATTCGCTTGCTTTGGGCCTCCTGGGCCGACCGAGATGTCACATAAGCCCTCTGGCGCAGACGGGTCGGGAATCGCTGTTAAGAAATGGCTTTCGGAGAGGAAGAGCGAGCGCGGTCCGTCTAGCTCGGTACAAACCTCCTATGAACCGTCTTCTGACACTCCCGGGTATAGCTGCCGCCCAACAAGCATTCGCCGCGGACCCCAAATACAAAAAATATACGCAGCAAGTGGAGCGGTGTCTTAATTCTTTCGACAATGTGCACGAGTGGGCGGATTGTATCGCGTTCTTGAAGCAACTGCTCAAGGTGCGTGCGCTTCATATGCAGCGCGTAACGTGTCCTAACCAACTGCTGCCTCCAGACATTTCAATCCTACATGCAGTTCAAGGAGATTCCACGCAAGTTAATTGTTGCGAAGCGTCTTGCCCAATGTTTAAATCCTGCGCTACCTACGGGTGTTCACCAGCGTGCCCTGGATGTTTATTCGCATATTCTCGCAGTCCTGGGGGTAGGTCGTATTCACCCCGCCACGCGCAGAAACTTACATCATTTAGTCCGAAGGCCTCAAACGGGACCTCGCACTGTGGTCTTCCGGACTATTCCCATTCTTCGAATACTCAGCAACATCCGTGAAGGCATGCGTTCTCTCCGTCGCCATGAATTAAAAAATAACTGGACATATCGTAGCCGGCGCTACTGAATCTATTTGATACCCATTACTTACCTCTACAAGCAAGCTTGCGTCCTATCATGAAATCCTTTATTCTGGCATTGCTTCCTGGCCTGGAAGAGGAGACCGGAGAATTTTTCGAGAAGGTAAGAAACCGCAAACTTTGCTTTCTACTATCCCTGACTTGATTCCAGGTGCTCAGCCTCCTGGATCGGCTCTCTGGCACTGTTTCCCCCGCATTCTTCTTCCAGAATATCTGGCTAGTGATGCTGACCACCCCTTCTGCACGCGGGACTGCTCTCAACCTTTTGGTTCGTCGTCTACCTCGGTTGAACGCCGAAGAAGGTGGAGTGTAATCTTTCTTCATCTGTGTTATCCCCTAACAGCCAAGTAGATATTGCTGTCATTATTGGTCGAGATACCGGCCTTATGATTCGCGCGTTCGCCGCTGCTCTTGAAGATGATAACCTCCTCGTGCGACGCGGAGCCTTAGACCTTCTACTCCAATCTTTGCGGGTTGATAGCACAGCAATACGCAAAGCACAATCGGACGACCGCACTATCCTCATGCGCGCGGCAACCAGTGTTGTGCTTCGGCGTGACCTGTCCCTAAATCGCCGATTATATACGTGGCTGTTAGGCCCAGATGAAAACAGCGAGCACCAAGTAGCTTATCTGCGAGAACACGCCCTTGAATTACTCCAGTCTACTCTTAGGGTGGGTCTTGTTGTTGTTTTTGTTGTCATTGGCCATTCATAGGCGACTAGGATGAAATGGTTGCCCCATCCGGGGAATATGCGGAATCGCGACCGTTCAAAATTTTCATCTCGCTACTGGACAAGTGGGAAATCGGTGCCCCGTTAACTGAGTCTTTGGTGTTCGATTCATTCAAGGCGATTAAACGGCTAATCGAGACTGCGGACGATGGTGAAGATGTAGGCTTCAATATCCCTTTCCGTTGCTCTCTCGTGTTTATTGGTTTTCTTTTGCAGGTAACGATGACGGCAAGCACCCTTTATGAAGCCGTTGAACCTTCTGTTCTCTGGAAACAACTTCTCAGTGCTGTATTTGATGAAATAACTGGGGACGGAACTCAGATTGCGGTTTGTGCCACTATTTTTTATACAACCGTCCGCTTAAGCTGCATTTTTAGGCAACCCGCATGGTGTTATTCATCCTGAGAACCTTCGCTCAAGAAGAAGAGATTCAAACGATTCACCTACCAATCATATTTGCTTCTATTACTGACCTCCTAGACGTACGCAGTCCAGTGTTCACACCAGTAGAATCTAAACAACTTTCTTTAGATCCAAATACAATGCAGCGTTGCAAAGACCTTGACGCCGTCTGTTCGTGAAACCCTCATTCTTCTAGAGGAAATCCTCCGGCAAATCCCGCATGTCGCCCTCATGCAGCGTCCGGAACTCAGCGGCGACATGGATATGGCTGCCAAGTCGCAACGGCCATATGTCTTTGCTGCCACGTTTTACGGCTTCAAACCAACCTCGGACATTTCTCCGCCAGTTGGACCGTTTACTATTCCTTTCGCCTCGGCCTTTCAGAATTTGATTACTCTGAGCATTAACTGCTCCCGATTCTTGATTGAGGGATGTGAAACCCCGGGCCCTCTGCGCGAAGTGTCTTCGCAGGCATTGTTGCTCTTGGATCGACTAGTAGAACGACTTAACTCGGAGATAACCCCCACCTGGAGTCCTGATCAATGGCTATCATCGGTCCTCACGACTTTGGAGCATGAGGTACCTCTCCTCACTTTGCGATGATTCTGCATCTCAACTTTAACTTTAGTCCTGCAATTTTACCTTGCTTGATCGAGCCATTTCTTTGATCGTTGCGTTACATGGATCTCCAAATTTGCTCCCGCGATTACTAGTTGACGAGCGTTCGATCATGCACAAAATGGTCAACAGACTCCTGAAGTATCTGCGTCCAAACTTCACGGTCTATCATGTTCGATCCGTTAACCTACTTTGGTCACTGGAAAATGCTACAAGTCGATCTCACGTTGAGTCGATTTTGGCGCAGACAATGAATTCCCCGGAGTCTCGCAACGTGCAGGAGGCGTACGAGGCATTTGGTGTGCTATGGAGACTTAGCGGTCAGTCCTAGTTCTCAGTTCGACCTAATACGCCTAATAAAGTTAGCAGAGGATAACCTGTTGCCTGGTTTCCGCTTCAAAGTGCCCATGATGATAGTGTTGGACACTCTGAAAAATGAGGATCCATGTCTCCGGCGAATTGGCGAGACATGGATGCGTTGCAGTCTCAAGTCGTACCTCCGGTAAGCATGGAAATGAAGCACAAGAACTTTAATTTAATGAAACACAGCGTTCTCGATCCTATATTATTTGACCTCTTAGACCCATCTATCCGCCGAATACCCAATACCGCGAAAGTCAGAGGCAAGGAGTTGCATGGATTCCTGTATGAGCGCCCATTTGATCAGCGCTATGCAAACCATCTCTTGGAAATGCTGCTTTCTATGATTCGGTTCGGAGGTCAGGGATTTGCCAAAACTGCCCGAAGTACTTCAATAAAGCGGTCCCACCATGCTGGCCTGATCCAGAGAGTTGAAACTGGTAAGGATACGGCAGACATGAATCGTTCGATCTAAACTCTTTTCAAGTGGGAATCCCCGATCCTGAGCCAAGCTATCTGGAGATTCTGGTTGAAATCCTACTTCGGTAAGTTCTTGCATTTTTCTCGTGGACCTGCCATAACCTTCGAACAGTTTTTTGCAGTCGGAACCGAAACCATCATTGGACGCTGTCATGCAGCCCAATAACGTTGTTATTCAATCAACATCGGTTGATCTTCTCCAGGCAATCGTGGCACGAGGAGAAGTGGACCCTGTCACCGTGGAAGTCATTGAGGCCCTTGTTGTTGGTAAACTTTACTTCTGCATTCATCGGGGAAGACTCGATCTCCAGAACAAGCTATTACACCTTCTTCACTCCCTTATATTTGCTTCTACGGCCGGGAATGATCCATCGAGCGGGAAACAGCGACAGGGTGATGTCTCCGTGGATGGCACAACAGGACCAGACTCTTCACAAGAAGTTAGCCCTCGCGCATATCCAGTTAATCCGCTCTTGATACAAACACTTGTGGATGGTATCGCCACTCCTACGAACCGACCAATTCTGCAGCACTGGCTCGATTTCGTTCTCATGGCCGTACCGCAATTTCAGCCTACTCTACAGGCCGTGGTTACTCCTCTTAACGAGTGCATGTGCAGACAACTGCTTACGTCGCTGGGAGATATCCTGAACGTCACATTCAAGGATGGACTATTCACGGACGATTTGACTTCCAATGCCACGGACGCCGAATTAATCATGCTCCTTGGAGGTCTTGAGAGGCTGGTGTTGCTCAGTCTGGCTTATCCTGCCGAATCAGCGAGTTCCGAGGACGAACAACCTTCCCCAGAAAAAGCGACTGAAAATAGCGGCCTCCTTGGCTATGTTTCAACCGTTTTTAGTTCAGAAAGTACCCAAAACCTCGGGGACGAGCAACTGACGGTAATCTATTCACGGAGCGGAGGAAAACATCAATCTAACCCATCACTTAGGCCCGGTCTCCTGGATATAGATCTCTGCACGAAGGCGTCCGCGTTTTGTACTTGGTTTGGTCAACATTAACGTGGTCTGACCGCGAGATTTGGTCTTCAAAAGACGATAGTCTCTCGCTTATCTACACTCGAACAAGACTGCGGTGCAAGCGAGTCCTGGAACATCTGTTTCGCGTACAATCGGCGGAGGTTTTTGAATCGACCATCGATTGTTGGAACCGGGAACTTCCGGTACGGGATACACCATGTCGAATCGCAGCCACTGAACACTAGGCACAGGAGTCGCAGATACCCTACGAGCAAGCATTCGAGTTGGTCGACGTTCTCATCGCCAGTGCCCAGAGCGCCGTGCATATGATTTGTGAAAGCATCACGTGCCGCATCTCGGGTGTTTCCGAAAAGACCAAAAAGCAAGCCATCAACCCAGACTTGTTAGTCCCCGCCTTTAAAAGTTCCACCTTTCGGTTTGACATTATTTTCCCAGGACTGATGCTGTTCTTTTCAAATTTTTGGAGCAATATTTAGAGCGTCTGGAAGGCCCGCTAGCTCTTCAGGTGTGGAGTCGGTTCTTGCAACTGGTTAAGGATATTTTTGGCAGCACGAGAGAATTCAAAGCCCAAACCTACCCGACGCTCAGGTTAGGTGATTCTGTGATCTCTATATAGACAAGCCTAACCCCTACTAGGTGCTTGACCGTATTGGCGGAAAAGATCACCCAAACGACGGCTATGGAGGACCGACGGATTCGGAAGGAATTGCAGGTATGCTTATTTATTCGCGTTATGGATAATTACCAAAGAGGTCAAGGAAACTTTTGGGAAACTTCTTGATTCCTGCGTCGTCTTTGTCGGGCGGGTATATGATCAGGGTTCGTGGATTCGTCGAAGCACAAAAGATTCACTAGCCGCCAATGGAAGAGATTCCCCTGCCCCTCGCGGTATGTCGCCATTCATAGATGCAGCATGACGTTTGATGTTCGCACAGATGAAAAGCTCACTAGCAGTGTTTCATCCCTGGCTCCCGATGCTACCCCTCGACCAGCCTCTACGGAACTAGCCTCTCAGGTCAGTTTCTTTTCCCAAACTTCGAAAATGTTGTTTTAAATATTATGGCAGGTCAATCTGTTTATTGCGACAACAGCAATGCCTAGTCTGCGCAGGTTCCTCATGGACAACGATAAGGTGGTCGCTTCGTGCACGAATATCGTGTATTATATTGTCAGTCCAGCAATGAAGGGCAAGTCAAGGTTCGTGCATTTGAACATGGGCGGTACGGCACCATTTGTACTAATCACGCGTAGACCAATGGATGTGGAAACTACTGTGGTGACCATCATCCAAGAAATGACCAAAATCCCAGCAGCCCTCAAGACATGGCGGCCTCCAGTTGCTGAACTTCTCAGCGATAACAGGCTATTTAACTGTACCTCTGAGGACGCCGAAAAGTGGAAGCCGATTATGAAATCATTGTTTGATCTTGACAAGGCGGCATTTCCCGAACTACTTGGTACCCGATTCGTTCTCCTGTAAAGCTGGGTTACTGACACAGCTCTCCAGCCAAGGTTGCGACTGCACCTTCTGCCAATATCTTTACGAATCGCGAATATGAGATGTTGCTCCGATCTCTGAACATTCGGCGGTTATCATTTGTGCTTTTCGCCGGCGACAAGAATCACTTCCTCACCTTATTGCCTTCGATTCAAGAGAAGCTCGTAGATATTCTGCGAAATGTCACTGCACCTATCGTGCAAAGCGAAGTTTATCTCTGTATAAGGGTGCTTTTGTGTCGACTGTCGGCTCACAATTTGACGAGCTTCTGGCCTGTGCTTTTGACGGAACTAGTTCGTGGCTTTAATTTTTGTGGTGTCGCCTTCTGACAGGAAATCCCAGCATCGTATCTTCGAACAACTCATGACGACATTACCGTCGGATGGTTCCGAAGATCTCCAGCTCATTCTGGCCGCCAGTAAATGTCTCGACTTGTTGCTCACATTACAGTCGGAGGAATTCCAAATGTCGGGTATTCCTCTTTGTGCATGATAGGTTGCTCACTCTCCTCATAGACACCAGTGGATATTCATCACGGACACGGTGGATGCCATATACCGTCCAGACGAGTGCTTCCCTGAGGCGATGATGGATCAGCTCGCGGAAATCGTCAGCAGCTTGCCTGTCGCAGAATCTCGAGTGCGTTGTATTTACTCACCCTCATGATACTGTTTCTCACATGTTCTTGCTGCTAGGAACTGCCCGTAACGAATGGACTTATCGTCAGCCCTTCCCCCCACATCGCGAGCTTCGGCAACCAGCGCCCTATGCGGCGGCCGTTGCTGAATGCTGTTCGGCAAATTGAGAGTATCCGAGACCTGGTGCCGTTCTTCTCCAACGTCAGCATATCCTCTTACGAGAGCGTGTATGCGAGCGCGGGGAATGTAGATTGGGCCGCAGTAGAGAAGGGGATCATGGAAGACATGTTTGACGGACGGTAACCTCATCGGAATATACCTAACTTATTCAACTTCGATACCTCACGCACATTGATACACTATATTAGCACATCCCGATTCTGCGCTTTGACATGTCATGAGCCAAACGGGACCAAAGTTTTCCACTGCCACGATCAGGTTCTGGGCTCCGAATATAGCCGAAATGAATATTGAAAGCTGGTGTACATGTATTCAAGTAACGACAGAAGATCTCCAACTCGAAAGCAAAAGTAAGGATTATAAGACGCGCCCGGCGCCGGCGAAGTGGTGCGAGCTTAAAAGTCACCCCAATTACGGCGGAATTTATACTGCATGCGTTCCTGACCGTCAGTACGCTCAGCTGAAGAGAACCCAGACGAACGGGATGCATTACCTTGTATGGGAGGTTTTTCCTGGACACACGAAGTGAGTGGCTATAGTGTGGAGGAAAAAACTAGGTTAAGCGTACCGCATCTTGTCGCCGGCATTAGTTGGTGGCTTGTACCCCTCGGACCCAGTGCCCCATTCGCCCTTCCGGTCGGCCTCGTTCTTGGCATTTTTGAACTTGATGCTCGGGTCCTGCTTCTCCGGCGGCGTCACCCGCGTCACCTTGGGTTTCGCGGAACCTGGCAGGACATGAGCGGGTGGCTCGACAACCGGCTCCACGACAATCTGCTCGTCGTGGGGGTGCGGAACACCCGCACCAGGGTACCGCACCTCCACGGGCTGTTGTTCGCCATCCACTGGAGGCTCGGCCACCGTCTCACCTTCTGCAGGGGTGCCTTCGCCTTCGCCAGGAGCCGGGGCATGCTCTTGCGGCGGCTGCTCGTGTGACTGGAGCGCCTCCTCGACGGTGATACCCTGGTACGCTGCCTCCTTAACGGCCTCTTTCCGCTCTATTTCCTCGTGGTGCGCAAAGTGCTCGAGGTCCTCGGGGTGGGTGTACGACTCGTCTGTCTGGGTCTCCGGCGTCGAGTGGAATTCCTCTAGAGGCAAATAGAGAGATTAGGAATTAGAAGTATATGCGCACGGTTCCGCCGACCTTCGTGATGAAGGAAAAACTCGCTCTCGATATCATAATGATGTCCCTCCGCACCCATCGAATCGAAGTTCGGTAAGCCATCCAGACCGACTGCCTCAAATTCCTCGGGGGAGATTTTGAGGTCCCGGTTCTGGTCTAGCAGATTGAGCACTGTGCCGGAAATGTGGTCAGCCTTCTTCTGGTGTTCCTCGTCGTCCTGAAATGGCGGTCAATGTCTTTCGTGGTAACGTCTCACAATCTTCCTGCCTTCGATTTCTTCTGTGAATAGACGTGGTGGACGCCATAGATTGCCTCTACTTCCTCCCTGTCCCAATATCCGTCTCTGCGAGGACACGTCGGCGAAGTGGTCTGCGGTGAGTCGACGGACACGTACCGGTTCAGGTCGTGGAGTTGGAAAAAACTCCGGAGGTCGAACGAGTCTCTGTGACGCGAGAATTGAGTATTACCAGCGAACTGAGGGCTAGGAGGCGTACATATGGTGCTCCGAGGCCATCTAGAGACGAAATTGATATATAATTGGAAAAAGAGCAGATTGGAAAGACATACATGCCGTTGGGCATACGCCTGGATGTTTTCACCAGGTTTCATTCCAGTTCCATGGTCACCATGGGCGAAAACATTGTGGGCAAGGACGAAAAGAGAAAGACAGGCTTTCTTCATCGTTGTGAAAGATCAGTCCAGAAATGCTGACTAATCCGTCTATGATTGGCTTTCGATCAAGCGCGTCGCGGCCCGGCGGCGCTATTGGTTTCCTTCTAGCTATCTGGCTATTTGTTCATCCTATGTCCATGTAGACATATTTACTTCGACGTGCATTGTGGGTGACCTGGTCGTGAACTAGTGTTTCAGGGAATCTTTGAGCCGTCGAGGCAACCCGGATCAGAAGGCAAGCACCAAAAAGACGATCGGCAGAAAGTCTTATTCAGCACGAAATACCCGATAAACGGGATCTGACTATCGGCGTTCCGGGCCTTTCTGTCATTTCATCCCGTGAAATCTTACCAAGCCGAAAGGTTATAAAGGCCTCGGTTGCGCGGCCACTCTGAGTCAGGCGTCCCTCCAAACAGTTCTCACATTTGGATCCTCGGATAATCCTTACCATGGCGGATTCCCCTGGAGAGGCCGCGACGCTTGACGAGGAACAGAGATCCGTTCATCAAGCTGTATCTCACTCAACTCCCTACTCTGTCGATGTCGCAAAGGCAGAACAAGAATTCAACGCCCTTGCCCGTCAGCTAAGCCGCAAGTCGCAAGAGGGAATCATGCCCTCCGGTGCGACAACGCGCGCTGCTTCAGACGTTGAGAAAGGAGGAAACGAAGACCCCTTTGACCTTCGCGAATATTTGACGACTTCTAATGATGCGCAACAGCAAGCTGGAATCAAGGTATGGATCGTGTTTCACGCGTAAAATGAATATTATCGCTCAACTCGGTATTCATCAGCACAAAGTGCGCGTTCATCTCCGTAATTCAGCTCTCCTACTTATCATTTTGCCTCTACTTTAAGCACGTCAGTGTCACTTGGGACGATCTCCAAGTAGATGTAGCCGGTGGCTTAGATAGCAAAGTAAGTAGCTTCAGCGTCTGCCAATATAGCTATTGACGTCGACTGGCAAGTTGTATGTGGAACTTTCGGAGGTACGTTCGATTTTGGGCGCGGAGCTTTAAACTCAAGACCATCTAGGCGCCTGCCTCGACTTTTTCCTTGCAATCCCTCTGTACATATGGAGTCTTTTTTTGCCCTTACTTGGCAAGAAAGAAGGACCTAGTCGGACGATCCTTCACAAGTCGGTTATGAAGTTATTTTTGTCTCTCCAGTCTGACAAGTTACAGGTCGTCCGGGATGGTCAAGTCCGGGGAAATGTGCTTAGTCCTAGGCTGCCCCGGTGCCGGCTGCACAACGTTCCTCAAAGCAATCGCCAATCACCGAGAGACGTTCAAGAGTGTCTTGGGTGAAGTTCTCTATCAAGGTCTCGACGCAGAAACGATGCAAAAATATTACAAGGGAGAAGTTGTCTTTAATCAGGAAGGTGGGCTATGGTTTTTGATGTCGCCACGGAATGTCGACTAAACTGCGTCCAAGATGATACCCATATCGCCACACTTACGGTTGCTCAAACCTTGTCTTTTGCTTTATCGACGTAATCTACCATCTCCTTCCTTTTCACAATTCACTAATATTTTTCAGCAAAACACCCGGCCCCAATGGCCGTCTTCCTGGGCTGTCCAGAAAGGAATTCGACGCTCAGGTCCAAGATACGCTTCTTCGCATGCTCAATATCCTACACACTAAGCAAACCCTCGTCGGAGACGAGTTTGTGCGAGGTCCGCCCTCGTTTACTCCCTAATAGGACACAACCTTACCAGCATTGCGAATTAGGAGTTTCGGGCGGAGAGCGCAAACGTGTCTCCATCGCGGAGATGATGGCAACGCGCGGTAGGTATTTTCCCTTTTCAAAGGCACCTGGTCTGAGTTTCTTCCAGCCCGAGTCCAGGCGTGGGACAACAGTACTAGGGGTCTTGACGCGTCGACTGCTCTTGATTTCATCAAATGCCTCAGGATTATGACCGATGTCCTCGGCCAGACGACCTTTACTACACTGTGAGCCATCTTGCAAGTTTCTATTACCCTTATTAACGGTGCCCTACGCGATAGGTATCAAGCTGGAGAAGGTCTGAGTTTCGAGTTAGAATGGAGCATGGAAACTGATCTTTATCCAGGTATCTACGAGTTATTCGACAAGGTAATAAAGGACTTAAGAATCACCATGAAACTGCCATTGATATTGATTCCAGGTGATGGTCTTGTCCGAGGGACGACAAGTGTTTTTCGGACCACCCCCGAGGCGCGCGCCTATTTGAAGGCCTAGGATATCAAAGCCTTCCCCGACAGAGCACTGCGGATTATCTTACCGGCTGCACGGACCCGAACGAACGGCAATTTGCTGCTGGACGGTCTGCACGTGACGTACCCTCCACTCCAGAGGCCTTGGAAAGCGCGTTTCAAACGTCGCGATTCAGCCGGGACCTTGATGACAGCCGCGAGAAGTATAAGCTACTCATGGAAACAGAGCGAGAGGATCAAGAGGCGTTCCGCGCTGCTGTGGCTGCGACAAGAAGAAGGGTGTGTCTAAGAAGAGCCCGTACACCCTCGGCTTCACTGGCCAGGTCCGGGCTCTGACTGTGCGCCAGTTCCAAATGAAGATGCAGGACAAGTTCCACCTCTACACCAGCTTTACGCTGTCGACCGTGTTGTCGCTCGTGCTCGGTGCTGCTTTCCTCAATCTGCCAACTACTTCTGCTGGAGCCTTTACCCGCGGCGGGGTGATCTTTGCAGCCTTGTTGACCACATGTTTGGACGCCTTCGGTGAAATGCCCGGCCAGATGCTTGGTCGGCCAATTCTGCGCAAGCAAACAGCTACAGCATGTACCGCCCGTCCGCCATCGCCGTCGCCAACACAATCGCTGATCTGCCGTTTTCTGCTGCGCGCGTCCTGGTCTTCAACCTCCCGGTCTATTTTATGAGCAACCTGAGTCGGACAGCGGGCGGCTTCTGGACGTTTCACCTTTTCAATTATCTAGCGTACTTGACGATGCAAGGTGAGTCGGTCTTTTTTCTCAGCCAGAACCCAACCAATGTCCTTGCAAGGTTCTTCCGCACGTTTGGACTGATTTGCACCAATTTCCACGTGGCTTTTCGTCTTGCAGTCTTCTTCATTCCTAACTTGTTCGTGTTCCTCTTTGATTTCGTCTTCACATAATGAACTGTGAATTCCCAGTGTCGAGTACACTGGTTATATCATCCCCGTCATAAAGGTGAGTGAAAAAATTGCCAATTCATCCAAGAATCTTTCTTACAATTCTCTCATTAGATGAAGCGCTGGTTGTTCTGGATCGTAAGCTTGAATCATTTGAATTTATCTTTTGGGATTCTAACCCCCTATTTAGTATTACGTAAATCCCATTGCATATGGTGAGTTTCCCCCACTGTTACAAGCACTTTGCTAACATAGAGAACATAGCATGGCAAGCCTGCATCGAGAATGAGTTCATGCGGATTCAGCTCACTTGTGATGGGAATTACGTAGTCCCGCGCAATGTCGGTGGCCTCACCAAGTATCCGTCAGTATTTTAACTGCGTTTTTTTTTGTGCCCTTGTCTGATGGCCCCGCGGATAGTGAAGGACTCGGGCCTAATCAGGCGTGCACTCTTTTCGGCGCGAGTGCCGGTAGCAGCAGTGTTTCCGGTGAAGCGTACATATCGGCCGGGTATGGGTTGGACAGCGCCAACCTCTGGAAGCGCAACTTCCTTGTTTTGTTCGGATTCATGCTCCTATTCCAGCTCACGCAAATTCTGGTGCGTTGAAATTTTTGTGGACTTTCCTCTGCCTTGTTCCGACCACCGCCCCTTTCACAGTCTCTCGAGTTTTTCCCCGTAAGTGTTAACCTGGCGGTGCCAGAGCGTCGCTTACTCGATGGTTTTAGCAATACGACAAAAACCTCACTTTCCAGATCTTCACAAAAGAAGACAACGACACAAAGAAAAGGAACGAGCTTCTTCGCGAACGCAAGGCGGAGAGGAAGGGAAAGGTCCGCACCGAATCGATAGACGGCGTACAAAATGAGAAAGGGTTTGTTGTCTTTCCGTTCGGTTCAATTAATTCCCATAACGTCATTTTTAGCACTGTACCTACTCCCAAGAAGATCTTGACATGGGAGAAGCTGAATTACCATGTTCCGGTCCCAGGTGGTACTCGGCGACTGTTGCACGACGTTCAGGGGTACGTTGGGCCCGGTCTTACCGCGCTTATGGGCGCTAGTGGAGCCGTGAGTGCTCTCATTTCCTTCTGACCCAGCGATAGTAACTTTCTTGGAAGGGCAAAACTACGTGCCTCGATGTACTGGCGCAGCGCAAAAATATCGGTGTCATCTCTGGGGATGTTCTGTTGGGTGGTCGACCGCTGACGTCCGATTTGCACGAGGGACGGCCTACGGTTTGTTCCGTGTCATTTAGCTGCTATCCATATTAACGATGCGCAAAAGCCGAGCAAATGGATGTGCATGAAGGTCGGCTATTTTCATTTCAATACAGCGGGCAATTTTGAGAATGTTACCAAGGTACTGCCACTGTTCGCGAAGCTCTGCGCTTCTCTGCGTATCTACGCCAGCCCGCCGAGGTCTCAAAGGAAGAGAAGGACAATTATGTTGAAGGTAGTTGACTTTAATTTTTTTCGTTGGCCGGGATTAACAACTGGGCAGAAATGATTGAGCTTTTGGAGCTACAAGGTGTGATTTAATTCTTCAAACCTCTTCTTTTTTATTAACCGCAATCAGATCTATCTGAAGCCCTGGTTTTCTCTCTCAGCGTTGAATCAAGAAAGAGACTTACCATCGGCGTTGAATTGGCGAGCAAACCAGGTGCGCCGCCTCTTCCTCGTGGGCAAACACTCGCTCACACCTCCAAAAAGAATTACTACTTTTCTTGGTAATTTAAACCCTAACCCTAGAGCCTGCAACTAATTACGCTTAAAGGACGAACCAACCTCCGGACTGGATAGTGGGTAGTGTCAAATCGCCCTCGAATATTCCTTAACATATTATTTCAGGTCAATCTGCCTGGAACGTCGTGCGCTTCCTTCGTAAGCTCGCGGACCGAGGCCAAGCTATCCTGTGCACTATTCATCAACCCAGTGCTCTGTAAGAATGCAAGTTTTTTAAAACAAAATTACACATCTGACTCCGCCTCTCGATGCAGATTGTTTGAATCTTTCGACAGGCTTTTGCTGGTCAGTGACTTTGCGAATTCGCCAGTGCTTCTTACTCATTTCAATTCGGAAGCTCGAGAGCGGAGGGGAAACTGTGTACTTTGGTGACATCGGGAAGGACTCGTGCGTTTTGCGTGATTATTTTGCGTCGAATGGGGCAGTCTGCCCGCCGAACGCAAACCCAGCCGAGTACATGCTGGAGGCTATCGGTTGGTTTAAAATATTTCGAGGGTGGGGGATACTTATTGGAGTTCTAGGCGCCGGTACTACTCCGAGGATCGGTGATCAAGATTGGAAGGACATCTGGTTGGGCTCTCCTCAGTGTCAGAAGCTCCAAAACGATATCGCCTCCATCAAGGGTCAAGCTCTCGCCCAACCGGAGCCCGATAAAAAGTCACAGAGCACTTGTCAGTATTGCGAGTCGTCCAATCACCATGTCCTTAATGTTTACTGTATTCCAGATGCCACGCCCTTTTTGTATCAACTTCGTATTGTCACGGCGCGCAACAACCTGGCTCTTTGGCGCTCTCCTGACTACCTATTCTCCCGACTCTTTGTCTGCGGCTTCATCTCGCTATTTGTGTCGCTCTCCTTCTTACAGCTGGGTACGAGTCTCAGAGACCTGCAGTTCCGGGTCTTCTCCATATTCTGGGTTTCGATTCTCCCGGTAGGATTTTTTTCTCTCTTTTTTTCTTTTTCAAGCTAATGCCCTCCCGATCTCTCTTCTTCGGCAGGCGATAATTATGAGCCAGGTAGCCTAGTGTCTTCAGGACACATACCACATCTAACTCCGCTATAGATCGAGCCGCTCTATATTTTCAATCGAAGAATTTTCATTCGAGAGGCGTCCAGTCGCATTTATTCTCCGTTCGTCTTCGCGATATCGCAAACCATCAGTGAAATTCCGGGATCGATTGGTAAAGCATTCCTCGGTTTGAATTTTTGCACATATGCTGAGATCAATCCTACATAGTTTGTGGCATTGTCTACTGGGCGCTGATGGTGAAAAAGTTAGGTTCAGAATTTGTACATTGCTAACCCAATCCCGCTCCCTCTGCAGGTTTATCCCCAAGGCTTCGGACAAGGTGCAGCGGGAACAAATGGCACCGGCTTCCAACTGCTGCTGGTTCTTATCATGATGCTATTTGGTGTAGGACAAGGAATCGATGTGACTGCCTATGCTAACTATCGACCCAGGTTACTTTGGGTCAATTAATCGCGGCCATCAGCCCAAGCGTGCAGGTATGTTTCGGCCCAAAAAATGCTGAATATTCTCCTGACCAGTGGCGCAGGTCGCTGCGTTGTTCAATCCATTCTTGGCTCTCGTCCTTACGACGTTCTGCGGAGTAACGATCCCGCATGTCTCGGATGGATATTGGGTACGCATGCCGCTAACTTTCAAAGCAATTCTATGGCTAATCAGTAACATTTTGATAGTGGACTTGGCTCTATCAACTCGTACCGTATACTCGCAGCCTTGCGGCGATGGTATCTACTGAGTTGCAGTACGTGGTATGCTGCCGCCCGACATGGGCCACACTGACATCCACGACAGTGGCCTGATAATTCGCTGTAAATCCGACGAGTTTGCCACGTTTAATCCTCCGGGGAACAACACCTGTTCTCAGTGGGCGCAGGAATTTGTTGATGTCGCCGGTGGCTATCTCGATAATGGAAACGATTCGACAAACTGCCGATACTGCAGCTATTCAGTCGGGGACGAATTTTATTCCCCTTTAGGGATCAGCTATTCACATCGATGGCGGGATGCCTTCATCTTCCTGGCTTTTGTCGGTCCGTGGTTCATGCCTTGAATGATGTCACTGTCTCTGAATCCCCCTCACAGGCTTCAATATCATTATAACCATAATTGCATCGCGGTTCCTTCGATATGCGAAGCGATAATTTGTCGATCCGAAAATACAATACACATAGAATATAGACATAGGTTATGATCATACGTAGATGTCCTCAAAAGCTACTCTATCAATGACTGCGCCCAACCTCAGAAGAAGGAGTCAATGTCCCTGCAAGAAGGCCCCGTTGGGATTCCCTCTCCCAGTCTAAAACCTCCTGAAGTGCGACATCTCGCCTTTGCGACATGGCGGAGTTTTCCCATATCTTCAGAACGGCTGGAATGGACGAGCGTATGCGTTTACAGATGGGAAGAGTGTGCCTTAGAGGTGTGCCATGTTGTAGCAACGCATCTAAGGCGATGGACCTGAAGAAGACCGAAAACTCATCGTCTGCCGGATAGGTGTTAGCGGATTCCATATAGTTCCGCGCAGCCGCATTCAAATGAATATTTTTGTCTTCGACTGTTTGGGCTGTTTTCACTAATTTCAAATGAAACCAGCCAAGAATTCTGCAGAAAAAAAATTGATTTCCGAATAAACCCACGGGTGTGCAAACATACCCGAGAGCGTCTGCATGAGGGTAAATCCATGAAGCTGCATAGTAGCCTGGATGGTTTGGATGATATTGGTCTTCATTTATTCTTTCCGGGGTATTGTGTAAAAGCTCTTTGATTATATTCTGACTGAATTTGGCAACGTCTTGGAGGGTATACTTGCATTCCGGATCATCCGTTTCTATCCACTGTTGCTGAATTATTGAGTGGTCGACTTTCACAATCCGGACCCACCCACATCCATCACTGCCGACACGAATAATCGGTTAACCGACCGCATAAAGGTCACATCAAATACGTCGCCTCGAAGGGAGCGGGGGACGTCCGTCCAGGTTTCGCGGCCCCATTCGATGACGTCCAATGCATTACGAAAGTGTTCTGCAGCAACACCTTGGCTGCCGGTGCTTCCGCTTAAAAAACCTTGCATTATCCACAATCTTCGACGGTTAGATGAGGCTGGATAGACCGACGATAGAGCTGGTTGCACACCTTACAGTCATACACAACGCTGGGCCAACAGATGACCAGCCCTCCTTTTCAAGCCGACCAGGAGCTTGTTCGCAGACAGTCTTCGAACCTCCTTTGCCCCATGCTTGATAATATTCCCCTTCAAATTTGACTGACAAAATTGTATAAATAACAAGTTAAAATCCCGGGACAATAACCGCTTGCCTTGCTCCATATACTGGTTCATCCAGGTCTTGGGATTGCTATCCATATAGAAACATCTTCGATCGATCAATATCCCATTGCTCATTGCCTCAATTGCCTACGACCAATGAACATAATTAGGTGGTAAAAATACCCAAGACCTACATTCGTTTCCCCTTCCACTGCCAATTCGCCCTGGATGTACCGTTTAACGAGGCTTTTCATACGCTTCACGCCCTCTTCGAATGTCTATGCCCGAAACCAATGAGAATCGAAAAATCGCGAGCACTGAAACTATTCACCCGGGAGGCATACAAAAGAACGATCGCGCTACTAAGTTCTTGGGAAGCCAAGACCTTCTTCTCGAGAGCCGCAGCACGAACCCATGGCATTTTCCCTATGCTATTTTTATTGCGTCCCAAAGGCACAGCTACAAGTCGACTAGGGGGCGGGGGGTTTGCTTTTGCAGTTTTGGAGGCTTTGAGACCCTCTCGAAATTGGGCCTGGAGTGCCTTTTGGCCAGAAGTCAGGTCTCGCGAAGGGATACAGGCCAAAGCAGCCTCCCAAGCGTCGAAGCACTTGTCCCATACACCCAGACCCTGTTAACATCGTGAGCAAGTTCTCAGGAATTAAAATTTTAAAGCCAACCTGTGCCGCGTTAGCCAATCTAGCCCAAGCCTTTGCATATTTCGGGTCAAGCTTCGTTGCCTATTGATGGCTCGCTCAGCATAATTGTCTGAAACGGAAATTGCTGTCGGACACCTTTTCAGCATCATACGCCGCGTCAAGAAATCTGATATGCGCGTATGAGTTCGAGCGATATAATGCAAGCTACAGCTACACCGACTCTTTCATGGACAAACTGGTGGCTGAACGGTTCGCATAAAAAACCGCATTTTCAGGGTCCTCTTTGATTGCCTCGGTATATTTTTCGTAGGCCTTCTGATATTCTCCCTTCTCGTGCAAAGCATTTCCCTCAAGTTTTAGACGTTGAGCTCTATCTTCGGATGACATTGGAGAGCGCAGGGTGCAAAGCGCGTGACTCAAGCGTGACACAACGCGGTATTATTACGCGACGGTCGGACCGGGCGGCCGATACCACATGAAAGCGGCTGTTAGCTGCGAATAAGTGGGCGATCTATCCAGAAAGATCAAGTGCTCAGTTCAATCAAGCATCGTGCTCGCATTAATACTATGTGGTCGAAATTTTTACAAGAACGAATAGAAACCGCAAATTGTATGCACATAAGCAATCCACCTATCTTCTTGTATTTCAGTAATTCTTCCAACTCGTCTCTTCAGCTGTTGAAGTCGTGTTGAAGTTAGCATAACTTGGACAGAACAGATATGTTGTGAAACCAACCAAATCTGGAGGTATTAGCACCCTATCCAATGTCAACGTTCCTCGGGCCAGTTTCTCCTCGCAGAAAGCCAAAAAATTGACAGCCTCCTGACAGGTAGCATTTCGTTTATTCAGAGACATTTGGGAGAAAGCCCATATTTTGGATGCTTCTTTGGATGCATCTCGAATTTTGCGGCATAAAGGAAGGGTGTCTCGCAAAGAAGCACGACTACACCAGAGAGCCTCCAAAGCAATAGCAAGCAGGTAGGGATGCTGTTCGTCATCTAAATTACAATATAAACAATTCGTAAGCGAAAAAGGAACAAGTTGGCACAGTACCAATGGGGTATTTCTCCGCGGCTTGAATATAGTATTGAGATGATTTTATAAAGTCACCAGCAGCGTCTGGGTCGAAATCCATCTTCCTATCAATGTATCTGAAACCGAGTTGCATGTGATACCATCCAAGAAACCTTCGGTGATATGAGAACATGCAGTAGCGGTGAAACGAACGTCAACGTACGACAGTGCTTCCGCAATAGGATATATCCAGAACGATGCATAGAATCCAGGGTCAAGATCCGTACTCGGGGGCGCACACTCGCCTCAGTTTCAGCCTTCAGATCGCGGGCCATCTGTGCAATATCCTCCAAGGTGTATCCACTGTCGTCGCCATTTTTAAGATAGAGCTTAGGAGGAATCAATTTCGTCCATGCTTGACTAACAGTGGTTGCAAGACTTACACTAAGGACAGCCGGAATATACAGCCTGCGGATTCCCCGCACAAAGCTGGCTTCAAAGATGACGCCTCGATCCTTGCAGGAATGTGAATACGGTAACTCTCGCGCAACAAACACTTACCTCCGAAGGAACATTTGGATAAGTGCGACGACCCCATTCGAGGACATCCAGTATACGCTTAAAAAACTCGACCCCGCCATTAAGTACACCCATGTTGCTGTCCAGAAGCCCCTCATCATCCATGCCCTAGAAGAATCAAATCAATCGCAGATGCACCTGTACAGCTAGCGACCCTACCGGACAGTCACAGAGAGTGCCCGACGCACAGGGAACCACCCTGACTTCCTCAATCTCTGCGGGACTTCCTTTTGGATTTGTTTTGGGCCTCCCGAGCCCCAAGCACCTGCTAATTCGGCCTCGAATAGCACTTTCGTCGCAGACATTAGACTCGGGAAATCATGCATTAGGAATTGGGCACCACTCTGAGTTTCCAGTTGCTCGAAGAAGTGAGGGCCTGCATGAAATACCCTGTGATCTCTGAGAATTCCGTTGGTTATATCCACGAGAGCCTACATCGTATGCAAGCTTGATTAGCGCACGATAGTTTGCGAGACTGTTCATACTGTGGGAGTTGCCTTCACTAAGTCTGCGCCCATATTGTCTCCATTGCGTTTAACCACCATCTGCCCCATGGTTGTCATACCTCGAACAAAATCCTCGGTGAGGATTAGCCAAACTGATCATCGCATTAGGGGCAGAGCAAAGGCCTTACCCGATACGCATTGAGGATAACATAACCCTATGATTTTGGAAATCAGTGCCGGCCGGGCTTATGGTCAGTAAGTTACACGTACGCTGCTTGGACAAACGCCTAGCACGAGCTTATTTTCTTGAGCCAATGCAAGTGCCCGATTCCAAGGCATATTGGCGATAGGCTCCGTCAGATTGATTGTGTGCTTCCCACTCCGGGCAGATTCCTTGTTCTCTCCGGCATCTGCAACCTTCAATCCCGCTTCAAATTGCGCCTTGAGCACAACTTCGGCAGGCGTAAGGCTCGTAGCCGGCAAACACGATAGCCCAGATTTCCAAGCGTTTCGACAGATATCCCACGACTCCAGAATCTGAAGAAATATACCGCTCAAGTGAGGTGAAAACTATACGCGATAACTTACATGAGCCGCCTTGCCAATTCTGGCCCAACCTTTCACATAGGTTGGATCAAGCTTTACAGCCTTGACGGGAAGTTGTCAGGATTTTGGTATGTTCGCGGTGTCTGCATAGCGCAAACCTTTTGGCCATCGTGCATCGCATCCAAATATCTGAATTTTGTGTAAGGGCTTATATTCCGTGACTGGGATGTAAATCTTTACTCGTGCAGGGCTAAACAGCTGGCCGCGCGATTAGCATACAGTATAGCTAAAATCTTGTTGTTCGGGTTTTCCTGTATTGCTTCGGAGTATTTTTCATACCTAAACGGCGGGGTCGGCGCACATCTAATACTGTTTATATGCAACTTACGCTGCTTGATAACTGCCTTGTTGGTGGAGGGCATTCGCGCGTGCTTTCAAGCTCTCGACTACGCTTGGGTTGGAAACACTAGCCATGATGGTTGGGATAAGAGAAAGCTTGGTTTTGTATGTAGTTTGTTGATTTCTCGACCCTGCAGCTGTTACGTTTCGAAGCACATAAAGTCGTGATAGAGTTTTGATCGCCTCGAATGGAGTAGCAGGTCTACCCAAGTTGGCAGGGACACGAAAGAAAAGCATAATGCCTGGCGTACAGGGCGAAAAACTGCAGGCGATTGAAATGAACAGGAATTGTTGGCAAGGTACGGGACGGCATTAAAATGTCTAGGATGATACAAAATACTGGGGCCAGCGAAATAAACCACGAAGCATGGTTTCATTGTTTCGGCGCATGATGAAACTGGTATGAATTGTAAGGCGAGGCGCTTCAGCAGGGGAAATGTTAGAACGCACAATATCCCGTAATTGCGACTGGGCGTCATTGAATTGCTTCTCGAGATATTTTGACTGGCACGCATATAATCAGCCAAGCTCCCAGAGAGAGAAAACGCGCACCTTTTTAGTCAAGTTGGTAATGTCATCAGCGAGTTCCTTCTCCTGATCCTTGAGTTCTTTCTCCATCTCCTTGCGAGGGACCATCATGAACCTGCAACCATTTAGTGGATGGAATACGACAAAAGCCCGTCCAACATCTTTCCAACGCCCTTGTAGAGGTTTACATCTCCCTCTATACCACTTATCTCGTCGATAGTAAGTGTGAGTATACGCCGTTCCCGGTCCTTGGCCGCTGTTTGTTGCACAGAAAGATTAAGAGCTCGTTGCGACTGAACGGCTGTCTGTTGGATTTGAACCAAAATCTGAACGTATGGCCGCCTTGAGAGAGGGATTCAGAGCGAGCATCAAGGGATGAGAACCTTTCTGAGGGTTTCGTCCGGTAAAGACATGGTAGATTAGATCCAAAGCGGCGGTGTTTGGCTTTGTAGTGCGACGGCTTCATTCTCGACGCGAATTTTGAACTTCAGCACGCGCTTCCTCATTTAGGCCATTAACCTCGCGCCAGAACTCTCCAGTCGACGCAGGAACGCTGCACCAAGTAACTCACACTCTTTTGAGCGCTTCCACTACTGTGGCTCTGTGATTCCTCTCCATTATGGCTTCTCTCGAGGACTATGATGAATTCGGAAACTACATCGGTGCCGACTTGGACTCGGATGATGAGGAGGACATCCCCCAGCAACAGTTTGTGCCGCAGCCCAGTGCCGCTCCTCTTGAAGGGTACGACGATGAACCCATGCCGGGAACAGAGGAAAATGCCCTGATGGAAGTTGACGGTTCGTACTCATTTCTAGCAGATTATGCTCACACTGTTGAACAGTATCCTACAGAGCCCGTACACAATGCTGTTGTTCTTCACGAGGATAAGCAGTACTACCCGTCTGCATCTGATGTCTATGGTCCAGACGTCGAGACTATGGTGCAGGAGGAAGATGCCCAGCCTCTGACACAACCCATCGTTGCGCCAATAAAAGTGCGAAAATGGAACGTCGAGGAAAAAGATATGCCGGAGACTCGTTTTGACAAGGGGTAAGCCATGATAGGATGTGTGCGATTCGTCGATTCTGAGAAATACTTCGCAGTTTCCTGTTGAACATGACCGCGTTTCCCGACATGATCCGCAACGTCGCCGTTGTAGGGCATTTGCATCATGGAAAGACGGCGCTCATGGACATGCTTGTGTTTGAGACGCACAAACTCGTTTGGGACGCCGACCATCAGGTTAGCACTCTATTCATGTCTCCAGCGCAGCTAATGATTTGCTCAAGACGCGATACACCGACACCCACATCTTGGCCAGGGAACGTGAAATATCAATCAAATCTTCTCCAATGTCTCTCATTCTATCCACAACTGCCGGGAAGTCTCATTTGATTCATCTCATTGACACCCCGGGACACGTCAACTTTGTTGACGAGGTAGCTTCCGCTATACGACTGGTCGATGGAATTGTTTTGGTGGTCGACGTTATTGAGGGGGTGCGTTTCAAGTCCTCGAGTTGGCGCTTAGTTGACAATCCGAACAGTTAATGGTTGGAACGGAAAATATTCTGAGGCATGCTCTCCAAGAAAACGTTAAAATTACGCTCGTCGTAAACAAAATCGACCGACTAATCCTCGAATTGCGCATAAAACCTGCGGACGCTTACTACAAAATCAAACACACCATTGAAGAAATCAACACCTTCATTGCGTGAGTTCCGCCAATATCTTTGAAATTTGATTCCTGAACTTGGATACAGTGCGATTGACCCTGACCCAGAACTCCGATTAAGTCCTGAAACCGGAAATGTTGCCTTTGCCAGCACAGACATGAACTGGTGCTTTACCCTGCGCTCGTTTGCACAGATGTATGCGGACGCTTACGACGGTCCGTGCATTGTTTCATAAAATATTTCCATCTAATTCCTCCAAAGCTTCCCTTGACGTCCCCTCCTTCGCGGATCGCCTGTGGGGCGATATCTACTTTAACAGCGACAGAAAATTCACCCGAAAACAAGCAGATCCTGAGTCGGATCGAACTTTTGTTCATTTCATCCTGGAGCCGCTGTATAAGCTATACAGCAACGTCCTGAGCGAGGATACAGACACTCTGAAGGATACGCTACACGGTCTGGGAATACATCTGAAGCCCGTGATGTTCAAGATGGATGTGCGTCCACTTTTGAAGGTGGTTTTAGCACAGTTCTTTGGGCCGGCAACGGGTTTGGTGGACGTTATTGTGGAGCATATTCCCTCACCTATTGACGGGGCTGAGAACAAGGTTTGTTGTCTGTCCGTGCAGCTCTAAACCCGTCTAAGTTCTTGCACAGATTGAGGGGACGTATAGTGGGTCACACAGCTCGGATTTAGTTGCGTCGATGAAAGCGTGCGATGCGGAAGGACCTGTGATGGTGCAGGTCACGAAGCTATATCAAACAACCGACGCGCAATCTTTCCGTGCTTTCGGACGTGTCATGAGTGGGACCGTCAGGAAGGGCATGGAGATCAAGGTCCTCGGTGAAGGCTATTCGCCAGAGGACGAGGAAGATATGATGAAAGCGACGGTCGAAGACATTTGGATAAGTGAATCAAGGTACTTGCAATCCTCGTCTGCCGACGTTGTGCTCATTTACCGCAGGTATTATATCCCTGCGGAAGAGGTTCCCGCTGGAAACCTTGTGCTCCTCGGTGGTGTGGATGCTTCCATCACCAAAACGGCTACTCTGGCGGGAGTGGATATCCAGGAGGACCTCCACATCTTCAGGCCGATTAAGCACATGACGCAGTCGGTGCTGAAGATCGCCATTGAGCCCATCGCGCCGTCTGAGCTGCCCAAAATGCTTTCAGGTCTGCGCAGTGTCAACAAGTCGTACCCTCTTGTCTCGACGAAGGTCGAGGAGAGTGGGGAGCACGTTCTCATCGGAACCGGCGAGCTGTATCTGGACTCGGTGATGCACGACCTGCGGAAGTTGTTTTCGGAGATCGAGATTAAGGTCTCGGATCCAGTAACTAAATTCTGCGAGACCGTGCTGGAGACCAGCGCGCTCAAGTGCTATGCCGATACGCCGAACAAGAAGTAAGTTTATTCAAGTGCCTCCCTGTCTCTTATTTTACTCACCCGAATGACAGAAACAAAATTACCATGATCGCAGAACCGCTGGAGCGCGGCGTTGCTGAGGATATCGAGCGAGGGCGGGTCAATATGCGCATGACGCCCAAGGACCGGGGCAAATTCTTCCAGGAGAAATACCAATGGGATTTGCTGGCATCGCGGTCAATATGGGCGTTTGGGCCAGATGAAAACGGTCCTAACGTTCTGCTTGACGATACGCTTCCGTCACAAGTACGCCCAACGTTCTCTGTTTTATTTAGTCATTGACAGAAATGTGCTTCAGATCGACAAGAAGTTGTTGGGTACAGTCAAGGACCACATCAAGCAAGGATTCCAGTGGGGTGCTCGAGAGGGCCCTCTATGCGATGAACGTCAGTTTGCCGTTTTGTTCTTCTCTGATCTTTTGTATTGAATGGAGCTTCAGCGATGCGGAATGTCAAATTCCGCCTGCTCGATGCTGGTCTGGCGCAAGAGCCCATCTTCCGCGGTGGTGGACAAATTGTGCCCACCGCCCGCCGCGTCTGCTATTCGTCGTTCTTGATGGTGCGAATCTTCTTTTTCCGCGTACACGATACTGGCCTTACGGTTGGCAGGCTGCCCCTCGACTGATGGAGCCCATATACTACGTCGAGGTACAGGCACCCGCGGATTGTATATCAGCAGTCTATACGGTCCTCGCACGCCGACGTGGCCACGTCACCCAGGATATACCGAAGGCCGGATCACCTCTGTACACGGTGAAGGCGCTGATACCGGTGATCGACGCGAACGGCTTCGAGACAGACCTGAGAACCGCAACACAAGGACAAGCGTTCTGCTTGCAGGTATTCGACCACTGGTCTATCGTGCCAGGCAGGTATTTTCTCACGCATAGAATGCGCGAAGTTGAAAGAGTTGTCAGGTGATCCTACGGACACAAGCATCAAGCTTCGACCACTGGAGCCGGCGTCCGGGCAGGCGCTCGCGCGGGATCTGGTGCTCAAAACGCGGCGGCGAAAGGGACTGGGTGAGCAGATCGCCGTCTCGAAATATCTAGATGATGAGTTTGTGGTGAGTGTGTTCGTGTTTGATGCCCAAAAAATGGCTAATTTGGCTCAGTTGGCGCTCTCTGCGTCTGGGCATGGGGACTTGTTGTGATAGTGTACAGTATGTACACAGTGTATTGTAACGTAGAAGATGCAACCCCGGGAATATTTTCGGCGTTAGTGTCCCAAGTCCCGTGCTGTGATCCCGGTATTGCGCCACGTCAGCTCTTTGGATTAAATACCGGGAAGCCAGCCAAACCAATTCACAGCTCACCCTCTACCTTCTTGTATCTCTCCCTTCTTGGCCCTTCGTATACCATGCGAAGCGTAGCGCTCTCCGTCTTCGCCCTAGCCGCGTCAGGCGCTTTGGCACAATCAGAAGAACCCAAACCCTCGTTCACAGTACGTGTCTCGTCGTCGTCCTTTGCTGTCTCGCGCGCTCAACTGTAGCATTCTCCAGCCCACCAAGATCAAGGCCCCCTTCGTCGAACAGTTCACGGAAGACTGGTCAGACCGCTGGACGCCGTCAGAGGCGACCAAAAAGACCCCGGTCGGCGGCGAGACCTTCAGCTATGTCGGCGAATGGAAGGTCGAGGATCCCGAGATTTCGGTCATCGACGGCGACCAGGGTCTCGTAGCGAAGAGCAAGGCTGCCCACCACGCCATCTCTGCCCCCTTCGCCGAGCCCATCGACTTCAAGACCAAGCCTCTCGTTGTACAATACGAAGTCAAGTACCAAAAGGGCGGTAACTGCGGTGGTGGTTACGTCAAGCTCCTTGAGGACGGCTTCCAGACCAGCGGCAAGGAGTTCTCCGACACCACCCCATGGGTGGTCATGTTCGGGCCCGATCTCACTTGCCCTGGAACCAAGGTTGGTGTCGATCATCGTAAAGCAATGCGTATCTGAATACATGTTTTGCAGGTTCATTTCATCTTCCGTTACAAGAGCCCCAAGACTGGTGAGGTCGAGGAGAAACACCTCAGCATGCCTCCCAAGCCCACGATCGAGAAGTTGACCAACCTTTACACTCTCATTATCCAGTATGTCTTTTTAGCATAGACGCCTAGCGCCGTACTTAGTTTACATGCAGACCCGACAACACCTACGAGGTTCTCTTCAACGGTGTCAGCGAGAAGTCTGGCAGCCTCCTCGAGGACTTCCAGCCCCCCGTCAACCCGCCCAAGGAGATCGACGACCCCGAGGACACGAAGCCTTCGGACTGGGTTGACGACAAGAGAATCACCGACCCCGAAGCTTCCAAGGTTGGTCTCACGCACCACACGCGACCTCATAGCTGAATGGTACTTCGCAGCCCGATGACTGGGATGAGGACGCGCCCTACGAGATCCCCGACGAGGAGGCCACCAAGCCCGAGGGCTGGCTCGATGACGAACCCGCAACCATCCCCGACCCCGGTATTATTACTTTCCCTCATTTTTCCTGATTGGTTCTAATAATATTCTGCTGCATAGATGCCGACAAGCCCGAGGAGTGGGACGACGAGGAAGATGGTGACTGGATCGCGCCGACTGTGGCCAACCCCAAGTGCACTGAGGCCCCCGGATGCGGTGAATGGAAACGGTGCGTTGGCGCTTTACGTTATCTCATTCGCTGACGTGTCATTTCCAGCCCCTTCAAGGCCAACCCAGAGTACAAGGGCAAATGGTACGCACCCTTCATCGACAACCCCGCGTACAAGGGAGAGTGGGCCCCCGCAAGATCGCCAACCCTGGTTTCTACGAGGATCTCACCCCCGTCAAGACCCTTGGAAAGATTGTAAGTTCAACTGCTTTCATTTTTCACTCGTTTGTTTACGTTGTGCAGGGTGGTGTCGGTATCGAGCTCTGGACGATGACTGAGGACATCCTCTTCGACAACATCTACATCGGCCACTCTACCGAAGACGCCAAGACGTTCGCCGCGGAGACCTTTGACATCAAGAAGCCTCTCGAGTCGGCAGCGGCCAAGCCCGAGGTGGACGATGATGAGGATGAGTCTTCGGTCACCTTCAAGGAAGACCCGGTTGCGTTCATCCGCGAGAAGGTGTTCAAGTTCGTCGACCTCGCGAAGCTCGACCCCCTCCTGGCGTTCAAGACGCACCCCGAAACTGGTGTCGCTCTCGCCGGCGCCGTCCTCACCCTGTTCGGTATGCTCGGCGCCCTGTTCGGCCTCGTCGGCGCTGGCCAAAAGCCCATCACCAAGTCGTCCAAGAAGACCGACGCCCCTACCGCAGACGACAAGAAAACCAAGGAGGCCGCACCCGTTGCGCCTGCTGGCGGAGAGAAGAAGGACGAGAGCAGCGTAAAGAAGCGCGCGGCGGCAGGAAAGTAATTAAATTAAGAGAAGGCAGATGGGTGGGCCAGGGTGGTGGGCCAGGGCCGGATGAACTGATGGAGGAGCGGGAACGGGGTTGCTGTCAAACTGCACTTGCATCTCACTTTTTTTGTCAACTTGTTATTAGTACGTACATGTGGTGGAGAGGCGTCGCTGCTTTGCGCCGCGATGCCTCGAATAAAATACGGATACAGGCAGCAGTTGGAGTGGAACAAACTATAGAACAGTCCTGTGCATGTGAATAGTCGACGCCAATAGTGTCCGAGTCGTCAGATATCCACGGAGGTTAGGCTGGCATTGCGCGCCTAACTACAAGTTTTGGCGACCAAAATTTATATAAACGTTTAGGATCTTTTGACAGGAAAGAAAACGAGGAGTCGCTTCAAATCTGGACGTCCCACGGCCACGGCACAAATTTTCAATGATAATTACGATGCAAGTGTTTCTATGATTGAATATTCGGTAAATTTATACAGCGTCTGCCAATCACTTGGCTCGTCCTGTTGCAGGACACTGTAGCCGTCTTCGTCCGCCCTGCTCAACCATATTCACTCGTCAACCACCGGGATCCATTACAATACGCGTTTCCTCCAATCAGAGGACCAAAACATGAGCAGGAATGTATCGGGGCCTGGGCCTCGCAGGGAACATCACTTCGCGATTGAGACCCTTTCCATCCTGGAAAATGATTCTGGCATCCTCCCTAGCCCCGAGTACATGAGAAGAAAGGGGAATATCCCCGTTCTGGGTTTTCCCCCACATTCTTATGCCTGCGGCCCTAAGATCGATCGGATGGTCGAGATTGACATCGAAATCGAGCGTGCCCCGGAAATAGGAGAGCTGGTAAGACCAGAGCCCAACGGACTCGGCGGCATCACCGCCCCAGTATATGATTTTGTATTCGTTGCTGAGCTGGGCGACGCGCACGTCCTTTGAATCACTTGTGCATGGCCCCTGGATAGTGTACATGTAAGACAATTGGTCGAGGGACTGAGTCAGAACGCACCCCAACCACGTCGGCGAAAACGGGAACCTCGCCGGCGAGCAATGCGCGGTGGTACCTCTCCTGCTCTTCTCCGCCCGTGGCACGAGACAATCGAAGGAGGTCGGCGGTGGAGAGGTTTAGGCAGTTCCCATCCCGTACGAAGTCGTGCTGCCTGATCCGAGCTTGAATTTCTTGAAACTTGAATCAAATATAAGGCGGTCGCCGAGTCAGAACAGTGTAAAAACTCACAATGTGTGAGTCTGACATTGTCGGTGTAAATACAGGCAGCAAGCCGTTGGAGGGAGTGAAACAAACTATACAACAATTATTCCGATCGAATTGGAAATGGAAATGGTTCCTTGTGAGTGAAGTTCATGGGTCGCGGCAGCGGCGAATGATGATGAGGTCGAGCACTGCGAGGCAAAGACGCGCCTGGATGGCGTCGTACCAGGCCTGTTCCGCGTTACCCTCCCACTCGCTTATGTTCTCTGGGCTCTTGCTGAGATTGCGTGGCCCGAGTGTGGCTGCGCTGCGAGGTACTGGTACTCCGCCCGACCATAGGGCGTGAGCGGCGCGACGCTGTTCAGCGAGCAGCGCGAACACGAGAAGGAGCGGGCGGTATGGTCGTATGCCTCACGGCGGG
Source organism: Mycena leptocephala (assembly GCA_029378395.1). Taxonomy (NCBI): domain Eukaryota; kingdom Fungi; phylum Basidiomycota; class Agaricomycetes; order Agaricales; family Mycenaceae; genus Mycena; species Mycena leptocephala. Next base: position 137,037 of record JARJLF010000112.1, read on the forward strand.
CGGGCGGAAGAGCGGCGTGGAACGGACGCAAGCGTGTTGGGCAGTCAAAGACTGGAAATTTTGGTGCGCAGAGAGGGCTACGGGGGTGGCGAAGAAGACCACCGGACGCATTCTGCCATTCGGTATGTTGGCGTGGTTCAAGAGCATGATAAGCGCCCGCAGATTAAGCGCTAGAACCAAACTTGACATATGTAAGGAAACGAATGAACAACGAGCCAAATGAAATATGTATGTCCGAACACAGGTTATATCGTACTGTAGCCCTCCAGTTTGAACCCCTGCGAACAGCATTCCTCTAAGTACTTTTTTTCTTCAACTCCTTGACCTGCTGACGCTATCAATCAGTGGCTGTGAAGATAGATGCAGAATCCTTGAAACGGAAATTCGACATTACGGCCAGTTACGGCCCCTATCATGACTATGTATGAAATCCGCGAACGATGCGTCGACCTCGGCGTCGACCCTGCCGTGTGCGATGCTATCATATCAATCCTGAATAGCCCTACTTCTACTATGCTCGAGCTCATGCGGCTCATCGTCGAAACTCCGGCGTCCACGACTTGCGACCGAGATGGTAGTAGCATTTATCCACCGCCCGGGTATGTGGTTTCCACCTAGCCTCAAGACAAACTCACATCATCCTTGCAGCAGTGGAGACCAGGGTGGCACCGGACGAAGGGGTGGCGGCCCTCGCCGATCGAGTACAGTCGTTAAAGATTGGCGCATCCGCTTGATGTATGTTGCGTTCCATGTCGTGCCGCCACCGCCGCCCCCTCACTCAACGCTGGCCCTGCGCGAGGAGGAAGAAGAGTCTTCGCCCTCGCTGCCGCCGCCCGTGGGGGAAGAGCACGAGTTAAGCAAGTGAAGTATACATTCTATCTACACACTAAATCCACGGTCTACATACATATACATTGCTATTCCATTTTTTATGCGTCACAAGGCATAGCGTCTCCTCTGCATCGCAAAAGCAGAATTGGAGGACGCGGATTTTGGCGGGAAAATTTCATATTGATGCACCCAGGCTCCATACGGCAAGACCCGGGATCGGAACAATTTCTGACCCTATCATTGGTGGCTGTGAAGATAAATACATATATAAGTATAAACCATATAGAATCTCCTTAAAACGAACACATCACTATCCATGTATGAAGAAATCCGCGAACGATGCGTCGACCTCGGCGTCGACCCTGCCGTTTGCGATGCTCTTATAACAATACTACAAAGTCCTACTTCTACTTTCCTCGAGTTCATGCGGCTCATTCTTGAAACTCCGGCGATCCCCACCGACTTCGCCACCGAGATGGCAGTAGTATTGCTTACCGCCCGGGTATGTGGTTTCCACCTAGTCTCAAGACAAACTTCTCACATCATCCTTGCAGCCAGGGCGGCACCGGATCAAGGGGTGGCGGCCCTCGCTGATCGAGTACAGTCGTTAAAGATTGGTACGTCCGCTTGATGTATGTTGCGTTCCATATAGTGCCGCCACCGCCGCCCCCTCACTCAACGCTGGCCCTGCGCGAGGAGGAAGAAGAGTCTTCGCCCTCGCTGCCGCCGCCCGTGGGGAAGAGCACGAGTTGAGCAAGTGAAGTATACATTATTCTATCTACACACTAAATCTACGGTCTATATACATATACATTGCTATTCCATTTTTTATACGTCACAAGGCATAGCGTCTCCTCTGCATCGCAAAAGCAGAATTGGAGGCACCAGGGACGCGGATTTTGGGATCTTTCCACGACTTTGTAAAGCGGGAGCCGACACGAAAAATACGAGAGAAAAAACTGTCGCCCCACAAAACCAAGCAGAAAAGGGATGCAAACGTAGAGGAGCCTGAAAGAGATGGAGAACCGGCGCAGCGCCTATAACAACACCGCCCGTGGCAGGTTCGTCGAAACGCAATGACCAAGGGCAGAGGAGCAATGCCCCATCCGACCGCGAGGCTTGTCGATCCATACCCGTGGCCGCACTCCTGTATCGCAAGCTGGGAACAAGCGCCGCAAAGAAACGGAGTCGGATCGCAACCCGCCGCGAGTTAACGACCGGGAAAGTCACCCACTGGCAAGGTCGAATATGGGCGGTTTGGGAAGGGATGGCCCCTTCATAGATTCCCCTCCTACAGAACGTGACGACAGCCCCTGGAGCACTCCTAGCTGGGCATCACCCCCTCCACCAACACCAGGAGGCTCGTCACGTACAGGTCCTCCAGCATCCGATACACCCATATCCGCAAAGTAGGACAGTTGAATCGCCCTCTCCGTCAGATCAACAACGTCGAAAGAAAATATGATTGTATGGCTGGATCTTCGCGTGTATTGGTAGTACTGGCAAATGCTTGGATGTCGCAGCTGGAGCCAAATGCTTGACCTGAGGTGAGGACAGCTTTGACTGTGGCTTGAGACCGCGAAGCCAAGCAACGAGAAGCCACCGGGAAATTTCATATTGATGCACCCAGGCTCCATACGGCAAGACCCGGGATCGGAACAATTTCTGACCCTATCAATCGGTGGCTGTGAAGATAAATACATATAAGTATAAACCATACAGAATCTCCTTAAAACGAACACATCACCCACTATCCATGTACGAAGAAATTCGCGAACGATGCGTCGACCTCGGCGTCGACCCTGCCGTTTGCGATGCTCTTATAACAATACTAAGCAGTCCTACCTCTACTATGTCGAGCTCATGCGGCTCATTGCTGAAACTCCGATGTCCCCACCGACCTCGCCACCGAGATGGCAGTAGTATTTGCTTACCGCCCGGGTATGTGGTTTCCACCTAGCCTCAAGACAAACTCCTCACATCATCCTTGCAGCAGCGGAGACCAGGCGGCACCGGATCAAGGGGTGGCGGCCCTCGCCGATCGAGTACAATCGTTAAAGATTGGTACGTCCGCTTGATGTATGTTGCGTTCCATATAGTGCCGCCGCCGCCGCCCCCTCACTTAACGCTGGCCCTGCGCGAGGAGGAAGAGGAGTCTTCGCCCTCGCTGCCGCCGCCCGTGGGCGAAGAGCACGAGTTGAGCAAGTGAAGTATACACTATTCTATCTACACACTAAATCTACGGTCTACATACATATACATTGCTATTCCATTTTTTATACGTCACAAGGCATAGCGTCTCGCGGATTTGGGACCTTTCCACGACTTTGTAAAACGGGAGCCGACACGAAAAATACGAGAGAAAAAACTGTCGCCCCACAAAACCGAGCAGAAAAGGGATGCAAACGTAGAGGAGCCTAAGGGTTCTCGAAAGAACCGGAGAACCGGCGCAGCGCCTATTACAACATCGCCCGTGGCAGGTTCATCGAAACGCAATGACGAAGGGCAGAGGAACAATGTCCCATCCGACCGCGAGGCTGGTCGTACCCGTGGCCGCACTCCGGTATCGCAAGCTGGGAACAAGTGCCGCAAAGAAACGGAGTCGGATCGCAACCCGCCGCGAGTTAACGACCGGGAAAGTCACCCACTGGCAAGGTCGAATATGGGCGAGGTTGGGAAGGGATGGCCGCTTCATAGCTTCCCTCTCTATAGAACGTGACGACAGCCCCTGGAGCGGTAGCGTTCCAGATCTGCGTCCTTCATGGCCTCCGCTGGCTGGGCATCCCCCCTCCACCAACACCAGGAGCCTCGTCACGTACAGCGTCTCCCAGCATCCGATACACCCCATATCCGCAAAGTAGGCCTTCAGACAGGACCGCTGAATCGCTCTCTCCGTCAGATCAACAACATCGAAAGAAAATATGATTGTATGGCTGGATTTCTTCACTTGGCGTGCATTGGTAGTACTGGCATACACTTGGATGATGTGCTTCGGAACTCGAGGTTGCTCAATCACGATTCCTGGCTAAGAAAATGAGACAGTGTTTTGCGTTTCCAGCACGCTCCCACCTTGAAGGTTTCTTGTTTGAACAGCCCATGCGCTAGCGCTCAGGATAGATGGTAGCGAAAGTTGGCCAGGAATGCCCCAACAAGACTCACATCTTTTTTAGCGATGGTATAATCGAGGTGCGAGTTGGAGCGGATCGTGCGAGCTACGCGCTCTTTTTTTTCGACATGGTGCGGCCTAACACTTTGGTCTACAAAATAAAAATACAAATACACATCCGCGCGCTGCGATTCAACGCCATGAGCACCCGCAAGAGCGGGGACGGGGATTTGTACCCAAAGAATGGGCGGAGTATGTCGTTCGACAAGGCGGAAGGACTTCAAGACGGATAAACAAGCATAGTGTATACCTACTGGATAATTAATATTAATACAATAAAAGCAAATGTCACCAGGACTGAATACAGGGCTCAGCGACTGAAATCAATGCCCGTCACGCCGCCAGGTGATTGCCACGGTCGTTCAGGACCCGGGGCAGGGGGTTGGGCCTGGTTGCTCCATAGTGAGCCTGGACTGGGAGGTGCAGGTCCAAGACCACCCGGGATCATCCCTCGTCCCGCGCCAAACATCCCTGGCCGCCGCGAGCCCTGTCCTATACGCATACCGGGCTGCAGGTCCATGGCACGCTGCAGTGGCGCACCCGCCATTTGTTGTTGCTGCTGATACTGTTGCTGCTGCTGCACGTTCCCATTTCCACCGTTCGTCTCCCAATACGACATCCGCGGGCCGTCCCCGCTTCCCTGCTGCATATGCCCGCTCCCGCTCCGCCGCCGCGCGGACAGGATGGACGCATAACGCCCCGGCTCCCGCTCAAAGTCGAGGTTCACGCCGCTCGCCGCGAGGCTCTCCGGGTCGATCCCGAGCAGGCGCCGCAGCTCCGCGTTCTCCTGCTCCAGCCGCGCAATCTCGCACTCGCGCTCGAACGCCCAGTCCTCGCGTCCCTCCGTCCCGGTGTATCCCGGCTGGCCAGTCTCGTCGAGCGCGTTGACGAGCGCTTCTAGGTCGGCCGGGTCAACGAAGCCCACACTGCTCTCTCCGCCGTCGTAATCTGAGTCGGGATTCGGGAGGTCGGTGTCCTCGCCGGCCATCGAGCGCAGCATGCCGCGAAGCAGCTGAGAGACGCGTTGCAACGACCGCGCGAGATCGGTGCCAGATGCGAGGTCCAATGACAGGTTCTGAGTCTCCCGCGTCAGTAGCAGTGCCTCATAATGCCGGGTGAGATTCAGCTCGTGTTGTTGTGTTGCCAGCTAATTGAATTAAGCGGACGGTCAAAGTAATTCCCGAGTAAACGCACAGCGTGGTTGCGAAACTTGGCCATGACAGTTTCTAGGGTGCCCTCATACTCCTTGAGCAATATGCTGAGCTGCTTGTTTTCGTGTAAAAGCGTCTGGTTCTCGATTACGATCTGCGCGTTCATGCGCTCGAGCTCCGATTCGAACGTTTCTATGCACTTGTTTTGAGTCTTTTTTTCGAAATTTGGTGCAGTCGACGCACCATTGGCGATATCAGTGTTGAACCGTCGCAGAACAAACCCGGTGCCAGTATGTGCGGCTTGATTCTAGTCTCGGATGGAGTCGAGTCGCAAGACAAAAGGAAATAGAGTACCTTAAGGGTTGCTGCCTGGGACTGAAGCGCGGCTGTAGTCTTTTGATTTTGAGCGAGCTGTTCGCTGAGCTCATGAACAATCTGCCAGATGCGAACAAGCTCGTTTTCCATGGCGGTAGAGGTTCAGCACCGAGACGTGCGATTCTTTCACGGCAACAGTAACAAACAAGCCCTTGGTAGAATTCACGAAACAAAAAAACGAGGTGATGTGATTCATGGGCGCTGATTGCGCCAGACTACAAGGGCGCAATACTTAAACGGAGGATAAATCCGACATGCTGCTCAAAGTCCATCATGTCCCCCACTCCTTCAGAAACTCTCCGCCAAACACTCACGCGCGCGCTGGGGGCCGCACAAATCGCCGTGAAGCTTGACGCGGCCGACCAAGACACTATGGCCATAGTGAGCGCGTACCAACGGTCCATTTCATTACTGGAAGACGTTATTCGCCGGCACCCGTTGGAGGACGAGGTGAAGGAGTTATCTGCCATTGTGAGTTTGCTGGTCGCGTGTAACAACAAGGTTCACCAGAATTATGCAGCGGTCATCGTATCAAGAACGCGTTAAAGTGTTGTTGTTAACCCGAAGCGTTCCTATAGCACAACGGTCCACAGAAACGCTGGTTGGGACACCAGAGGGACATGCCAAACCATGGAGACTTCCAGGCAAGTCCAGCGGCCATGTTGATGTACTGAACTGACCATTCGATTAGGTTGCACTGGAAAGGCCGCCAAAGCTCGGAGATGGACGATGAAGCGGTTAAAGGTGCTATGTGGGTGTACCGATGGTTCAGTCATGTTATGAGAGTTGCCAGATGGTGTTGCCGGTCATCACCACACAAATTTCGCCAGTCATTACCGCTGTACAAACCAATGTAATCTATTTTGTTCTTGACGGAGAGCACGTTCAGTTATAGCGGGAGTCCGAGATGAAAGGAATTGGAGAGTCCAGTCATGATGAGAACCGTGACGGGACTTGCCGAATTTGTGATTTGCAACTCTCCCTCTTCCCTCAACATTATTTCTACATCCTCCTTTAAATATTTCTTACCAGAGTCTGCGCCCGACCTGTGCGCGCCCCACCCTCTCGTCCTCGTCCGACCCTCCCTTTAATCGTCCTTTAATCTCGTCCCAATGGCCGCATCGCTTGCTGGCTTGTCTGCGTCTGTCACCCGCATTCTCTACTTGACCGGCTTCCCAAAAGAGCTCAAGACCAAGGACATCCAGACCGCCTTCTCAGAATGGGAGGCCGTTAATGGAGGCTTCAAGATCAAATGGCGCGACGACACGAGTCTTTTGATTGTTTTTCAGGATGCGTCCGTAGGTGAGCGCCCGGTTCCCGTCGTTGTGTGGTCCCAGCGCTTATACTCCATGTCGCTCTCCAGCTAAGCGCGCGTACCTGCACACAATCGCATTCCCTCCGCCCATCCTCACTTCCAGCACCACCGGCACTTCTGCCACTATCAGGCCTTATGACGGGCCCGACGCCCAAAATGTCATCCAGACCGTCAACTCTCGTGGCCAGCACAACGCGGGTAACCCTTCCCGTGCAGGTCGCTCCAACTCCATCTCCGGTTTCCCGGGCGTCAGTCCCATTGCCACTCGCCCCCCGTCTGGCTCCATATCGCGCGGTGGTCCGCCCAACTTTCACCCCAATATGCAGCAGCACGTCAGCATTCCTATCCCAGAGCACCACATGAATGGCCGCGAACCGTCCCCCACCCTCCCTTCGCTGCCCTCGCACCCGACTCTCAATTCGCTTATCAGCTCGTCCCTTGGGGAGCCCGTCGGCCACAACGGCTCGCCGCCGACAGATCCCGCCATTGTCGCGTCAAGCATGCATCCCGACATGCTTGGAGGTGGCCCACGCATCGGCGACCCGGGCAAACGTATGCTGGGTGCTGCGCTCGGTGTGAGGCACCCCGCGCTGGGCCCGCGAGTCATCAGCGGAGGAAGCCCCGGCACGAGTCCGTCGCAGAGCGGCGGCGTCGATCAGGCGATGCGCGAAGTGCAGCGGGCCATGAATGGCTTGGTCATGGCCGAGTGAACGGCTTTTCGCTTATGTATCCGAGTGAACGGCCTTGAGTCTATCCGTCCATCCTTTCGATTCTCTTCGATGTGCTGCTATTCGTGTTGTTCGTGTTCGCCAACACGAGAGTGTCAAACATACGTATGCATTTTGTGGTCTTTCCTTTTTCCTTTCCAGCGGGGAGCTTTGGTCCCGTCGAACGCGTGCCGCAGCCTTCGTTATATCGTTCCGCAGCTTTTCGTCGTAGCGAGTCGGTGCAGTAATGTATTCTCTCGGCAACTCCCTGCATGCTGTATTACCGGTTCTCTAATTTATTGCAAGCTGTTTATACTACTTTCACTGTTTCAGAATCTAGTCCTACGTTTACACGGCTCTAGAATTGACACCTGTTTATGAGTCATCTCAAGCCTCTTATTTCCTTGCTGTGAGTTTTTTGCTCTCATCCTCGACGTCCCGCTCATTGGCTCTCGGTTGCCACGGCGGTTTTCGTTATTCGGGACGTTATCCATACCCAATCCGCGTTAGCGGCTACGCCGTGAACCCAGATCAGTTCGCAATTGGTTCACACACTCGATCCCAATTATTTGCAAGATTTTTGTAAAACTATGAGGCGGGCAACATACACCTTTGGGTAGCTGCTCTCAGTTTCGTGAAAAATCATTTGAAGAGCGGAGCTGAATGCGAGGTCCACCCGGTCCCAACCAGGCGTAGGCATGAATGAGTGAATATTGTTGGACGGCGTCGCAAGACCGCACTTTAGGACGAGGAAGAAATCTATTTACGTCTGACAAGAGCTGCAGGAGAAATTCGGCGCCCAATGCTTGACAAGGTTATCAGGCTTTAGTTTCATCGTGGGTGCTAAATTGTCTTTACAGGAATATAACTTCATGACTCAATCTTAATTCTGGTCAGCATTCAGCTAGCGAGCGGGAGTCTCTCCCGCGTGACAGCCAGAATTTATCCGGGGTCTACTACAGCTTCATACCGCTGATTTTTTTTCTTTTCTTTTGAGCCTTCCTGACGTCATGGCAATATCAGTTGGCAGACCACCACCCAATTTTTCGACCCTCACCTTTTGGACCTCGCAAAATCTACGCTGGAATGCAAGATCATCTGACTTGAACGCTTATTTTGTCAAATCAGGCCTGTCTTCATGTCAACTCGAATCTAATGCGGGAGCACAAGCATTCTGGCTGTCGTATGAAGTACCTATCTTCATTCCAATCCTTAATCTCCCGCCTCCTTTCACAATTGTCTTCGCTGCGTCATATACGTCCTCGCTCGAAACATCCCGTTCTCACTCTTTTTCATTTGTCCTTGTGGCCTTCTCCACCGTGGCTGAGCCTGCGCCAGTCGAGCTGTCGATGGTCTAGTGCGTATCCATTTATAACTCGAATAAGCTGGCTATCATGTCGTCGGCACCCGCTCTTCCTGCACCTTCATCATCAACGCCTGCACACTTGACCATTCCTCCATAAGATCTCTCTCTATTGACTGTAATTGCTCCTTATCGTTGTCGTAATCATGATGCAGCCAAGATACAGCCCCACATCGGAGTCCAGGCTAGTCCAAGGCGTTCGTTGTCCGTACTCTTCTCCTCTCTGGAACCACGGGAACTAAGACGGGCACGGTACCCGGCGCAGCCCGTCTGCGAACAAGATGGATACCGACCGGCATCATTGAGTTGGCGCTTTCGCCACGTCTTCTACTCGGTTGGGGCAACTGGGACACAGATAGCTCGACTGCAGAGTGGGGGCTTATATTCGTGCGTGGGCGGTCGGAGCTTGGGGAGAAGCAAACACATTTGTTGTCGGAATTCCATGTATTCGGCATCTGCTACGGAGGCGAAGTGGGTCCTGGTCCCGTGTTTGACAAACGCTAGGCGAAAATACGCCGCTTCTTGCCAGAGGGGCTTGCTGGCCTGGGCTGTCAGCGGATGCGGGTGGTTTTGTGACAAGAAGAGGGAGACCTGGTAGTCTAAAAGTTCCTGCTCTGCGTTGCGGGCACATCGGTCGGAACCAGAGTCTGTTACAAGTAACTCCGCAGCGCAGACTGGCTAAGTATAAAGAATATTCACAAGCCCTCCGGACAGCTGTACTGGGCAGATTGTCCGACAAGCAATGGGAGGACTTCCTCAGAATAATGCAAGAAGCTCTCCATATTAACGATATTAACGTGTGAGTTGAACGTTGCCGAGACCGGAGAGCTGTCTTCCTATTGTGCTCCTCTGCATTTTGAAAGGTGATTCAAAATCCAGGTTCGAGCTTGTTTTCAGTGTACGAAAGCACGGCCCTAGTTTTTTATTGTGGCCGTGTGCCACTGTCAAGTTCCAAAAGCCAGCATTTCGTTCACGCGGAGTTAGCCGTTCGCCAAAAAAAAAAAATCGCGAGCTCGGATCATCCGCAGGGTCGAAGCTAGACCAGGGTTTGACGGCCCCAAGCGTAAGACAGTGGCCCCAACAAACTCGAAGTTCCGGTTATGCGTGGCCAGAGTAGTAAGTATGAAAGGCAAATCAGCGTAGCACATAAGCAAGCACACAAAGGGAACATTGCAGCCTCGAGGCCATTGTTCTGATCAAGGCAACTGAGCATTCATCAGGGTTCTGGCGGTGGCTACACGCCCAAGGAGGCCAAGTGTGGCCAAGTGGTTTGTGGAACATTCAAACGAGACAAATAAATTCCGTTTCGGGAATGTTGCTTAGCTCAAACCTTGATGTCGCCTAACTTGGGCCCTCGGTTGGCGATCACCTTGTTTTCTTGTTTCTCTTCTGGAGGTCGGCCTTGTTTTCATGGACCCTCTGTCTGTCTCATTAATGGCAACGAGTGTGGCAACACCCAAATGAAACGAAAAGAAGAATGTGGACGCAATTAGAACCCCGTCGGAGATCGAAGCCAAGCTGTGGTTCTTCCAGTCCTTGAAATAACGAGACAAGTACCGTTCCTTGTCAACGCCACCGGGAGACGTTCAAGTTGAATGCTGGGAAGTCTCACCGGCACAAAGAAAGGTACGAAGGTCACCCCATCGATTGTCTCCGCGGAAAGTGACTCCAATCAGGTCTGATACCAGAGTGGTTAAAATCTAGCTACTCCTCTGGGCACGGAACATACAGCGGGCGAACGTCTAAACACCTTTCACGCGACCGCATGCTGTACTTTTTTTCTCAGGTCGGCGAGAACGGCGCTGCGGATAGCCGTCCAACGTCAAAGCGATGCCTACGTCTATAATACGCTCGAACCACCTGGCCACAAACACGTTGGGGCCGAGGGACTATGGCACAAAGGAAACAATGGCGGTCACAATGAATGGATCAACAATCAACACGATGCACGTAAAACTTGAGGGTACGTACTTGTAACTTCTCTGCATCGTTGCCCTTTTTTTATTCTTTCTCGGCTTCAGAGGCTGTTGGGGATCCTTGATGGATGGTGTGATGAAGACCCGATATAGCGCATGGAACCTATCAGCGATATAACCCCCGCTGTGGAGATCAATGAAAACACTCGGAAGCGGTGACCCATTCAATCAGAAGCTGATCTCAACTTTAAATGCCAGGACTACGCCACACCAAATGAATAGAATAAAAGCTCAGCGTCAACATGCCCGTTCATCTTTCTCCCCATACCCTACGACTTCTCCCCGTCCCCCTCTAAAACGCTACCGCTGCTCTTAATCTCTCTCCTGTTCCTTCACGACCTCGACGCGTCGTCCTCCATGTATAACGATTACCCTGCAGGGCCGAGCTGCTCACATAGCGCGCAGTGGCATTCCCACCAGAACATGTCGTATGACTATCAAAGTCCATATGATCTTTACTCAAGTGGGGTCCGCGCTGTGGCACTCGGCGAATCTGGATCCACTTCCAGGTTCCCAGACTCCGCGACCTTTTCCCCGTCCTACAACTATGCCGATTCACCCGAAATGTTCTTTGACGAATTCGATTCATCGACGCCCTTATCACCATCATGCTCCGCGTCTTCCAGCTCCAGCTCATGTTCCGACGCGCCAATGACACCGTACCACCAGACCGCGAGCGAGCTGCCCTTACCGCCTGTGGGATTGCTTTATACCAGGCTGGACCCACCGCCAGGTGGAGAGTATCACGATTGCGTTCAGCCAGTCGCGTCGCCGCCGTACGCATACGAGGGATGGGATGAGGACGCGACGCAAACATACCGCAGCGTAGCTATGGCAGAATCGAGCATGCGTTCGTCCGCAGTGCACCCCCAATTCGACAACGCCGCAGCGCTCTGGGCGTGCGAGGCAGCCCTCGCGCAGTTCCAGTACTTTGACGCGTCGCCGACGTCAGGTCTCGCACCAGATCGTCCGAATTACGCGACATATTCGTCTTCGGGTCCCCCCGCAGCTACATCATCTGCCGTTTCGTCCCCGCATGCCCATCCCCAAGAATACCCTTCGTATCCACCTATGTCATGTCTTTCACCAGCACTCCTTTCTTGTCCGCCTCCGCTCAAGCTGCACCAGCCGCAGCCCCGGCGCAGCATCCCCGTCGTCTCCCTTTCCGTGCTCGCGTCTGCGTCATCCGAGGACGTCTCCCAAACTGAGCGGGCCAACTCTCCAGCCTTATCGCCCCTCGAATTACAATTCCCGTCCCCACACGACCCTCGCATGACGTCTTACTCGGCTCTGCCATCTTCAGCTGATACGTTACCAATAGCATATCCGCCCCACTGCTGTCCATGCCCCGAATGCACAGATCTGTATTCAATTTCGTAGATATTCGTTCACTCGTTCATGATTGACTTCTGTAGCCTAGTCGCATTACACCTGCTGTATCGTATCATATCTTGCTTCACAATTACACTGTATAAACAAAACAATGAAAACCAAATGTCTTGAGATTAATCATCGGGCGGGGATTGCGCAGAAAGGAGTATCGTCATGCGATCGCGGGGAGATAAGAAAGAAATGGGGTCGAAAACCGGGTTAATGATCCTGATGGAATGTCTGGAAATGTTCAGATGCCTTCAGTTGGACGGAAAAGTAAATCGCGTCACTTACTGCAGAAAGAGGACCGTTATCATGTAGCCTCTCCGGACCATGTTTTAACCCTCACGGAATAGACCTTGGTACATGATACGATCACCGGACGTAGAATAGAAAGTGGGTATCGCAAAAGGATTTGTCCTGGCTAGTACTTGACCCTGCCACTGCTGGGTTTGCAGGTAGGAGGAAGCGGATGTGATGGGAGATGTCCAAATCAAGGGTGTTGGGCGCTCGTGAGGCATGGGCTCTCTCGATGGAAGGTTCGCGGTGATTTTGTCTGCATTACTGGCGCGTGGTAAAAGGAATGGCTTGACAGGGTGGGTTGCACTCGTGGACGGTTGTTCGCGTCGAGGGGAAAGAGGAGCGTAATGAGAATTGCGACGACGTAAGGGAGAGGACGAAACGGCAGTTTGACGATAGTAGTTATTCGAGGGTTGGGAATCAAAAGCAGGTAGTGAAGCCGACAACCGAGGATTAATGTTTTCCTTTTCTACGATCGTTGGCGGATGTGTGTGAATTACTGCTTTAGTGGTCGAGTAGCAAAGATCGTCGTGATTGTAGTGGGAACGTGGCTGGGCGCCAGGGTAGAAACGATTGAAATAGAGACTTTCCATGTGGGCTTTGTACGTTCCAGCACATTCTTCGATACCCTGAGCGGGACCGATGCCTGTATTAATAAGATTATAAAATTCAATGCGGTCGTTCTCTGAGAGGCGAGAGAGGTCGTCAAGAGGAGGGAGGGAGTCGCGAACGGAGACAGGCATGCTGGAGGTCTGTGGTATGTCCCACTGTAATTCGTCAAGTTCAAAGAGAGGGTCCTCAGGCAACGCGGGCGGGAAAGGGTTAAAGTTGGGGCCAAACGATTCACGGAGCTTGTCGTCGGAAACCGGATACCCCAGCGATAATAGGTCCAAGTCTTCGCCAAAAGAAGAGGACTCTGTCAGGGTAAAAGAAGAAGACTCTGTTAGAGTATCCGTGACATCGAAAATGGGACTGTTGTCGCCTTCGCTGTCAGAAGAGTCTGAAGATAGATCCATCGATTGCAAGGAGGGAAGCAATGGGCTGACGCTTATTTGGGAAGCAGAGCCTGAGTGAGATGCTGTTATCTTAGGTTTCGATGAGCTTTTCGTGGACTTGATCAGATTGGTGGGAAGAGAAACTGGTATCGCGGTCGGGGAGGAGAAACTGGGGTTGTGATCGGGGAAGGAACTGAGTTGGTTTCAGGAGACGGAGTGGCGGATTCCACAGGATTGACGTCGCCAGGAGGGACGACTTTCGAAGCTGCGGGTTTACGGGAAAACGCAGGTTTTGCTTTCTTCGACATACGGTGCGAAAGGTTTAGATACTTGTCTTCTTTAGCGACGCGCAAACCTAGCAGACGATTCTCAGCGTTAGTCATCATATTGAATCAGGTACACACCTCTAGAGTGGAAGTAGTCGTATATGTGCCTGCGATCGACATTATACTTTGTCACCAGCTGCTGCCGAACCTAATAGAATATGATGTAATGAAAAGAGGGCTACGTTAGGAACCCACCTCGAACGAAGGCATCTTCGCCCCTGGGACAATGAAGGCGTCCTGTTTTATAGTAAATCGCGTGGAGTTTGGAAACAGTATGTCACAGACCATTTCGCTCGCAAGCTCCGGCCCAAGACGGATTGCCAGGCTTAAGATATGTTATACTTTGCCATCGACAAGAGTATCTAAGCCTACCGATCCGGATCAATGCGTCGAGGCTAGAGATGAATAAGCTAGGCGCAAGAATTGCCGACAGATTTGGACACACCACCCTAGGCTTGCCATGATCGCCAGCGCTGGCTAATGGCGGAAAATCGCTGCTTTCAGAAGATTGGCGTTTGCGCTTCTTGGAGGTTTGAGTCGGATTAAAAGAGGGTGATAAGGAGAGTGTATTGGTCGGGGGGCCGCTTCGGTTAAACATGGCTTTTTGAGAGTGTGTCGCGATGAGGGAGGAAGAGAAGAGGTATCGGTCACAGTGTGACTATCACTGGGAATTCATGCAGGTGATCGTGCTTAGTGATGTCATATTTTACAAGCTTTAGGACCCTTGCCTCCGGCACGGCTTACTTGCTGCGCTCGCAGCCGTCCCTCCGGCGGGTCCACAGCTTGTTGGGGCTCTGCCCCGAACCCCCGCTAAATCCTTGTTTCGCTGCAGACACGGCGGATACAGAGTCCGGGGGTTCGCCCGCACACGGCGGATTCCGAGTCGTGGGAACCGGCAGGGCGTGGGACCAAACCACGTGAATTTTCATGTGACTTTAGTGGCTGTGTCCATTGTGTTTTCAAGTATAGGACAAGCTTTAGGACCCTTGCCTCCGGCACGGCTTACTCGCTGCGCTCGCAGCCGTCCCTCCGGCAGGTCCACAGCTTGTTGGGGCTCTGCCCCAAACCCCCGCTAAATCCTTGTTTCGCCGCAGACACGGCGGATACAGAGCCCGGGGGTTCGCCCGCACACGGCGGATTCCGAGTCGTGGGAACCGGCAGGGCGTGAGACCAAACCACGTGAATTTTCATGTGACTTTAGTGGCTGTGTACATTGTGTTTTCAAGTATAGGATAGGATACACGTAAATATGGTACTTAGAAATACAGGCTTGCAGCGAAAACGACTGGGGACGGTGAAAAAGACGAAGAGAAAAGGCAGAAGAAACTCACTGTCTCGCTTGATTTTTATTTGTGATTCCTCCATTTTCTTGAAAAGCTCTGCATCTCCAATCACTCGTGCAGCATCTCTCACCTCTCTGCAAGTCTCGTCCAGCCGCGTGATAACACGCACAATTGTCCCTTCCGCAACGTCAGTGAGACTTGTAATTTGTTCAAAGGGCTAAAATGCCATTGCATCAGCCCTGAACAGTATGTATCCAAACACAATTGCTTACCATTCCCTTTGCCCATTCATAAACAACTTCAACCAATCCAAACTTCAAGTTCGACCGGAAGTCCTCGACCGCAACCTTGTGCAAATCTTGGATCCGACCCACACGGTCACTGATGGCAAGGATAGCTGCCCGTCCCTCTTCCAGTCTAGGAGATATAACAGGTTCAACGTCGGTCTTCTCTTGGAATACGAAACAGGAGAGTAGAGCAACCACTTCTTCCGGCTCATAATTCGCCAGAGTGTTTTCAAGAATCAGTTCCGTAAGGACAAGCTCGTTTGCGGAGTTGATCTGATGTTTCGTTTAAGCCTATACAACGAGCCTTAACTTGGATCTTACTTCGCAAGCGACTCTGCCTTTCAAAAGCACTGTGGAGTTCTCATCGATGAATTTCAGCTCCTGAAGCACCTCTATTCGCTGCTCATAATCGGGTATAAGCTCGAGGTTTTGATCGGATATGGCAAGTTTGAGATTGGCGATGTTGGCTCGCAGAACCTTTTCACCGTGGAAGATGGAATACTATATTACATGCGTAAGATTTGAGAATGTGACAACTGAATCTTCTTACGTGGTCGTTGAAATCACTGCACAGCAAACATGCTCGGATTTCCAGCCGCTTGACGAGAGCATTTCTCGACCGTAACGTGTCTTGAAAATCCAATGCGCGCATACGAGCCCAATCCACCTCAGGGATCGCACTGCTCGCGGACCATTCGTCCACAAGGCCTTGCAAGAGCGCAAGAGCTTCGCGCATGCGAGAAATAAGATGCTTGTCAACGATTGAGTCGACGTCGATCTATACGTGGGTTTAGACAACGAAGACAAAAAAAGGTCGGGTTGGAAGAACCTTGATAGTCCGGCCAGTAACTAAGGCAATACTTGTTAATGGGACTGCTGTCACCTCATATACGCCGTCTGTCACTACCAGCGATGCAGGACTTGGGGGCCATCGGGGAGTCACGCCTTGGGGGTCGATATCTGGGGGTTAATTGGCGTTATGTATAAACCCCGAAAACCATCATATGCGATCTGACCTCGTTTCCGACTTTTCGTATCGGCATCTACGAGAGCTAGAACAAAGTATGTTCTTACTTTTTCTAAAACTCCCGATTCCGATGTAGTTACTGGGGCAGGTTTGAGCAGAACAGCAATGTTGTTAGATTTGAAATGCTGCGATATTTGTTTCAGCTGTGCATCCGACGGCTCAATCAAGATATATGACGTACGGCATCTCGTAAGATTACAACCCTCCCGGGAGCAAGCGTTTTGGCCCCTTGTGGATGACCGACGGCCATTGCCAGAAGTCGTTGGTTTGAGGAAACGATCGCGAATGAATCGTCGTAAAAATCATTGATATCAGGCTGGCAAACGTCACAACTAAGCTTCGGCAAAGTGGACAGCGTTTTTTCGCTCTGAAAATAGTGTTAAATGACATTCACTTTTGAGCTGTGACTGACCTCCAATACTTGTTTCTGTTGGTCGGGCAACAGCCTTTGCGATGCATTCTCAGAAAAGCTGCGCTTGATCATCTCCTCTACTTTCAAGGCTTCAACGCGGAGAAGGTTTAGGATCATATTATAGGTGAGACGGAACTGAGACGAAAGTTTCCCGGGGGTTCCGAGCATCATCGTTTGTAGAGTGGTTTGCTACTAGAATGCTGAGATGCGCCATATGATTACCAGTGCAGACATACCTCGGGTAACGAATCGTTAGCGACTATGATGACTGTCCCTGTCGGGTCTAGTCCACGGCGTCCTGCACGGCCAGCCATTTGTGTATATTCACCAGGTAATATGTCACGGAAACTCCGTCCATCATGCTTGCGAATTCCGGAGAACACGACGCATTTTGCTGGCATGTTTACGCCCTGGACTGTCTTTAGACAGAGCGTCTACGGGCACGACAGACTTACCATCGCGAAGGTTTCAGTAGCAAACAATATTTTGACCAGTCCTCGGGCGAAAAGGATCTCTACCACCTGCCAGAATAAGAAATCAAATCTAGAATACAAACGTCATAGGGTTTACCAACTTCTTTGACGATAGGTAGGAGACCGCCGTGATGAACCCCGATTCCACGAGAAAGCAAGTCACGCATGCGTCCAATTTGAGGTAGTTTCTTGTCGGAGCCTAGGCATAATTGAGTTTCGAACACAACCAACTGGATTGGGCTCGACCTTTGAGTCGAGATAGAGCTTTTTCGATGGCTACATGTACTTCGCTCTTTTCCACGGACGTGCAGAGATCAGAATTAGTCAAGGTCGCCGCATTCTCCTCGCAACGTTTCTTAGAGAAAGTGAAGACAACAACAGGCAGCAATGCCTTCTTCCGCAGGTGACCAAGAAGGTGGACATATAGGTTCTTATCCGCTGCGTGGTGAACTGTTCGCGGTGGTCCTCCCCCTCCACCGCGCCCGCCTCTGACCGGTGCGGGGGCACCTCGGCCACCACGCTGTTGCCCTCGTTGAGCCACAGCACCGCCTCGAGCACCCACACGCTGTACGGGAGGAAGTCCCGCAGCCTCCCGTTCTTTATCTTGCTTGCGTCTAAGAGCTTCTCCTGCCTCTTTGTAACTAGATGTGGTGTTAGTCTACCAATAATAATATTGGTGAACTTAGCACTCACCCGAGTGCGAGGAAGTCGCGACGAGCATCCACAATCTTGTACATCTCACGACCAGCATAAAGATAGTGTTCAAGAGGCACTGGTCTTTGCGCGGTCGAGATAACGTAGATATCCTTCTTCTTGGTACGTCTTGGAACGCATTAAAGAATGAAAATTGTTCTGCGGGAAGTGACTTACCCAACCCAGTCAGCAAATTCCTTTGTGTTTGGGACCGTTGCAGACAAAAGAATGATGTTGACATGGTCCGGAAGCATTATTATGACTTCCTCCCAAACAACGCCTCGCTGTTCAGGCAATCAATATCAGTTCTCAAAAATACTTTTCTGCTTCACCTCAGCGTCGTTGACATAATGCACTTCATCGAAGATAACAAATTCCACATCGCGAATGAGATCGGCGCCTTTGTATAGCATACTCCGCAAAATCTCCGTTGTCATAATGAGGCAACTTGCTTCAGGGTTAATTTGAACATCGCCCGTCAAAATTCCGACCGAAGAGGGCAAAAATGTCTGTTTAAAATCACGAAACTTCTGGTTCGAGAGCGCTTTGATAGGAGATGTATAAATTGCACTGGAAACAATAAGTCAGTTTAACGAAGGCAATGGGCCTCAGGACTCACCGAGTCATATGTTTTTCAGCTAAAGCGATAGCATACTCCGCTACGACCGTCTTTCCCGCGGATGTATGAGCAGCGACAAATACAGAATCACCCATTTCCAGATGATACACAGCTTGCTTTTGGAATGTGTCGAGTTCGAATGGATACTGACAATGTCGTAGTTCAGTCATACACTCTCCAAACTTGAGAGGTGGAAAACCTTGTGAGCCATTTCTGGCACGAGCTCGTGAAAATTTGAGAGTGGCGTATTCACATCGATAACATGTGCCCAATCTCGCTTCTGGATAATACGTTGGACACGCCGACGAGAGGGTTTGATCGGTTTCAGATGTGAACGCTGTAAAGC
Source organism: Mycena leptocephala (assembly GCA_029378395.1). Classification (NCBI taxonomy): domain Eukaryota; kingdom Fungi; phylum Basidiomycota; class Agaricomycetes; order Agaricales; family Mycenaceae; genus Mycena; species Mycena leptocephala. Next base: position 156,053 of record JARJLF010000112.1, read on the forward strand.
AATGTTAAGGTGAGGAAATACGGTAATCACGGCGTCAACGCTTACTGTAGTCGGTAGAAGCTCATCTATCTCATTTCCGGTCGTAGATGCTACTTCTTGTACCTCGTCGAAATATGCATCTGCATCAGCAGCCTGGGCATATCTTAGGGACCCCTGTACCAAAAAAAAAAAAAAAGACTTGCCATCTCTTCTTCTCCAATTGGAACCGATTCACGAACACCGTCCAACGCGAGGAGGCTTTCATCGGCATCCTCCATCAGGTGCAACCCTCTGGTGAAGCCCGGAGGTATTGTTTTAAGCCCAGCTTTTGACTGAGATCCAGGATTTACAGATATTGCAGCATCTTCCAGGCCGCCAGGCCAGAATGGAACATAACCAGATCGACCTCGAACGAAGTTCTTGGTAGGTCCAGGAGTACGATCCAACGACGTCGAGGTCAAGCCAGTCGAAGCACGCGTATTAGGGATCTGCAAATACATATTTAGATTAAATTGGATAAAAGACCTCTCTTATTACTTCAACATGACCGGTGACGCGTCCGTTCAATCCAGTTCGAATAAAGGACACGCTCGTAGGCGGGGGCGACGGAGTAAATGTAAGTAAAGAAGGGACTGACAGAGCCGAGTTCCAATGCCTACGATGGATGTAAAATTAAGGTGACAAGACTGGAATGCAGTCATACACTTGATATGACGGTAACCAGTGTGAAGGCAATGTTTCTTGGGGCAGTAACAACTTTTCCTCTATCTCTCGATGCACTTGCTCGCGAGATGGAAGGCCATCAAGTCCCAGGTCGTTCAAGATTTTATCCTTGTCAACAGCATCGGGGAAGAGAATCTGCTGTATAAGTTCATGGTGTCTTGCGGCATCCATCTTGCGGAAGATGTTATTGGTTGTTAGGCTCGGAAGCCGATGGCCGCATCATCCCATCATAATCTAGTGACGTACTTTTCTCTTTCTCGACACGCACTCGTTTATCCGTCTCTGTGTTCACCGTCGCCGTGTTTTGGCCGCGTTCAATTGCAAGTACGACATGCCGCTCGATGGAACGTGTTATTTCGTCAAGAACTAGCGCCGTGTACCCAGAATTTCGACTTGGAACGGATTTTCGACGGACGCATTCGACCTGAACTCACAGAAAAGAAAATTGAGCCGAATTGAAATCTATGGTCTCCCGCAATTTATCGTCTTTAAATACACTTGTGAAGCACCCCGAGCTTGATTTTCCCCCTTCAATTCATTACAAAGACCAATCTTTTGGAGCCCTCGCATCTTCTTGTCGCTAGCCCCCCAACGCCAGTCCGTGATCTGAACGGATATCTTCAGATTCTATGTAGGCTATACGGTAGAGGTTGAAACGAGCCTACAGCGCCAGTTGCACAGGTGCGTAAACCGGACTTTTATTTTTCTGATAGAGTTACAGGTCGCCTTACGCGGGTACCATCGCTGATTTGATAATAGGGGTGGCAATTGTGGCACTCATTCAGGGTTTTTTTGGTGGCGGTCTCGTCTGAATCGCCTGCGCACAGATATCCCAAGTCATGACATGCCCGAGAGCTAGACTGATCGCCCGAGCGCTTCCCCTCGGCCGCTTGTCCGGCTAGTTCGACCGATTACTCGGTTGCTGGTGCTCCATTCTCTACCGGAGCTACTTCAATGCATTCTGTCTCTCAACTTCATGACTTAGGGGCCGGATCTAGCATCGTACCACGACAACTCCCACACTCGCTCGTCCCGCCTTGTCATCCAGCCAGAGTTAAAACCATGATACCGTCGTGCGGTCGAGGACCCCCGATGGTACTACCAGTGACTTGACTGGCAGGCAGTCTCGTCCACTGGTGGGCAAACTGCGGGTTCCTCCTCCGCCCCCTCCCGTCCCAACTGGACTTGATACCCCGGATGTTGACTGTCTCAGCCATTAAGGACAGCGCCTCCCCCGCCGAATATCGTGGTTGATTTTTTCCCATTCAAGTTGTTTCGCTTTTTTGTCAGTCTGAGACCTGTAAGCTTTTAATCTTGCCTTCTTCTATTACTATACCAGTTTTTTTTCGGTGACTCTACTTGTCTTAAACTGTCGTGCCTGAATCAGCTGCTGTTTTCAGAAATCAATTTTGATCGAACAAAATGATGCCATCGCCATTCCCAACTGTCATTTCCTGATTGGGTTCGTATAGTTTGGTCTCGGGGCCAATGTCATTTGTTACTAACAAAGTCTCGCTTCGTACCTTTCTTGGCCGTCGATGTCCCTTGCTCTTGCTGTCCCAGAGGCACCATATTCTAGTTCTTCTGTATCTGATAACGGCTTTACAACTATTTCATCAATTGTTGAATCTAGGCCAGTCGACCCGATCACGAAATGGCGTCACCCAGGCGCCAAAATGAAGTTCACGCTTTCACTGGATCCACCATACTAATAACTCGAACCGCGGCATCCTGAAGCATCTGCGAAACTGCTGGCTCTCGCATAGATCTCGCCGATTTTTCTCGGACTTTCACATGCCCTTCTCCGTCTTAAAGCACCCGCCCCGCTCGAGTTCGTCAATCGACCCAGTACGCCGGCTTATGAGGTTTCAGAAGGGTCTCTCTATAGGCTTGCGCGCGCAATATAACTACGCCCGGTGCGACTCATCGCTACGCCGCCGGGTCAATTTTACCAACTCATGTCTTTCTGTTGGTTGGTCAGACAGAGGATGCCCTGGACCCCATTATTGATTTTGGGTAGGTATGCTACTGGTGGCCTTTCTTAGATTACTGGTCATAGACCCCGGAGATCAAGTGTCGGAGTCTATCGGCGGAAACCTGTGGCCGTAAGTATCTGTGGTTGCATCCGTCTATCCGCCACATCACCAAAGGACATGGGAATGTCGGCGGTGTATAGCAGCATTTCTTTTGGCTTGGTTAGTGCTTGGTCATACTATATACCCCATATTAAACTCCGTTACTAAGTCCTGTGCGCAGCTTGCAATTGAGGGTCTGAGAAATCGATCGGTGGCGGTCACCTACCGCACCAATTTTTTTGTTGGCTTGGCTACATTACGCACCCCACATTGAATCCCCTGGGTTTTACGCAGGTCCTCTGCGCAAACTGGACTAATTGATACGGCTCGTCCCACCATGCCCGAATATACCTGCCGGAGTCAAGCTACATAACTGATTTTTGCCATTTGTCACAGGTACGCATTCGCTGTCAACGCGGGGCATGCGTTCTCGCAGTTGTTAGTTGTGGGCGCTCGGGCCCGGGGCAGCTCTGCCATGCGTCTTTTAATCGATCTGTTGCGGCTTACCCGGTTCGGCAAGACATCTTCTTTCCTTTAAATCCGCCGCTGATTTAAAGTTTGTTCCACCGGCCTAAAATTAATCGTTGATGGGTGGTTAAAGGTGTCTCGGCGTTGCTCAGCTGGACAGCTCGGTTAGAAGTACTGTACCGTATACCCAGTATTTGGACACGACAAGCCCTGCATCGGGTATGTGAAACGATATCATTTTTTGTTGCTATTGCCGCCAGAAGTTCAACTTGTTTGGAAGTCGCGTTGTCAACCCACGCACGGACGGCCTTGACTCATTCCGCTTTGCTTCTTTCGCAGAGGCCCGAAAAAATGAGCGCAGTCTAATGTACAATTTATTGTGATGATACGTGCGAACATTATAGTTCTAGAGCTAAGAATACGAAAGCAAAAGTAGACTGTCTACCCAGAGAGCGTGGAAGCTATTTATACAAAGAGCTATGCGAATTAAAGTCCATGCATGGGACCGAGTGACAAGATAATATTCAATAAAAAAATAAACCGACGCTGAGGCTGGATTTTAAGATACTTTCTTCCGGCAGTAGACGGCTTGGCATCGAATATACTGAGCGCGCGCTGCAGAGCGCAATTCGCGCTCTGCATTTACTTGTAGTTCGTCGACTATTGGTTCGGGGATACCGCTCCCAAGAAGTAATGGCCGACCCGATTTCAGGAATGACTAGGAAATTAGGTGTTAAAGACGGCAATCATGAGGAGGGGGGCACAGACCAGAATATCTTCTCTCATTTGAGCGCCTATTCGCTTCTGGAAATCGTTGAATGAAGGATGTGGAGACACTGGAACCCAGTAGTCTTGGTAGACGATGTGTTCAAAGGCAGGATTGGCCGTTATCCATCGATGCAGATGTGTCGCAGCATCAGGATTACCGCCAGCGTTCCTTGCAGCCATATTCGCAAAGATCATCCACCGGGCTACCCAGGGTTCAGCTACTGTGGAGGTTTCCAGCTCGCAACGTCGATGGTTGCCGTCGTCCATGTGGTCGTACACATGAAAGTCGAATTCCATCATGTCCAGTAATCCTGCTGGCCGCAGGACATGGGCAATTTGGTCAATGAGACGAACATAGTCCTTGATCTGGATAAAGCAATATTTGGTTTTAGATATTGCCCTTCAGGTGTTGATTCTACGCACACCAGAAGATATTAGCCGAGCATGTACCACGTTAAAGTCGCCGTAGAAATGCTCGAGCCCCAGATTTATATCGTCAACTTCACTCCTAGAACGGCGTCACACAAGGAAACTGGCGTTTGGTTGCGGTTAAATACCTGCAGTTGTCTGGCATTGTTCTGAAAAAAAAAAGTCAGAGACCGGCTATTGGAAAAAAATATTAAGCGCACAGAGATTGCATTGGCACTAGGTCCACTGCGACGGCCAGACTTTGCGGAAACTCTCTTGCCAGCTCCATAATCCTGACGAGCGGGGGTAAGCCGGTTATATTGACCGGAATAATACGAATACGGCGTACCACGCGCCGCTCCCACATCCGAGATCTAGACAGGCTTTAGTTTCGCCAGGAACATCGTCCCGCATTATTTCGGGAAGACATGGCGGATACTTCCCCATGACTTCGACAAACATGTCGTGTTGTTTATCTACGGAGGGGCATGAACACCATGAACACACGAAGACGCAAAGTTTGCGCACTAAGCCGGTCGAGTTCTTCGTGGTCGGCGGGTAAGCGATACACTTCCGAATAATTATTCAATTCTCGACCATATTCCTGTTTGAATGCCTGGGCGCGTATGGAGCTCGTCATCGACCACACTGAAGGGGTCGGAGAGGCTGAACGCATAGAAACATCGTAGGAAGTCAGAGTGCCGCGAGAACTCCCTGGGGGGCTGAAGGGGGGCAGGGACGCGATAGACTCGTCGTCGCTGTCGTTGTCGGCGTCGAAGAGGTGACCATGATTAGCCATGGAGCGGAGTAAACAGAGACCAGGTTTTCTAGGCTTTGGGCATATTAAAGGAGGGGCCGGTTTGACCGTGTCAGCAGTCGGCGGTACTTGTCAAGATCTCCCGAATCAGAGGAATCGGAGCAATTTGTCCTTTTTTTTTGCCCGCATTTTCGATAAATCGGGATGCTTGGATCTTATTGGAATTGAGCCAACCCGCTTTAATCGAAACAGTCCGCCGAGTATGGGCCAGCCACTTTTTCACTAGAGTCCTCGACCCCTACCGGCTTTCCCCGCATGTGACCCGCCGTGCCTTCCGCTTTTGGAACTATTCCTCCTTCCCGTCAAACTTGGGAACCCATCTCTCGCGTCAAACTCACTCGCTCTCTCCGACCGGCTCTCGTCTCCGTTGTTATTTTTTGCCCTTTCACCACGCCTGCTTCCTGTCCACGACCACAATAGGCAACTTGAACGCCCTCCGCACATCTTCTTTGCTGGCTGATACTACCTGGCGACCAGTTCTGGTACACGTTTACGCCACCAAATCGCTTCTAACTGTTCTCCTCCCCCGGCATCATCTCGTGGTAGCACAGGTCTCGGTCGAGGAATTTCGTTATCAACTCTCGCGCGCATCTTTATCTTTGTCTTTTCGGTCGTTGGAAATTCAAAAAAATTGCGCAATGACAGCTTGATAGCTCCCAGGACTCTTGGATAGTTGGGATCCTCACAAGACATCTTCGCAAGATCAACACCTCTGATTCAATCGCTTGTGATTCATATTTGAAATTTTTCGAATTTCAACTTTGCCCTCCAACTCTCCATGCTGGCTTCCAGAATCCAGATGCTCTCCATATTTTGTTGTTACGGGTAAACGTTGTCCAATATAGTAATCGGTCCGGCTAAACATGCGCTGTCCTTCAACATCAAGACAAGTACATTTGTACATATTCCCACGGTCCCACGCTAATCTCTTTTGCATTTGACCAAATGCGCGAAATATAAATAGCTACAGTGAAAAAGTTATGTACCATTAAGATCGCCAGTATGTCTACCGCTTTTTCAGCGCTGCAAACCGCTTTGCTAAAGCATCGAACTCGTCTTCTGGGGCCTCCGGCGGAGACTTCTTCATCGCAGGCGACCCACTCTTCGGCTTGCTATTATCCTCCGTGGGCTTCTTCTCTTTACCCTCGACCGGCGGAATCGTTGGAAGCTTTAGGGTAGCAGCCGGGTCATCGGAGTTTGATGTCAGCGTCGGTTCTTTCTCTTCGTCGCCAACCGCCGACGGCTCCTGCGACAGACGTGAATAATCTGATCATCACACCCTCAACTTCACGGTGAATCTCACCCTGACACCTCCGTCTGCGGCTTCGTCGGTCTCATCGTCCGCCGAGTAGGCGGGGAGTGGAGACCACTCTACACCGTAGGCCTTTGCGATTTCTGTCAGATATGCATCGACCAGTTCGGTTGACGGTGTGGCGTTTACGAGCTTACGAACTACCTTCAGAACCGGATGGTGGTCAGCCCCGAGAACGAGAGAAACGAGGGGGCACACGATGAACGGCGTACACGGTCGCTGACACATCCGTCACGGTTCTCCATGACGGCCATCGAAAACTCACGGCCGTATTTGTGCATAAGAATGTCCCGGAGAACATGAAGCTCTGCATGGGGTGTAAACGAACAGCGTGCTACACGGGGAGAACCAGGCACCTTTGAGCTCGGTCCGCGGGGCGGCATGGATGATTCTGAGGGTCCCAGATATATCAGTGAGCGAGGTCAGACGAGTTTATAGAGCCCTTACGAACAAACGCCTTCCGCAATGCCTGGGTCCGGTTCCCGCGTGCTGAAGGAGATTAAGCATCTGAGATAGGAACGGTAGGCGTCTGACGGACTTTTGGTCAAGTAGTCCAAAGCGGGCCAGCAGGAGCTCAGAGTACAGCTCGAGTAGTTCCAAAAGTTCGACATGAATGTCTTCGTTGATGACTATGCGAGGTTCTCTTTCCGGCGCGTAGGACAGAGCAATTCTTGCAAAACTTACTCGTCTCGACCTTTATCCGGGCCGTTTCAACCTTTCCGCGTTCCAAAAGAGTAGCAATATCTGGTAGCTCCGATCAACTCTGAGAGCAGGATATGGTGGTTCGGGACTACCTCTGCGGCTGGCCTTTGCCTGCGCCTCCTTCTTTTGCTGGAGAATGCGCAGACGTTGCACCGAGAGGCTAGCGAGGAATTGATGATTTAATGGGACAGTGGGAAATCATCGGAGCAGATGTAAGTACCGGAGTTGAACCTAAACGCTATGAGAAGGGAAAGGCAAGATAGCCAGCGCACCTAGCACACCTTGGCTTTCGCTGCGTTCCATGGAGGCATCGATGAGATTTCTGACGAGAAGGCTCAGTTCAAGAGAGAGAGAAATGGCGAGTTTCCATATTGGGTAGCTGTATGATGGCGCGCCGAGGCCCCTGAGCAACAACACCAAACCGACGGGTGATCTGCGCGAGAATGTCATTTGTGCTGATGCTGTCAATCCTATGCGAGTCTAATAAATAAAGAGCCCAGGGTAAAGGTTTTTAATATGCCCTATCCATGGACAAGAGAGCTATTCCGAGGTTTCTGAAAATATCCTTTCACGCAACAGCCTGGTCCTATTTATTTCGCGGACCGACAAGCTGTCGAAACTGACTGATCATCATGGACATTGCACTGAATCAGGTACCAGTGATACCTCTGCAATGCCCCCAAACGCTGATAGGTTTGAGGGTCTGTCAAAGGGGCGGTTGTGTAGTGTATATAGAATATTTAGGGAGCTATTGGAATGCATAGGAACATTTCATGTAGAGCTGGCCAAGTGTGGTGATGCTATGATGGTTGCTACTAAATCGGTCATGCTGCTGAATGAGGTCTGATCCACGTCTTGACCACATATCCCATCCTCTAGGGCACACTCTCCTGCTGGCTATGACCCTAGCCCACTCGCATCTCCGCCAATCCCTTCACCTCAACATCGAAGCATCTCCCTATGACCTCGATGGAATCCCCTCAGGCTCCAATTCCCCTTCGTCCTCGGCTCGAGCCAGCATAGGCACCGAGCTCACCTCTCCGACAGGCAGCAGCATGTCCGAACTCATTATCTGCTCGGTCCTCTGCATGTACGATTTCCAATCCAATGACCCTGATCACCTGGAGTTTCGCAAGAACGAGATCCTCGATGTGGTCAAGCAGGAGGACACGGGCTGGTGGGCGGCTATGCGCCGTGGTGGCGATTTCATAGGCTGGGTACCCCAGGCGTTTGTCAACCCCTTGAGCGAAGAGATGACCGAAAAGCTGTGGAACGTCCGGGAAGAGCTGCGCGTTTACGAGTACGATGCTGAGCAACTCTACAACGCCGCGCCGACGGTTCGGAACAATGAATGGTATGATACCTCTCCAGATCCCTCACCGATTCCGTCGCCCGCGTTCGGTCATAGTACCTCTGTGTGTAATATTCTTTGTATTTTTATTATTTTGGCTCATGATATTCGCCACAGAAATATCCCGCCTCGCCGGGTGGTCGACGGCCATACCCTCCTCCTTCTCCAATTACGCCAATGCCTCAGCCGCCATTACCCAGTGCTCCGGCGTACAATGCTCCGGCGTACAGTGCTCCGGCGTACAGTGCTCCGGCGTACAATAAACCAACTCCACCTACGCCCGACAGCCAGGAATTCCCTGCGAATGGCCGAGATCGCTCGGAAACCGTGCCCAATGCCAAAGGAACCCGACGGCAACCGATGCGGTTAGATGACCATTTGGCGTCCAGACTATCGACGCTTATCGAGTCAGCCAACATCAGAGACTCACCTCAGAGTCCTGATGAGGTAAAGCGGTCGAAAATAGCCAAACTCACGGGCAGCGATGAAGCCTGGTACGACACCCTGTCGAAAGCTAATCTTCCGGCGTATTTGCTGCCCAGCTATGCGGAGCAGCTTAAACTGGACGAAAACGGGCTCGTTCGGACGGGTACCCTTGTCGCCTTGGTGGAGAAATTGTCCTCGGATCCACTAAGCAAAGACCCGATCAGTAAGTGTACCAGCTATCGCTGTTGTGTTCCAACATAGTTGACGCGCGTGACGCAGAGCTCAAGCAGGATAAGCTGTTCAAGGATATATTCCTCACGACGTTCCGCACGTTCACCACCGCCAACCAGCTCTTCGATATGCTCGTCGCGCGATACCACATGGAGCGCCCAGAGGACCTGACTGCCGAGCAGGCAGATGAGTGGCGCGATAAGATGCAGCTTCCGACGCAGCGCCGCACTCTCACCCTGTTTACGATGTGGCTGCAGGATCACCGGCTGCTGGAAGAAGAGCCGCACATCGCGCAGCGCCTGACGGACTTCCTGACGCACATCATGCAGCCCCAGCCCCTCGCGCTTACAGCGAAACTCATCATCAGGAGCATCGAGGATCTCGTGAGTAGCTATTGTCAAAAAGGGAATATTGATTGACTATAAACTTTGTGTAGACGTTTTCCACTCCCACAGATGCGTCACCCACGGTGCCGCCACGAAAACGGCGCAAGTCGAAAAACCACAAGAACGACTTGCTGCGGCTGGATCCTACGGACATCGCGGAGCAGTTGGCGCTCCTGGAGTTCAAACTCTATGCGAAGCTCACCGCGCAGGAGTGCATCTTGTACGCCAAGATGCAGACGGGCAAGCAGGTGGAGAGCCTGTGCACATTCTGCGCGACACACGACAAGCTCGCGGCTTGGGTTAAAACGAGCATCTTGACCAACGAGGCGCTGGGAAAGCGCGCTGACACCGTGGATTTCTGGATCAAAGTTGCGGAGGTGCGTCTTGATGACTCGGGCCGCGGCGCCCTGGCTCACGCTGACTGACTGACCGTCGTCGTTGATAGAAATGCCGCAACCTGAACAACTTTGCGTCGATGAGCGCGGTGATCAACGCGTTGTCGAGCACGGTCATCAGCCGGCTGCACCTCACCTGGGCACACGTCGGCCGCAAGTCGATTCTGGATGCGCTGATCAAGTTCAACGACCCCTCAGGCGGGTTCTCCGGATACCGTGCGCTCCTGAACAACGCCGAGGGCCCGTGCGTGCCGTTCATCGGGATGTACCTGACGGACATTGTGCACATCTCGGATCAGTTCAGTGACCACGACGGGCAGATCTCGTTCCTCAAGCGCCAGCGCTGGTTCGAGGTCGTGCAGGTGATGCTGCGCGCGCAGAAGCTGGCGTATAATGTTGCGGAGAGCGAGACGACGCTGAATTTTATTGGGGCACATTTGAGGGTGGATAGTATGAAGGATCAGACGTGGTTTTGGGAGAAGAGCCAGGAGGTGCAGCAATCGGAGCTTGCGCATGCGGATATTCGTAAGGGGCTTGAGGCGGCCGGGTTTTAACATGTAAGTTGGCTGTTCTGTCTGAGTGACGGTATTGACTTTTTTTCCAGAAATTATAGGGATTTTAGGGAAGGCATTTATAGAGACCAGGCTGGAAACTTGGTCGTGAAACGTGAAACTGTTGTATTTTATTCTATTCCGATACGGACATACGCCTGTAGCGGCTGTACTGACAAACCCACCAATTGTATACTTTTCTGCTTCATAGACTTGCGGAGAGTCCTAACTGAGGGATACCTGCTCGCCCGATAATTCTATTCCGATACGGACATATGCCTGTAGCGGCTGTACTGACAAACCCACCAATTGTATACTTCTCTGCTTCATAGAGTCCCAACTGAGGGATACCTGCTCGCCCGATAATAAAAATGTGTATATCCCAACGTCCGCGACAAGATATGTAAATGCATGAATGAAGTAGGATACAAGCTAAATAGATGTGAGGGAAATGTATGTAGAACAGACGCCTAACAGTTGCACCCCTCTTGGCCTGGCTGCGCTGTTGCCTGCTTGTTGAGATCGACTGCGCCTGCCCGACCTCCTGCGCGAGCTGCGCCGGCACGCGACGATGCAGGTGGCGCAGTCAACGGGAGTTTCTTGGCTGCAAGACCGCGGATGAATATTAATTACAAGAGGAGTACGTCCCAGGAACGCAAACGCACCGATGGCGGTAAAGATTTCCGAAACACCCTCGCCTGTCTTGGCGCTGGTCTCCGCCCACATCAAACCCTCTTCTTCTGCGTACTTCTTTGCCTCCTCCTCGGTGACCTGGCGGCGGGCGGCGAGATCGGACTTGTTTCCGCACAGAGCAATGACGATGGAGGGATCCGCCTGGCGCTGCAGCTCGCGGATCCAGGTGCGTGCCTTCTCGAGCGTCGCAGATGACGTTATGTCATACAGCACGACAGCACAGTTGGCGTTGCGGTAGTACATTGGTGCCTAGGTGTGGTGTTAGCCATGGGAGCAGATACCCATACGGTGCGTCATACGAGAGACTGTCATGACAGCTTTAGTTAGCGATGTACAAAAATTAACGGCGTATATGCGCACTTTGTATCGTTCCTGGCCGGCCGTGTCCCTGCAGGGCCATAAATGAGCAGGGCTGGTTAATTTCCAGCACGGTTACTTACCAGATCTCGAATTTGACAGTGGTCTGGTCATCGAGAGTGACGGTCTGGGTCAGGAACGCAGCTGGTTGCAGAATAAGTGGATGTGAGAGTAGGCTTGGCCGTGTGCAGACCTCCGATAGTGCTCTCCCGGTAGTCGTCGAACTGGTCCTTGACGAACCTGAGGACGAGACTAATTGGGTTGTTAGAGTGGATTAGCTCTATGATTCTGCCGCAAAGTTCTACCTTGACTTCCCGACAGCAGACTCGCCTGCACCAGAGTCAGACTAGAGAGAATAGAATAAGAAATAACGGACCGAGGAGGACGAGCTTGAACTGGAATTGCTTGGACATGAGGATTCGGAGCAATACTTGGGGCGGCGATGGCGCAGTCCAAACTCAGACCGGCAAGTGCCGGTGCCGATCATCCGCCTTTCTTCTCAACTCTCACCACGTAGCATCGTTTGCCCTCACCCTGCCCAGCCAACCTTACTTGGCTCTCTTTAGTCCTTGAGTTGAAGTCAATCCGTACCTCTTCCCACCGCCACACAGCCCGTCGTGGTCCTTATCGCAGCATATCCGTCTCTCTCCCTGAGCTCACCTAAAGTTGAAGAATTCCAATGAATCGTCATCATCCGTATGGCGGTGGTAGTTTCGAATCCCCTATGCGTCGTGGAGGCCCCCCTTCAGGCCCCGGTCCCGACCGTCCTCAACGTTTTTCTGCCCACAACAATCGTGGCAGAGGCTTCGGCCGCGGAAGAGGAGGTGGAGGTGGTTACGGAGGAGGAAATGCTAGTTTCGACGGCAATATGAGCAACGGTGCTTATGACCAAGGTCCTCCGACCGACCCATCGATGGCTCCCTACAATAATTATGAAGCTCCCCCACAAGACCCGTACTACCAAAACAACAACAATTATGGTGCCGGTCCGCAGTTTCCGGTCAATCCTCCCCCGTCAGCTGGTTATGATCAGGGTTATGGCAATGGCAATTATACTGAAGGTGCGCTTGAAACTTGAGCTAAATCACGACGAGGGTGGCGAATTCAGGAGGAGAGCTTGAATTGCAAGTAAGGCACGCGGAAACAGGCCCACCTCTCGTTAATCCTGGTAGCGGAATTGAGGCATCCGTCATCCGTTAGCGACCGCAGTGTGGTGAATTTCCTCCGCCACGTCAGTTGCGAGCTTGGGCCATGCATAGTGAAAAAAGAATTGCCCTGTAAATGGTCAAAGTCAATCACCGCTGATGCATGTGTCACTCTGCTGTACTCCGCGTGTCTACCTGCTTTGCCCACCGCACTACTTTGCTTGTTCCTCTGTCGATTCTCGGAAAGTTTCTCACTTGTAATTGTCAATCCGTGTTCAACGGAGTAGGCTCAAATTTCGATGACGGTTTTAACCGTAACAACGCGGGCCGTCGCCCGGGCCCGCCAGTTCGCAAGGACAGGGATGATAAGGTGCACGACTCTATCATTGAAGAACGGATCCAACGCGAGCGCCCATGTCGTACTCTATTTATCCGCAATATTAAGGCGAGTCACAATGAGACTTAAGGTCGTGTTCCATAAATAATGACAACCTTATCAGTATGAAACGAACAGCGAAGATGTCAGGAACATATTCGAGGAACATGGCGAGATCAAGACCTTTTTTGACCTCATTTCGACCCGCGGAATGGTGTTTGTGACCTATGTAAGCTCTCCGTGAGATGAAAAACCAGAACAAATCATTTATAAAATCTTCAGTTCGACCTACGAGCTGCAGAACGTGCACGGGATCGTCTACAGGGCTCTGAGATCAGCGGACGGCCGGTACGTCTCATCTCTTTTCGTGAATGAATGTATCTTCATTCATTTTCTCACAGATTGATGTACATTATTCTCTCCCACGCGATGATCATGCCAAAGGAGGCGACCGCGACAAGAATCAGGTCGGTTTATCTCACTTCGCCCTTCCAAACAAACTAATGTGTCCAAGCAGCAACTCCAAGGCTGTCTCCAGGTCACCCTCCGAAGTTCGCCATCAGGCCAGCCTATTGACGACAACGAAGTGCGACACAAGTTCCAGCAGTTCGGGGATGTCAAGACAGTAAAACCCGTCGGCGATCGGCCTGAGTGTGTCTGCTTTTCGAGTTTCTATTCCACGCTGAATGTTTTTTTAGCTCTCGCTACGTCGAGTTTTATGACACCAGGGTAAGCGTGGACGCGTCTCTACTGCGCAACATTTTCTGATCTTTTGTTTGTCAGGCATGCGACGAAGCATACGACCGACTGCGACACCAGGGACTGCAAGACGGCGTAATGGACATTGTCTTTGCGTGGGACGTCAACGAAGGAAACGGACCGATGAACCAAAAGTAGGCAGATTCCAATTCTTGTGTTCGCGTCTGATTCCTTTCTCATTAGCCATGACGATGGGTTCCGCGGCGGGCGCGGAGGGCGCGGAGGCAACCGAGGGAATCGTGGGCGGGGCGGCAGGGGTCGGGGTGGATACAACGACGACCATCGCGGGGACCACCATGGTGGGCAAAATCGCCGAAACCGCTTCGACGACGACTACAACAACAACAACAATAACTACCGCGGTGGTGGACCGGGTGGAGGTGGGGGAGGGGGAGGGAGACCATATAACAATAACCAGGGATACGACGGTGGACGGGGCCCAGGACCAGGACCAGGACCTGGACCTGGACCTGGACCTTATGGAGGTGGGTATGACGGCGGGATGAACCACGGCGGTCCCGGGAACTATGGCCCGCCCCCGCCTGCACCTCCACCAGCCATGCCGAACCCGAACGTACGCTTGACCGCTTTGTGTCTGATTCTCGTGCTGACAATACTCTCTTCAGCAATCGACCGATGAACGCCTTGAGCAGGCCCGCAAGGTTCAAGCAGTTAGTACCATTTCCTCCAACTCTGAGATCTACGTCTAATTCGCGCCTCTTAGCTCCTCGCTGCCCTCAAGCCCCCAGAAGGTGGTGCTCCCGCAGTGGCCCCGCCGCCGCCGCCCCCCGCGATGCAGATGCAGCCACCGTATTACGCCCAGCCCCCGCCGGGCGCGATGCCGCCACAAGCGCCCTACCCACCAGGTCCGCCAAACCCGTACGCGATGGGGCCCCCGCCCCCGCAACCCCAGCCGGGGCAACCACCACAGAACCCCGCGGCCATGGCTTCACTACCGCCGCACATCCTCGCTCTGCTGCAACGATCACAGCAGCAGCAACAGCAGCAACAGGGGCCGCCGCCTGGTCCGTATGGTATGCCCCATCCAGGGATGCCGCCGCAGATGATGAACACGCCGCCGCCGAACGCGAACCCGCAGCAATATCAGCAGCTGTTACATCATCTCGTGAGTGCAGCGCGCTCGAGCACTGGGATCGTTGGCTGATGCGCGCCTATCATAGCGTCAGGCCGGGACGAAGCCACAATACTGATATTAGCAGTAGTTAGGTGGATGGATAGACGTTGTCCCGGCTGTGAGGCGGACGTTCGTTGTCTAAAAAGGGCCACGACAAGCCCAGTTTATTTTCGTAGTTTTTCTGATACACGCTGCTTCAGCGGTTTCTAGCACTAATTTCTTTTCTTTTCCCTGCACTTCGATAACGTTACGGCTGTGAATTGTTGTACTTGTACCTACTAAATACACAATGGGATCGGCAAGAGCACCCCAGTAACACTGGAGGTACCAAAAACTTATGTAGATTAGCAGTATTAATCGAGGCGGCCTTAGGCTGCTCTCAATAAAAGACCTTCTGGTTCTAGGGGCCTACTGACAAGAAATCTAAACAGGTGCGGCATCCTAATATTCATAAACGAAACCTTGCTAACTCTCCGCCCCGGTGCCCCCTGTGGAGCAAGAAGTACTAGCTGGAAACTCGCATCGTGCCCGAGCACACATCGCCACCCGGGCACACGCAGGATAAGTAGGAAGTAGGGAATCGAGTACGGTAAGATTAAGTATCGGATGGGAAGCGGGGGGTCAGGTATGTATTCCAAGAGGGCGCCGTTAAACAGGCAGGCAATTGCAATGTGGTGGTGATAATGGTATGTACAGTATTGTGCTGCTGGGTTCAATGCGAGAAATGCTACGACTCGGGAGATTTGTATGCACGAATTGGTGGAAGATGGATGGATGGATGGATGGATGATTGGCTGTAGAAGTCATAAAGTCATAAAATTGCAGTGGTATATATGCACGAAGTGTTGATTGATGATGTTGAAGTGAATCGCCAATTTGCTGCTGGCTGAACAGAGAAAGCGAATTATCGCGAAGGACGACGCCACGACTGAACGCAGGCGCGCCGGTAAAAATGCGAGTGAATACAGATATCGTTCGTTAGGTTGGTTCGTCAAAAAAATGCAGTTGGTCCTGTGAGTCGTCAGAATTCCAGAAATACCAAATAAATCAAAGTGGGGACTTGCCTATCGGACGCACAAGATGTTTTTTTCCTGCGGCTCAGACCGCCACCGCCTGTCGCCGCTCCCACGCGTCGAGTCGCCCCTTGCCCTTCCGGACCAAAGGCACAGGCACGCGTCGTCCGCGGCCCCGCCCCTTGCCGCTCACGTCCGCAAACACATCCAAGCCTCCAAAGCCCAGCTCGTTGTCTAGGTCGCCGTCCACAGCGAGCCCCATGCTGTCAATGTCCAGCGCGTCGCTCAGGTCGAGGTGCTCGAGGTCGACATCCATGTCGAGGCCCTCGAGCGCCTCCTCCAAGTCCACGTCGCGCTCAAACTCGTCGAGGTGCGCCAGCGCCTTGTGCGCGCGGTGCATCGGCGGGCTCGGGCGCGCGCGGCGGACCAGTGCCTGCGCCTGCGCGACGACGTCTTCATACGACGGTGGCCGGTCCTGTCCGACGTCCTCCTCTTCACCTTCGGCCTCCGCGTCAGCCGCATCCCAAACCCAGCGTAGCCCAGACGGCCGGAACGCCTGCGCCTGCATCAGCGCAGCCTTCGTCCCGCCCTTCTTATCGAGCCACGCGCGGCGTACCCCGCGCCCCTCACGCACCCGCTCGCTCTCCGTGCGCTGTGTCCTCGCCAGCCCGCGCGCCGCCGCGCCGTGCGCCAGCACGCGTCTCAGACGCCCCGTCATGCGCACGAACGCCATGTGCTCCGCCTTTGCAGCGCGCCCCGCGCGCTTGCGCTCCTTCTGTGCCCGCTTCTCCGAGCGCTCAGACGGCCCACGGCGGTGCGAATGCGCGCCGGACGCCCCGCGCGAGTGCCCCGACGCCTCCGCCCCGCCGCGGATGTGCGACACCGTCGGCGCGAGCGTGGCCTCGTCGTCCTCCTCCTCGTCCACGCACGTGAAATACGAGCTCGTCGTGCTGCTCGACGCCTCCCGCACACGCGCCCGGTGCTGCCCGTAGCCGATACTATGTCCCGACTCGGGCGTGTGCACCGACGAGCCGTCCGAGTCGTCGTCGTCGTCTTCCCCATCCGCGCCGAACCCGCCCCCGACGCTCTCGCCCTCGCTCCCCGCCTCGCTCCCGCCCTCCCCGTCCGTATCAGACTCGCTCTCGGACCCGCTCTCCTCGTCGGACGACCACGGCTCGAACGTCGCCTGCCGCGTGGGCGACGTCGGCGAGGACGTCGGGAACGCGACCGAGGAGGGGGAAAGGGCGCCCTGCGAGTCGCCCGACGTGGAGGCCTCACGCGCGTGCGTGTGGTGCTTGGGCGACGCGAGCGCGGGCCACTGCCCCTCGAGCTCGCGCATGCGCGTCTCTGCGCGGCGCAGCATGCTGCACGCGACCCACGCGTGGTACCCGCCGCCCCGCGCGCGCGCGCCTGCATCCATCGCGGCCATGTCCTCGGCCGAGCTGACGACGCGCAGATGGGGTAACAGCGGCGGCGGCGGCGGTGGGGCGGAATTCGAGGGCTCGAACAGCGCGACGCGCCTGTTGAGCTCGGGCAGAACGTGTGCGCGAAACGCGTCGACGAGCGTGGAGCGTGCGCGGCGGCGCAGGGCGCGCGGACTCAGCTCCTCGAGCTTGGGGCGCGCGCGCATCTGCTGCGTGGAAAATGCGGAGGAGGGTGCGGATGGTGGGGCAGAGCCAGGGGGTGAAACGAGGTCACGGAAGGCGGTAGGAGCGGGGTCCTTGGCGGGGACTGGGGGTGGGGGGAGTCAGGCCGCGCGTGCTGTATTCTGGGGGATGGCGGTGGGGAAGCTGCCGGCGGGAGATCGGAAGTAGAAGCTGATTGCTCTCGTGAAAAGGACGAAAGCGCAGAAAATGAGGCGCGGCGCGCGAAGGCTCGCAATGGTGAAGGAGAACGCGGGGAGGTGCCGGAGAACGAGGTACGCGTTGCTGGCGCAGAAGCAGGCGTCACAGGCAAGGATGAAGACGAGGAGGTAGAAGAGAATGTCCTGTGAAGAAAGAATTGTTAGTTGATGTGAACAACCATGTAGAGAAAAATGTTGCAAGCGCTCAGCCGTCAGGAGGCAGGTGATGGGGAGAATGTACCGCCCGATGACACCATCTCCGAGGAGAAGTGCGGGGGACAAAATGAAAACGGGGTTCCAGCAGACACGGGCATGCGGAGACGACAGTTGAAGAAGAAAAAAACACGCACGCAACTAGCGCCATCAACAGAGACCGCGATCGGAGTAAGCGCCCCTTTGGCCGCGCGCCTTTGAGCGACGTCGGGGGCGAGTTTAAGCTCTGCGACTTGCCCTTGCCCTTTGCTCGCTGCATCTTCTCCTCAGACTCCCTCTCCAGCTCTGCTTCCCGCTCCCGCTCCCTTTCCCGTTCCATTTCCTTCTCCTGCTCACTTTGTATCTCCTGCTCCCGCTCCATCCGCGCGCGCTCCGCACTCACTGCACGCTGCCATTCCCGTGCACGTTCCTCCGCACGGGTACTCTCCTCGACATCAAAAATAACCCTTGCGAGCATCTCTGCGCAGGACGGGCCGAGCTCCCATTCTTCCGTGGCACCGTCAAGAAAGGAGCATGAAACACGGGCCTGCGGGAGGTCGAATAAGACCTCAGCAAGAAGAGACGGGAAGGCGGCGGCGCGGTCAAGAGCGTGAAGTGCTGGAGGGGCCTCGAGGTCATCCACTGCTAGACGAGCGAGCTGGGCAGCCCAGGAAGGAGGTACTGGGAGGTTCTGGGGAGGGTCGGGGAAGGCAAGGGCGAAGAGAATAGTCGGCGTCGGCGTCGGTGACGGTGGAGGGGTCAGTTTTATGAGCATCGTAAAATATCTGGAGACAAAGAAAAGACAAGGATGTGACGACGGCGGCTATAACGGGTCCAGCGGGGAGAATGCAGCGGTAATAGAGAGCAAAGACGAGCAAGCAAGCAGGACGTCGTCGGTGCCAGGGTCAGACTCGGAGGAGTTTTGGAGAGGTATGGTATGGAAGAGGCTATGGCCGTCCCTGGCCGGTATTATTAATTGGAAGCAGATTGAAGCAGGGTATTAGAGACGGTATAACCAGGCCACCCAAAGCAAAGACTCAAGAGAGAGATGGGTGAGACAAGGAAAGCGACTCAGGGAGAACCAAGCGCCGATCACTGATATCATCCGCTAAGCTCGCCTCGAGTAATATTTACTTCCGCCTTCTTCGGCACTCCGTCTGAGCAACCTTGACTAGGACACCGAGTACACTACGGCGCCACTGCTGCGCAAATTCGTCGATAAATATCTAGTTTCTTTCAGCTTAGGAGCAGCAGTGTAGCCCAGGAGACCTAAAGGATTTGAAAATGCGACCCTCGACCCCTGCTCCCGATCGATCGTGTTTCGGTGTTCAAGCGCCCTGATTTTTTGTGCACTACTATTCGGGTACTCGGCGACGCGTCCTCGAATACAGTGAGCATGTAAAACGCGTCCCTGAGCAAGAACTCACGTCCGGGATTGGCATCACAAGGATCAAAGGCAGAGATTCGCGGTTGTCAACGTTAACCGCGTTTCGATTCCCGAGGCCGTCTGAGCCGCCAAACCGTGCAGAAATGTAGACTTGAATTTTAGCTTGTCTGGCGTACAAAAATCTCGACCAAAAAGCCAACCAAAAGCGTACAACAAACTGGACCAACAAGAGCTCCAACAAGATCAGGCCATTTTCAACGCCGATCCTGACATCATTGCCGAAAAGGATGTTTGCTCCTGTTTCAAGCGCAAGTCAACGGTCTGCTGCGCAAACACAAACATACTCTTTGACGCGACCGACCATGTACCGCCATTTACTCGGACGGCGGAAACCTCTCTACGGTGTCTCATTGCTCTCTCATGGTTCTCCGACGCCGCAGTAGCTATGTGGCCCTTTCCTCCCAAAAGGTTCTCCGGAAATTCCCTGGTGGACGCCGGGTCCATGGGCATTAACGTTCAGGGCCGTGTCATTGCCTTTGGCGACTTTAACGGGGACCAGTTGTACGAATTCACAGTGTACTCTGACTACAACCTTCCTAATTCATGCCCAGCCTCGATGCATTGACCCTCGGGGCTGACCAGCAGACGCTAACAGTGTATTTATGGAGTCACGGTATGTTGCGAATCACATATTCGGTCGTGCAGCCTGTCCAAACTCTGTTCTCAGAGGACTTTGTATTCAAATCCACCACCTCCTTCGAACATCCACATAAAATCTACAACGTGGTGCCGGGAGACTTTACGCACTCGGGCAAACTCGACCTGCTTGTCATGGCGCAGAGTTCCACGAGCAACCAAATAGATTTATCCCTCTACCCCTCATTAGCCGGCGGAGGATTCGGTGCGTCTCCTGCGCTTTCCGTCAGACCGACTAACGAAGCGGCAGATACAAACAATCCGCTTTCCGTCCCCGCATCTGCGCTTCCGCAGCCTATACCCATTGACGTAGACGGAGACATGAAGATCGACCTTCTCGGCATGACGCCGTCGTCTCAGGGCGGCTCCAGTCCTTTCCAAGTCTGGCAGAACGTCTGGAATGCCTCCGCGCCGCATTCACCATTATTTAACGTGTACGCGCGGCTGTCTATATTTTTGTGTAGAGTTAACGTCCTGTAGTGGCGATCCCCTCTTCAAAGGTGCACAATGCACGCTGGCAAGCCCGCACAGCAACGCTGTTGTGGACCTGAACGGCGACTGTCTTGCAGGTAATTGAATTTGCTACAACGCGTCTTTTAATTTCTCCTCAACTCCAAATAGACGTGTTCCTCCTCTGCGACGATGGCCACGGTGGAAACACGTACCAGATATGGGTCAACAACAAGGCAGACGGTTTCTCGCTCGCATTACAAGGCTCCATGCCTTCGGGCGTTCAGAGCGTGTCCTTTGCCGACGTCGGTACGTTCCACCGTTAACTTGTTCGCAGACTTTTTTCTTATATTGAGATAGACCGCGATGGGACCATCGACATGGTATTCGTCACCTGCTCGTCGATATCCACCTCGACTGGTGTGGGCACGGACTGCGCCATCAACATTGCTTACAACGAGCAATTACCTCTGTGCACTGGCAACTCGAAGGGCGTACGAGCCTGCCGGCCGCCAGAAGACCTCTGCACCGCCGACCCTGCGTTCAAGTTCGACCTGACCGACAGCCCAGACAACCACGTTCGTCTTTCTTCTCCATTCCTTTAGCATGGAATTCTCACAAAGGACAATTTCACAGGCCTTCGTCCGCACCCCCATCACCGCCCTCTTCCCCGGCGCGTCCCTCGTCGTCCTCGACACCTCACAAGTCCCGCCGCTGCCCATCGCGCTCAAGCTGGGCGACGCCAATCTGGACGGCTTCCCCGACATGCTGCTCATCGTCGCAACGGGACCGGACCACGTCCCGAAGATGCTGTTTTCCGTCCCGTGCGGGGCGGGCGTCGTCGGGTGCGGGAGGCGCGGGTGGAGCGTCGCTACGAAGGGCGCGGAGAGTTTGGATGCGGTCAAGGACGCGAGGGGCGTGGCGTTTTTGGATATGGATGAGGATGTGCGTTTCCAATCTCTTTGGATTAGTTTTGGAATGCTGACTGAGGAATTTGGGCTGCAGGGCACGCTGGATATCATGGTGCAGAGGACGGGCAGCTTAGGCCGGGGCAACGTTCTGTTCGTGCAGAATAATTTCTACTACGATGCGTTCTTCCTCAAGGCGATCGGTGCGTTGTCTGCTCTGCGGCGTATCTATGTTTTTAAAATTCAAACGCGCTTTAGTGCTGAATGGCGCGTGCGGGAATGGGTGGTGTTATGGGCCTAATGGCACCGAGCGATATCATGTACGATTTTGTTTTGTTTCGGTGGTGCTGACCTTGACTGAGTTATCGTCCTGCAGCCCTTCGGTGTAAGCTACTCCGGCGCGTCGTATAAATACACCGTACTCGACACCACGGGCGGGCGTTCCGCCGCACAGGGTGCGTTCCCTCTCCCCTTACCACTCCTTTAACCTCCCCTTACTTCGGACTCGGACTCCCAGTCGGCCAACTCCCCCAAACCTCCTACCAAGCCCTCCAAACGCCCTACTCCTTCTTCGGGCTAGGCCGCACGAACAACTACATCGAGAACCTCTTCGTGGGCTCCACCATGCACACGGCGCAGCACTACATCAACATGGAGGGCGTCATCCCCAATTCCAAGGTCGTTATTCTCCCCCCGAGTAAGGCTGGGGACGCGTGGAAGAGGGAGCTGTTTTTGAGGCCTGGGGAGTGGATTCCTTGGGTTACGTTGACGGTTGTGGCGGGGACGGTGGTGTTGGCGGTTATTGTGCTGGTGTTGCATTTGAATGAGAAGGTGGGTGGACGTTTTTCTTTGATTCTTCCTCTTCCTCTTTTTTCTTTTCTTTCTGCTTTCTGGACTGTTCGTTTGAAAAAGAGCGCTGACCGTCCTTTTTTTTTTTTGTGCAGCGCGAGGACGAGCTGGAGAGACGACGGGCGTCACATCATATTAACTTTGACGCGCTGTGAGGGTGGTTGGTTGGTGTACTGTGCTGTGCTATGTATCTATCGTACCTTACCAATGTCCTCCACATAACATGTACACTACACGGATTTAAAACATGCTTGGGATACCCCAAATACGTGCGTTTGGGTTACTCTTTGGACTCTGGCTTTTGCAATTGGTTTACTGCGCTTGCAATGATGTTCATCCTTCCGATGAATTTCCGCCCTCCGAGATTTTTTTGGTGGTGGTAACTTACAAACTTGGAAAAGATTTCTAACGACACATCTTCGGAAAAATGACGAGCGAGTCGGAGAAGAACGCGTCGGCGCCGGGCGGGAGGGTTAGGTACTATGCGCCACGCGTCCTACTTACCAGAATGAGAGCTGAGCTTGCAGTGCGAGTCGGCCTGACTCCTGAGTGGATGACAAGGATTCAGGAATGGCGGATTCAGCAAACCAATTCAATATTTTCCCAAGAAGAGATATTCGGGAATCGGTGGTGATGCCACGGGAAACGACAACACGAAAGAACAAATTTTATAATCAGACCACACTCGCGCGCAGACACAAGTCAAAATCGTATGCCGACGTCAAGCGAGGGTGACTACGAGTCGTCTTCACCAATCATTAGCAATGTCAATGGATCCGCTATCACAACGTTCACTTACCACGACTCGCGATGATAGCAAGGAGGGCGTCATTGAGCTTCTTCTCTTTCTTGAACTTGGCCTGTTCCTTGTCGATCTGATTTTTCAGCTGTTCGTTCTCGACGACCAGGTAGTAGTAATGTTTGAGGGTCACTGCATATAAAGATCAATTTAGTCTTGCAATTGTGGATCCAGCTATGTCGACATACCATGATCCGTCACCAGCTCGGAGCCTGGGGTTGGCTTCAAGGATGGCGACTCGGAGGAGTCGTATTTAGACAGCAACGGGTGGAACTCGTGCAGAGTTAGTAGACGAATCAGAGATTCATGGGTGTGGTGTCCCATTGGGCGCTTTTTCTTGGGGAAAAGGTGGGGGGCTATTCCCGGCAGCAGGAGCGGTTTTTGAGCTGGGAGAGACGCCATGCGTTTGGGCGGAAGAACTTGAAGTCAGAGAAGGTGTTTCGTTTATATAGTAATAAATTACCCCTAATTCAAACAGTTCAGGTACCGTTCATGATTTTTCGCCAACCACTTGAAGGGCAGGACTGCCGCACATACATAGAGGCCCCAGGTCCATGTGCTTCTTCAAGTTGTCGTTCTCTGAAAAGCAAGAGAGAGACAGAGCTGCTTCAGGAAATTGACTCCTATGAGATATTTTTTCGTTGTTCAAAACACTCCAATGGCGTAGCCATAGTATGAGTATAGCATAGATTCAGCTACACCACAGTTGGGAGCCGCAGTTTGTCAAAGTCTGAAGTGGCAGTCCAAACCAAGTCCAAGCAACACAAGTCAAAATGATCGCCGGCTGTCGGCATCCTAGTTTAAAACCAATCTAGATTAGATTAGATTTATCTCAGCACAGCCGCCTCAGCTTTCTCGCAAAGAACTCGTTTTCATTCGCTTATCCACAAACACACTTTCGACTTTTGATCCCCACCCGTCCCTCTCGTCGATGCATATACTGGAACCTTGCCTCCGAGTCCCTGGAAATCATCAGCTCAGCAATGGCAACTGGTCAACCTTGTCCTTAAGACACCCAAATCGTTACCAAGTACTCGCAGCATATGGAAACTCTTTCCCTCGAGAAACTCTCGGGAACTCAGATCTCAGACGCCGGTATGATGCAGAAATCTAACCCCCGCCCAAAAACACAAAAAAATTCATGCCCCACGGGATTAAATATAATTCCCATTGAAAACGGACATATGTGAGTAGGACTTTCGTAAATGACGCACACAGAATGGCACGGAACACAGCTGCTAAGAAATACCCGCCGCGGAAGAGTTAGCGAGCAGCTCCGCCGCCGCGCGCGCCCTTTTAAAGTCCACCCCCAACATACTCCACGCCCTCTTAATACCCAGATCCACCCCCTTATTCCCCGCCGCAATCAAGAGATCGCTCCTCCCTCCGTATCCTCCTGCGCGTATATCACCAGCCGCTCCCTCCCCAGCGTGAGCTTCAGCGCGGCCTCGATGACGAGCTGCGGCGTGTAGGTCGCGGAGGGAGGCTGCCCGTAGATCATGGAGAGGATGTTGTGGAGCACGGTGTGGCTCTGCATTAACGCGGCGCGGCCCATCCGCGGGCCGCCGTGCTCGGCGACGTCGCCGAACGCGAAGATGCGCGGGTTCGGATCGGAGGCGAGCGACAGTTGGAGCGTGGGCTTGACGAGGATGCGCGAGGTCTCCTGGGAGATGGCGTCGGGCAGCAGGGTGGCCAGGAAGGATGAGTTGGGGCGTTGGCCGGTGCACGCAATCTGAATGAATGAAGGGATAGTGTCAGCTCAGCAGAATACGCAGATGCGCGCGGGGGATACTCACGGTGAGGTCGAATGGTTCTTCGTGGCCGTCGGAGAAGGTCAGTGTCGTCGCCTTTAACAAGGCCCTATCCCTCGGCAACTGCGGTCGTTCATTGAGCAGGACGCGGATGTCGAGCTCGTCCCGAAGGACCGGCAGGACGTGGTCATGCAGCCGCTTGCCAAACGTGTTCAGGATCTGGCCGCGCGAGTGGATAAGCGTCACGTCCTTCTCAGGGTAGAAGCTCTTGATGTCGGTGGCCAGCTCGACGCCAACGGCTCCGGCACCGACGACAGCGATCTTTGGCTGGCCTTGATGGTTTCCTGCACCGACTGGAGCTCCTTACACGCGGGGACGAACTCGGTCGATTCGACCTGGACGGGGAGCGACTGCGAGGTGCCCGTCGCATCACCAGATATTCGTAGTCGACCTTGCGGCCGGAAGCAAGGAGGACGTTGGTGGCGGTGAGGCCGACGACGGTGTCCTGTATGCGGGTGACGAGACCTGCAGGGGCGCTCTTTGCGACGCCGTCATAGGGTATGAAGGCGGTGTGCTCGTAGCCCTGCACCACGGAGAAGCGGGGGAAGTTGAACATATAGTTGAAGTGGGAGTTCTTCTCGATGAAGACGGCCTTGAAACCGGTGGGGAGCGTCGCGGCGAGTCCCTTGACGAGCTCGAGGCCGGCGAAGGAGCCGCCGAGGACGACGACATTTTTAGCGTCAGGCAGGGCCTTGTATGTCCATCGTTGGCGGATGGCGGAGTAGCGCAGGTAGACAAGTCTGCGAATGAATGGTCCAATATGAGTCACTAACACGAAAAACAACCTGAGCTGGTCGCGCATCATAAAATTAAAGTGAACAGACCGTAGTACCCGCTCTTATATTCTCTCGTCCTGCGCCTGCGGCGGCTCGCAGAATGAGTGTACAATCGGCACGATGAGCTAATACCGATAAGATAATCTAAGCATAATCTGATATTGCCCGATCGCGGACTCTGATAATCTCGGCTCCAAATGTTGGGTGAATGATCCGAGGCAGAAGGCTGAGAAATCCAATATACCTTTCGCCGCCAGCCGATCGCGATTCTGAAGACCATCCAGGTGTCCAGGCGTCGGTGACCGACCACATCTCAATTCCTCGCCACCACAAGTCCTTCTCCGTCTTCCTCCCAATTCCCATAGCGCGCAACAGGCAACAGCAACAGATTCCCTCTCCGGCCATTTTGCTGTTCTTTTTTTTTCATTTTTCTTTGTTGCTTCCTCCCCAAGGCACTGCACCAACCTGACAAAGTTTTGCCTCCATCGGGATCCAGTTCAAATTGCCTCGTGGTGTATAAACTTGTCAAGTTGTAAAGTGGATTCGGCAATGACAAAAAAAATCCTCTGCACGCTCAGATATTGCTCATAGTTTTCTTCAGTTGGAGGGAAAAGGCCCGTCAATAAATGAATTCTTCTACAGTGGCTACGGGGAGTATCAAACGATATAGCATCTCCTGACTCGGTGCATCCTCAGGGTAAGCCATGATCATTTTCAAGCAGTAAAAAAATAATAGTTCAACATCCGTAATAGCATCTCATGCTCTGCGCCCCAGGTGTCGAAGCACGTCAAGTTGTTGTGCACCCTATTCCCGTGTCCAGAATTTTATTCTGACAATTGATATCGGAGAAAACTTCGCAGTCGAGCAGGCACGTCTAAGCATTCAGTGAACGAATCATAATCCATGAAGCTCCATGACAAAACACAATGCAATATTCGACTGTAAATGCAATAAAGTGGGACTGGAGCATTCGGACCTATTTGGCTATACAAGCTAATACTCAGAACACACAATTTCTCTAGTTCTTAAACAGACGCTACAACAATAGAGTGCTCGACGCATGTTCTACAATTTGTCTGGGCGCGCTGTAACGGGAAGCACGTGACGTGACTCTACGCCGCTTTCGATTCCAAAGTTCAAGTGAACAGCACCACGATGTCCACCATGTCGATATTTGGGCCAATTCCTCCGAAAATGTGAGCACTATGTATTGTGTCGTTGTCCATTTCTCCATTGCTTCCAGCATCCCACCCGACGCGCAGACGGTACCCCCGCCGCCGCACTTCCCCGAGCCACCGAATTGCATGTTCTATGGATGGCTCCTAGAGCCTGAGCTCTTTGGCCCTGGAACTATCACGCTCCGCTACCATGACGGCAGCACGAGCACGTTTAAGCGCCCCACCACCGCCAGGCAAGCGTATGACACTTTTGAACTCGTCGCGATCGGGCTGCGGCTTATGTACATGGATGGCATTCGCATTGAACCACCGAACGATACGCGACCGCGCATCGCAAGCTTCGCAGAGGCCGAGAAGAATTTCGGTGTTCGTTCCCGTCTCAATAATGGCGACAAAATGCCATCCGCCGCGATGATCCAGAAATTGGAAGAGACCCTGCACTTGGTCAAGAAGCCGGAGTGGATCGAGACTACGCGTTGGTCACCACCAGTACTATGCACTCGCATTTTCTCTTTTTTTTTACGTTTACATCGCATCAAGTTTTATCGCGATTATATTTTCTTTTTTTTTGCGTCTAGTGTGCTTAATTATTAGATATGTGCTCACCATTCCCCGCCCCCATTAACATAAATCAAAAGCGGTCACCACTACATCCGATCGACCACAGATAAAGTGAATCTAAATGACCATCTCTTAACGGAAACAGAGATCAGTCAGTTAACATGCTGATACAACAAGTAAATGCATGAATAATAATAAATTACTTTTGACAGAACGCAGCTACAAAAGATAGACGTTAAATGCCGCCGCACCTCCTCTGAGATTCAAACCTTTCGACTCACGCATCTCGGTACGCAAATACATACTTGACAGTCCTTCGTAAATACTGATACCGTGCTGGAAGATGAATCCTATGACATTACCGAGCCTCGCACCGATGTAGTAGAGAGCACGGCGCTTCTTTGTATGTTGAATCTAGCATCCAACTCAGTTTGACTGGATTACTTCGGTTACACGTTCTTTTTCGCTCTCTCAAACCCAATCAAACCGCGCAAATCCAACGTGCTGCGCGCCTGCCGAATCTGGGCTGCGAGAAGGCTCCTGAAAAGGAGTTTGTGACCGTTTGGGTGGCGTCCCATCGTGAACACTCCATTGCCAATATACCCTCGTCCTTATCCTTTGCTTCGAGAACTTCATCGGCAGCATCGCCATTAAGCGTTGAGCCTGGATTCTATTCACCACCCTTATCGCGACTGTTCTGTCCGACTAGGCAACATGTGCCCCACTCTTGCGACCGTTAGTCGTGATTCATGATGATCTCGCCATCTTCCTTGTCCTCCGTTCCCTCCTAAGGACCGCCGCCAACCGATTCTCAACGGTAGCTGACCATATCGCACTTCCTTAGACTTGCTCGCCTCCATGAGTTCCTTCTGCTTCCGTCTTATGCCTCCCGCAACAGATTCCCGCTCCCTCACATTCTCTCCGGCCATTTTGGCATTGGCGTCTTGTCTTTGGTTTTTTTTTTTTTTGATCTTTGCTTTATATTTCCGGTGTGCCTACGGCATATGGTAGAAATAAAGATGTCATTATCATATGCCTCGAAAACTGGCATGTATTCACGGTCATTGGTTTGAGGGCGATCCTACCCCTCATCGAGTACCCGTGGCGCTCGCGCTTGTTCTCGAAGGTCTCGATCCCATGGCCGTTGCCGCGCATCTCGCTCATCGGAAGTTGGCGCCCCGGACAGCTCAAGCGCTCAAGACCAACGAGGACTGTCGCGTCGACGTCGGCATCGAGGAGCAGGTAGAACTTGAGTATCGGGGTCGGCCGAGCCTCAAGGATACGTTCGTCGACTCGTGGGAGCAAGAGACATCACTCAGCGGAAATGTTTTCTAGTTACCATTTGGAAAAGTTGAGGCATCCTCGGGAAAATGACGAGTGCGGCGCCGGGAGGTTAGCTATAGCTATAGAGTTACAGTCCCCAAAAGAAATACGTCGATTAGTACTTTTTTCTCGCAAGTCAGCCGTGTGTTTACAGTACTTGTTGGTCTATCCGCCGCGCATCTACCCTCGTACCCGTATATTGAACAGCGTCCTAACGCGCATTGAAATCTGCGTCCAAACACGGTCGCTACCACGTCCGCGTCACGACCCTCTCCGCAAGCAGCTCGAGCGACGCCTTGGCCTCGCTGTCGGGGAGGCCCTGGAGGATCTCGCGCGCCTTGTCGGCGTGTGCGCGTGCGAGGTCGCGCGTGCGGGCAACGCCGGAGGAGCGCCGGACGAGGTCGCGGGCCTGGGACGCGTTAGTTAGTTGATGGACGGAAAGAAATAAAATAAAATAAAACAGAAAACAGAAACAGAAAATAGACGAGAGACCCACCAACTCGACGTCGCCCTCCTGATCGAACTTGCGGAGGATGAGGGGGCCCATCTCGGGTGCTCTTCCCAGGCGTAGAGCGCAGGGCCAGTGGCGAGTCCCAATTGGAGGTCGGCGCCGCCGGGCTTGCCGAGCGTCGCCTCGCCCGCTTCGTAGTCGAGTACGTCGTCCACCAGCTACATACCGGCGCGTAAATCAGCATCTCATACAGAGTTTTTAAAAAGGGAGGGAAGGCACCTGGAACGCCAGCCCAAAATTGCGCCCAAACGCATACGCGAGCTCCTTCCACACCTCGCCCTGCGTGCACCCACCGAGGATCGCGCTCGCGCGACACCCCTTGGCCATAAGGCTCGCGGTCTTGAGATACGTCTTCTTCAAATACACGGCCCACGCGTCGGCGCCGCCGCTCGGTTTTATGCCGCGGCCGCCGTGGACGTCCTTCATCTGGAGGATCTCGCCCTCGACGAGGTTGGCGATGACGCTGGCGATGAGCTCGACGACTTCTGTGTCGCCGAGGCGCGCGAGGGCGGTGGAGGCGCGGCCGAGGAGGAAGTCGCCCCGAGGACGGCGAGCTTGTTGCCGAAGGCGGCAGGGGCGGAGGGCGCGCCGCGGCGGAGGGCGGACGCATCGATGACGTCGTCGTGCAAGAGGGAGGCGACGTGGATCATCTCTACAATCTGCGCGAGGCGGCGCTGCGTCGGCAACAGGTCCGCGAGCATGGACGACGGCGGGCCGGGGAGGAACGTGGCGGGGAGCGGCCGGCGCGGTGGTGGAGGCGCTGGGGGTATAAGGGAAAAGACGTTTGCAAAGGAGGTGGTATTATCTGGCATGGACGGGTTGTAGTCGTTGAGGACGTCGGCGCGGGTGAGTGGCCGGTCGAGCTCTTCTGCCCGGCCCCCGGCGCCGTCGCACTCGGCCGCCCACCGCTTCTCGCGCCAGCCCTGCCCCAGTCCGTTCGTCGCCCGCGCAAAGAGCAGCACCAGTAAGGCCGCATCTGCTTGGACGGATGCAGGAAATAATATTTGCTATTTCGTCCAGCCCGGGGTGGGCGCTGCCCAGCAGACTGAGGAGGCTCTGCCTTAGCGCGTCCAGCTCGGGGCCACCACTGCCGCGGGGTCACGACGCGTGGGACACGTCGCTGCCGGCGCCGACGTTGACGTTGACGTTGACGGCGACGGCGGCTGTTTTTGGGCAAGTACAGAGTATAGTCTGCGTCTAC
This sequence comes from Mycena leptocephala, assembly GCA_029378395.1. Classification (NCBI taxonomy): domain Eukaryota; kingdom Fungi; phylum Basidiomycota; class Agaricomycetes; order Agaricales; family Mycenaceae; genus Mycena; species Mycena leptocephala. The sequence continues at coordinate 186,609 of JARJLF010000112.1, forward strand.
AGCGCGTGCGGACAAGGGCGGCAGCTCCTTCGGTCCATCGTCTCATTTGCAGGTTGTACTGCGCGGTGGATGTGGTACGAGTTGAAGTATTACGCGTATGGGAAAAAAGGCCCAGGGTCGGGCTACCTATTCCCACAACAACCAAAGAAATAAAATAAAATATCCTGAATAATGTACAAGTTGCTTATCGCGCTCGCGCAGGACTGGTCACTGCCGACGGCAATGGCGGAGGCTTGCGCACCGTCAAATGCTGCCGAAACTTGCTCAATGGCTTTGCAATCTGGCTCGCGAGTGCTTTACCCTGCGCCAATCGCATCAAATTTCTTTTATTCCCTCAAATGGCAGGCACAACGCGCACCTTGTTCTGCAACTCCTCCCACTCGACCTCGTCCGTCGAGTTCAGCACGAGGAGCATCAGCGGTGGTAATCCTCCGGCAGTGGTGCGGCAGCATCTCCGGCGGCTCATCGACAGGGAGCACCACGATGCGGCCCAGCTGCATCCAATCGACCATCCGTTAGTTTGTTATCATAACCTTATTCAGACAAGCAGCACACACGCACCTCGCTATCCACCATCCCCGACCCCTGTTCCTGCGTCTCCGTCCACACCTCCCCGCTCAGGCCCGCAATCACCCGGATCTCGTCCTTGCACCGCGACCCGTACGAGGAGAACGACACCAGTTGCCCGACGGCGTGAGCAGCACTGCGGTGTGCAGCGAGGGCGGCGATAGCACTTGGCTCAGCGAGTCCTGCAGTCGAGAGAGTACCAGCATTAGTGTTCGCGACGCGTGGTTCTGGACGCGTTTAATCGAGGGCGGAAGAAAGAGCGGATTACAGTGACGTAATAGGTTCTTATAACTCCGGTCTATCCTAGTCTATCTCTTTGGAATCTACGGCGCGTGCAAGTTGTATATCTTTAATTGGCACCGAAATACTGAAGGAGTATCTACATCTACCTACACGACGAGGCACGAGGGACGGGCGGACGTGCTCCGCATTCGGTTGAGCAGCGGGTTTCGTTTCGACGATGGTTCGAGGCGGGTCGGAGAGCCACGCTACTGTAGTATACGGCGCGGGATGTGGTCCGCAACGACAACGCGAAAGAAGAAGGCATCGAGACTGACGTTACGACGCAAGAGGGAGGGTTTGGTTTGGTCGGTGGCGAGACGATGATGTCCGAGGATGTAGTCCACGTGCGAAAGGAGCGTATAAAGGACCTGGTGGGCGCAAAGGAAGATGTCGGGGCCCATTTCGAAGAAGCTCTCCACGACCAGACGGTGAGGGCATGCGGCATAGATTTGTAGCGCGAAGGAGTCCTTGGGAATAACGTGCAGCGACGGCGGCGATCCTGGGTGAAATGTTTTCACGAGAGTAATTCGGAGTTGCATTCTCAGTCGTTGTAACGTTGCGAATATACGAAGATGTTTGATGTCCACCACGAGAGGGTGAGGTTATGCAGCATCGATTACTGGCGCCAAGGCTAGGCTTGCGAAAGAAGATGGAATCCTTGAGAATAACGTGCAACGGGAGTGGCGAACGTGTTATGTCAAGTTCTTTGCGCGAGAAAATTCGGAGTTGCGCTCGGAGTCTGAGTGGGAGCGATGCTGATATGCGAAGAGATGCTCTAGAACTGTTCTCGCCAACGAAATCTTTGGAGTTGCGCTCTGTCGTGATATGATGGCGTTAATGCTTGGGTTTTGCGGGCGGAATATTTGGAAGTTGTCTGTAGCCTGGTCGTTTAGAACGAATGATGTCATGCGAGCCGAAGTGGACGGATGGTGGACCGCGAAACGAGCGAGCAAAGGAAGGTCGCTAGCGATAGTTGCGAAGATATCGAAGGCGAATAAACTGCCTGAGATACTTTTCAAAAAGAAAAATGTCAGATAATCGAAGGTGCAAGAAAAATAAAGCCCGTACCTACCATGTCGACGTCGATGTCGGCGAAAGTAGGATGAATCGTGGAAGAAACTAGTGCCTCGAAAATGAAGGTAGAGTTGGTCATCCCGCCGGAAGTCGTCCTGTCCCGTGGTCGGTGTCCGCCCGTCCCCGTCCCCGTCCCCGTCCCAGTCACCTATCTACATCTATCTACTAGGTACATACACCGAAGCCAAAGACCAGAAACCAAGATGGAGTGAACGAGCCGTTGTGGTGCGGAAAAAAGTCTTGATGAGAAGTAATCGATATCAGATACGTCGTCGCAAAGTAGTACGAGATCAAGGAATGACCAGAGATACGCGTTGATTCGTGGGGAATGGTACCGCGTCGAGTAATAGTGAGTGCGGGATGAAGAGCCGCGGTGTGGAGGCAATAAGTGATGAGTGTGGTTGAAGTAAAACGCTGATCATGCGTAGATAATTGACTGGTTGCACGCTGTGTTTGCGAGCGTTGCCATGGTATGGGGTGTTGGCTTGATACCGCCTCGTCGTGTGCACTGGCGATTGGAAGTACTGGGACCTTGCAGTGAGGAAACTGAGATTGGAGTAACTGCGCTACCCAAGTTAGAACAAAGATAACGGTCCGAAATGGGAGCTTTACCGAGAGTGACAAGCCCTGGCGGTGGATTCTAAGGAGCAGATATAGCAGGCGTGGTGAGAGCGGCGAAAATCAAGTTTGTGAGATATATCAGACTTGGTGGTAATTTCAGGGGTTTGCGAAGGCCGCCGTAAACGTCTGGTAGTTGATATGGCCAAACCATTGTCCTGGTGTGGTTATGTCGCTGAGGTTGGGATGAAAGCGACTGGTATGAATGAAGGTGAAGTCTAGAACGCGGGTGGTGCGCATATGGTAGTTGTGGTTTATGCTGGCGCGCCGCTGCGTTCGTCGACTAGTGTTTGGGATGAAACCGCCTCGCCATCTACTGAAGCCTGAGATGCTGGTGGCGCGCATATGTTGGACGTAATTTGTGGGCTGTGATGCTGGCGCGCCGCCTCGTCGTCTGGTGTGGTATAACCGCCTCGTCGTCTTGTGGTTAGATAGTTGCTTGCTCAAACTCGCTGTTGATTGTATGCATTGAAGCTGGTGGATGACGCCAAACTATGGTAGGTGGTTGTATGAAAGTTGTCATTAGATGATATTTGGTCAGCGAGTGAGGTTGTGATGTTGGAGCAAGGTGCTGAACATTGATTAGAAAGACCATGAGGATCTGGAATGAGACCTTACCTAGGACGACGAGGCGGGAAACTATGTATATGGCAACTCAGCCCTGCCCTCCACCGCGACCCATGCGATCAATTCCCATTCTGTCCAGGCCATCATTCTATCCTTCCACCAATAGATCGAATGCGCGCGCGTCGTGAAGGTGGCCAACCTTAAGCTAACCTAGACAGAAGGGATGGGAAGAGTTCGGTTAGTGGGCGTCCCCGCCCCCTCCAGGCCCCCCGCACGGCGCTGCAGCACCAGCGCGGTCCCCACACATTTGCTACGCATTTGGCCTCCCTCCAACTCTGCACGGCTACGGTAGCTCCCCTCCTGTGAAACAATGTGCATGAGTACGGGACAGACAAGAGCAGATGGGAGAGGACTGACAGCGCGCTAGACTCCCCTCACGGCGACCGGCAGTGCACTACCCTAAATCAGACAATGAATTAGCATCATGAGCATGGGCGAGGGTGGACTGACTTACGGCCACAGCCTCCCACCGGCCGCGACCCGCGCGGGCCTGAAGAACATTGGACGTGAGCAACATGAATGGGAGACGGCGATGCACACGTACCACGGCACTCAACGTCCCCGCAGACAGCCTCGGTCGGTCTTGACGCCTGGAAAGAATCAGTACTCGAGGTCTTGAGGTCTAAAAAGAAGGAGTCTCCCTCGTGCAGACTAGCCCGCCTGAATCTGCGCGAGGGAGACATGTTTAGTGGGACAAAGCAGGCGAGAAATATTAGCACGCAGCAGAGTCGAGTGCTGGGGTCGTGAGGGTCTTGAGGCCATGCTGGGCGGGTACTGGGCGGGTGGCGAAGGGCTTGAAGGTCGAAGGGAAGAATCTTGAGGAAGGGAGAGCGCCAGATGGTGGTGGTAAGAGATCAAGAGTGAAGGAAACATGATCCGCGCGGAAGCATCAGTAAATTCAAACTCCGCGCAGGCTCGTAAAAACCGGGTCACGTTATCGCGTCACGGTCTTGCGAGTCGGCGGCGGCGACTTCACCAAACACCGCCTGCACGGCCTTGCAGACTCCGATACTTCGGTGCAGACCTCGAAAAATAACGGTCCTTTTGAGACTGCCACCCTGTGTACGGGTCATAAAATTGGTGGCCTCCTTCATTGAAATCGAGCCCTGAGAGCAGTTACCGTTGCCAGTGTTTCCATCCATTCTGGAGTGCAGTAGATTGGCGTACAATCATCCTGGAAGCGCACAACCATCGCAAGTTTATCGAGCCCACAGAGGCATGAGATTCCGGTAAGTATGCGCTTGCAATTGCTACTGTTGTACATTCCAGCCAGTTCCACAGCTACCCACTCCTATCGAGCTCAAAATCTGCCAGGTACTTGACTACTCTATCCAACTTTGAACAAAACAGAGTCTCGCCCCAAGGTAGGCGCCTCCGTCACGGTCCGCCTCCTTTCAATCTTCGTATTAGCATACAAGTGCGTGCTCGGTGGAGCCCGCGCATCCATCGGTAGCACCCCATCGAGCCGTTCGAGTGCCTTAAGTGCCTCATCGCGCGTCACAGAACCGGGCGGCAGCGCATTCAAGTAATGGTTTACCGCTCCCCGCGCCTTCATTGCGCACCCAGGGTCATCGAGCGCCGACCCCGCCAGTCCGAGCACGATGTTGATGATGCTCGCGGGGAGGCGCGTCCCACGGTCCGGATTCTGCTCGAGCGCCTCATCGAGCGCGAGTACGAGACGTGCCTGGGCATGGGGCGGGCTGCGCGCCGCGTCGAAACGGATCTTGAGGAAAAGCCGGCGCAGCGTGTTGAATGCCTCGTGCGGTAGTGCTGTGCTACGAACGAGTGTGGATAGGTAGTCAAGCGTCAGCGTGAACCCTGCATCGTTGAGTAGTCGCTGGAACGCCCGGACATACTCGAGCGCCTCCGCGCCCAAGGCTATCTCGTCCTCTGGACTCCATTCCCCCGACGACGCGACTACATCTATCAGGTCGTCGAGGTAATTCCGTAGCGTCTCCATTACCGAGTGAAGAACGGGTGTTGTTGGTCGGCCCGCGGCCGACAGAAGCTGCTCTAGCTCATGTATCTGTTGCAATACTTTCTTCGTCACGAGCGGCGCCCGCCGGGCAGCGTACTCTGGGTCCCGCGCAGGGCGCGGGGTGAGCCAACGGCGGGAGCGCAGGAACGTTGCGAGTTCTGTCTCCATGACCTCCGCCGAGTCGACAAACATGTCCAGTAGACTGCGCGCCACGACGGACGCCGTCGAGTCGGCGCAGTCCGCCACAGACGGAACCTGCGCCGCCACCGCGCGGATCTCGCTGAGCGTCTTCTCGTCGAAAGCGAGCGTCTCACGCGAGGAGTATGTGAACGGGACCGACAACGGGACCACCATCATCGTCAGCGACCAGATCGCGTGCAGGCATGTCGTCGCCCGGTCGTGCGCCAGCGTGGGGCCAATCGGCCTTCGGCGCAGGAGCCAAGCAGGCGCGGGATGCGGTAGCGCAGCCCGATTGTCGGGTCGTGGTCGAGGAGCCTGTGCAGTAGCAGCTTCGCACTGTAGTCGAAGCCGGAGACGAGCCGGGGGATGAAGCCGAGGAAAGGCTCCAGCTCGGTGTCCTCACGAAGCGTCGACAGGGTCCAACGCATGGCTTCAAAGTCGCGCTCGTCACGGTCCTGGGAGATTTCGGTGGCATCTGCTTCGCGGACGTCTGCCATGGACTCGAAATTTCCGGGGATCGTCGGCCAGTGTGTTCCCGTCGTCCGACCACACCGAGAGCTCGGAGGATCCGCCACCAGGGGTTTGACAACGGGGTGTGGTACGGGCAATTAGAATGAAAATGGGGAGGAAGGTTATGAGAAGGTAGAGGCTCCACAAAGCAGTAGCATCCCGAGCATGAGGTTACTGATCGCAGCATTAATGGGGCGCAGGAATTCAACCAAACCAGCGAAGAATAATAGCAGCGAAATGTGTAAAGTGTTGGATCAGTCGACGACAGTGTTCATTTGGAACCTGCGAATCCCACGATGCAAATATGCAGATATTCTGGCGCGTTTGTGGAGCGAGGGGCGGCTTTCTGTAGCTAGAATATAGTTACGCGCCCACTGGTCCACCAGAGTCGCCGATAGTGCACAACTTAGACTGAATCCGAGGCTTAAAAACCACAGAGTGTTGCAAATTAACGCAGACGTAGGAGGCACAAACGGTTGTGGGGTGCTTGGGGACAACAGCGGGGTCGGAAGTGTGTAGTTGGCACCATGCCAGTGGATTGCGACAAAATGAGCTGCAAAACCAATTGCAAGGTCACTTGGTTTGGGTCTGGCGGCACAGGATCCGCAGGGCTGAGCGTGCGATAACTCTCAATTATAAATGTCGTTAAGCTGGCCGAGAAAAGACCAGCCTAGTCAACAAGTGAGCACGCAGCGCAGAAATCTTTCGGGCAGTGGACTGACGAATATGAGAATAGAATTCATGTCCGCTTTCCAACATTCGACGAGGATCCTGGAAAATGGCAAAACTGTTGAGGGGACTCAGTGAGTCTTGTCGAGACTAAGTATGTACCTGTTGTGCTTCTCTACTTGATTCATGTAGACGGACCACATATTCTCAGACGGATCGTCATCCCGTTGCTTGACTTTATCTCGTGCCTCGGGGTTTGCTGGGAAGGTAGCAATTTGCTCACCGTCCTCCATAGCGTAATTGAGAGACACGCAGGTTTGCTTCTGCCGGCACAAGAGCTTTCGACATGGAAGCGCCTTGAGACCAAGCATGCGAAAATAAAGGGACAGCCACTGATTGCATGATCGGGACCCAATTTTGGATAGGGGTTGTTGGGACATCACCAAACAAGAAAACGAAAAGGACTTTTTTCGCTGAATGCACAGACGTGGGAGCATTCGCAATTTTGATGGTTCAAACAAAAGGCACTTTTCCTCGCAGAGATTTCACCCCTTGAAGTCCTTAGTTGTGAACCGCCGAAAGACCGTCTCGAGATGCAAAAGAGTTACCGACGCACTGTGTTGCAGAAGGCTCTGCCAATCTTCAAGTTCTGCGACCAATCTGCGATGGTAGCGGGTCTTCGGCTGACTGTTGAGAGGCTAGATGTATGAAGTGAAAGTCGTCACCCAGCTGGGCGGAGTGTAAAGCGAAATTTCCGGGTAAGATACAGATATTGACTCGAAAGACGTTTTGGACAGACACTGGCGGTATCTGCGGTCGATCAGCCAGATAGGTGCCAGTCTCCGATGCCAACAGATGCTGTGGCGCGAATTTCGGATTAAACGTCCCAAGTAGGGTCAGCTGCAAGCGAATCCATGTTTTGACTCAGACCAGTAATAGGGCGTAGTGGCATAAATGGAAACTGAAGGAGACCTGCAAGCATGAATGTCGTAAAAGTCAAGTCCAGTTTTGTGTGTTTGTCCTTGTTGTCTCTCTGTTTCTTTCGACCAAAACGAAAACGAACGCGTTCCGCGATTCCTGCTTGCAAGTTGCGACTCGCGTCCATCTAATTCAAGATTACACTCTTTGAATCTTAACCCACCCAAAAGTAACTCGGGCCATGGTACGTTTGTGTTGAGCGAAAACCACATGAAGAGTTATCGACTCTGCGCGTAGGCGATGCAAATATCCACGGGAACGTCAGAACTGCGTGACATAACCAAAATGGAGCGCATAGGTTCGATATTGAGACGACTGTTGCCTTCTTTTCTAATCTAACGGACCTTGGGTAGGCGCGCATTCGCACATACGCGGCCTCGGTTTGGACGACCGGTTAGAGCCGCGCGCGAACTCGCAGGGAATGGTCGGCCAAGCAAAAGCCCGGAAAGCAGCGGGCATGATTTTAAAGATGGTTCAAGAGGGAAAAATAGCTGGCCGTGCTATGCTCTTTGCTGGCCCTCCCTCAACTGGAAAGACAGCTATCGCTCTTGGTGCGTAAGAATGCCACGTTCGTATACACCATCTTATCTCCCCCTAGGAATGGCACAGACCTTAGGCCCGGACGTTCCATTCACGATGATTGCCGCGAGCGAGGTGTTTTCGCTGTCAATGTCCAAGACAGAAGCTCTCACACAAGCGTTTAGACGGAGTATTGGAGTTCGAATCAAGGAAGAAACTGAGCTCATTGAGGGTGAGGTGGTGGAGATACAGATCGACCGGAGCCTAACTGGCGTGCGCATATGGCCTCAATTTTTGAAAATAAATCCCATATTAAAACAACCCACAGGCCACGAAGACGGGCAAGTTGACAATCAAAACTACAGACATGGAAACTATCTATGATCTGGGAACCAAAATGATAGACGCGTTATCCAAGGAGAAGATTCTCGCTGGTGATGTCGTCGCTATTGACAAAACCTCGGGCAAAATTTCAAAACTGGGAAGGTCCTTCGCGCGATCAAGAGACTACGATGCCATGGGCGCAGACGTGAGTCGTGTGTTTCTGACTTGGATTGTTGATGGATGCGCCGCCAGACAAAATTCGTCCAATGTCCTGAAGGCGAAATTCAAAAACGCAAAGAAGTCGTACACACAGTCTCGCTCCACGAGATCGACGTGATTAATAGTCGGACCCAAGGGTTCCTCGCTCTATTTGCGGGCGATACAGGCGAAATCAAGCCTGAGCTACGAAACCAGATAAATACGAAGGTGGCAGAATGGCGAGAAGAGGGAAAGGCAGAAATCATACCTGGGGTACGTTCGTGGTACACATCGTCTGTCTGGTCCTCACAAAGAACAGGTTCTTTTCATTGATGAAGTCCACATGCTCGACATAGAATGTTTCTCGTTCTTAAACCGTGCTCTAGAGAACGAACTTTCACCGCTAGTGATAATGGCATCCAACCGCGGAATGGCGCGCATCCGGGGGACGAAATTCCGTTCACCGCACGGCCTCCCTGTCGACCTTTTGGATCGGGTGCTCATTGTCAGCACAAAGCCATATCTTGAGGAGGATATCGCACAGATCATACAGATCCGGTGCCAAGAGGAAGATGTGGTGTTGACCGCAGATGCAGGGAGCGTTCTGACGCAGATGGCGTTGGAAACCACCCTGAGATATGCTTTGAATCTAATTTCGTGCGCCCAGGTCGTTGCACGAAAGAGGAAGGCGGTGGACGTGGACGTCGAAGATTTGAGGAAGGCTTACAGATATTTCATGGATGAGAAGAGGAGTGTCCAATGGCTGAAGGAGCAACAGGGTTCCCTCGTGTTCGAGGAGATCGGTGGCCCAGGAGAGGACGATATGGTAATGGACTAAAGTTGTGGGCAAGTGGAGTATTGGTGGGTGCGCCGACGTCTTTGTTTCGGCGTTGCTGAGATTGGTGTAGGTATATAACGTCTGCTGTATTTTCTGTGTAATCCCCTGTTTTCAACTGGCCGGCCCGCACCTTTAGTCTCAGCTGTTCACCTTGGGATCCGTCATACGACAGAAGACGCTCATGTGCCGGCACTCAGGTACACCACGGCCATCCGCCTGCGGGCTGATGACGAGGCCGCACTACTCGCTCGCATCTTCGCTGTTCGAGAACCCGCGCCCGGCTTGGACGGCACGACGTTCGTATATCTCCGTTCATTTTTCCTGGAAAGCATCCCGCCACCGACACAAAACCGACATGGCCCCGACCACTACAAGAATAAAGTATGCAGATAGACATGATACAACGGGAGTCATGATGAACAAAAAAGTATGACATCGAAAATTTAGTTCCGGGGGAGCAAAAAAAAACGCTAACTATTTATAGAAGTCTGTATAAAATGGAGCAAGATAATGTCTCCCCGCACTAAATTTCACCCCAATCTAAACGTTGTCAAAGATGGTAAGCCTGGGCATGCTCTTATCTTGCCGCAATTGCACTTACAATTACACACACAAGACCTCCTCCACCCTCCCTTCTACACTGGCTGGACGGGTTCGTCAATCGTTGTCTTAACCTTCGCTTTGCCTGAGTAAGCCCCAATCATAGCCGCAATCCAACGCTCCCCCGCAATACACGCGATCCAACGTTGTTAACTCTTTGCCCGTTACATCGAAACATACACCGGTGCGGAGTTCGAATCCAACGATAGCTTCCAAAGGAGCTCAGATCCTTTGAAGCAGTATGAGCCACCACCTCCATATTCTTCCTGCAAGCTATTCATCTGCAGCGGGAAAACTTCATCTCGTCGTTGGAATCCTTTCACCCGGAAACAATCTTCCAGTCCGGCAGGCGTTAATCCCCGCGGTTTGCAAGTGAGTGTCCTCCGGCCAGCGCTTACTCGAGAGGCTGATGACACTACCTAGGCGGAGATGCTTGAACCCGAAGATCGGGCTTGGGCTTGACCATCAGCTCACTTTTTCTTCATAACTTATAATACACATATCTAATCTTAGTTATGTCCGCAAGTGCGAGAATATATACATACTTGACGGCGTGTGTGTGTTCCCATGTCTCGAGTTAATCGCGCCTTGTACCCGTTTACATTCCAGAAGTAGAAGCCGAATTAAGAATACATCATCAAGTTCATGATCCAAACCGCTCTTTGGCAAGCGCCTGGAACATGGCCATTGTCGCGGACTCCTTCTCCTTATACACGTTTGCGCGTTCCCTTACAACAGCCGCTTTATCTTCTTTCCCGGATTTTTGCTCGAACCGTTTTCGTGCAGCATCTCGTTTAGCGATCCTTTAAAGAAGGAATAATCATGTTATAACGTCAGGTACGGGAGCATGACAGTACTCACTGATCTCTGAAGCTGTCACCCCCACCAAGCAGCACAGACTCGTCTGCCTCGAAGCCGTCATCGCCTCGCTCTCGGAAAGAACGGTCTGCTTCTCGTCTAGCCCGCTTCTTCTCCAAAGCACCCTCACGTCCAACTTCTCTCGGCCCGACCATGTCATCAATTCGTTCCTTGGCCTCGGCCTTGTCTCGCTTGCGTTTCAGACTTCGTTCTCCCTGTTCTGTTTCTTGCGCAAATTCTCGCGCAAAAACGAGATCCGAGGAAGACGGCAGTGTAGGACCCTGTATCCGGCCTGACGCAGAAGACGACGATGCACCCGATGCACCCTCGCGACCATACGTCGCAGCTCCAACTTGTTCACGAGCGGCACGTAATGCATCATTATCCGCGCGAGACCTATTCGACGCGAATGACCATTTGTAACCTGTTTGAGACTCGGCCGAAATGGAAGATGGATCCACGCCGGCGTATAAAGATTCTGGATAAAATTATTAGGCATGTCCAATGAAATATCAAGGTTCGATATTTACTGGACAACTTTCCCTTGTTCCATGCCTATGGCTGTGTTTAGTGGGAGCATATTCTGCCAAAGAGACAACTACCTTTACAAACTTTCGGAAGTAGCTGTCTCATGATTAGATTCCAGTGTGCAGATGACCGGACTTGCTCACCTTCTTGCCTTGTCGCCAGAGAGTTCATCAAAGTACTACCAAAGAAATCAGAATAATCTCACACAGCACCGAACGGCGGTCTTCCGTGAAGGACAACAAATACCTTTTTCTTCTCGTCTTTGAGCCATTGGCGAAATTCGTCACCTTTGCGGAAGTAATCGGACTCGGAGATCACGGGTGCACCATGAGGCAAGCTAGCTGAACTTAGTATGTTTTGTACGCGTTTCCAAGTCGTGAGACAAATTACTGTATGGTCTCATGAGTCTCAGAGCCCTCTCTAGAACGCGAGCGGGAACGGGAGCGCGCACGGCGGTCCGAAGGCATTATTAGATCTTCGAGGCTCACAAGAAAAGGAGAGCAACGAGTCCGAAAGAGCTCAAGCTGTTGAGCTAATTGAGGTTCAAGTTCAAGAGCGGGAATGACTCCGAATAAGTTCAAGCTTACGTTATCGTCAGTGTTGCAGTAAGGGTAAGGCCTTCGGTTCAACAAGACCAAACTTTCTCCAAAATTTTGCTTCATGGCAAGCGCTCTCCTAGCTTGCTGCAGATCTCGTCCTGTCTCTCATGTCCCCTCCCATGTTAGACAATATGCAAAAGCCTCCTCCGAACCCGGCGACCAGCGATTAACCATCATCCGACGCGTACTCTATCCCGCAACTATCCGCAACAAGCCCAGTCCCACTGGCACTTGGCGCCAGGACGTGCGCCAAACAATCCAACGCGCCATTCCCTCTGTGCAGGCTCACAACACTATTGAGCGCGCGTGGTTGCTTCACCGAAGGCACGTGAGGAAGCGGAGGGACGCAGAATTGGTCCGCAAGTTTGAATGCATGCGGCGCGCGATGGACGAATTGAAGAATATAGACTTCAAGCTATACATGGAGGCAAACAAGGTGGAGGATCCGAGGGCAAGGAGTCAAGTTGAGATGGAGATGATCAAGGCATTGCCGGCCTTGGAGGCACGAGCTTTCGATGCTAGAATACGAGGGCTTTTCCCAAGGGAAATGAAGATACCAGCCGATACGCCTTCAAAAGGCGGTTGGGATTATCAGTGGAAGCCAATAGAGCGGCCACTGTGAAAGTAAGTGGGCGTCGATACCAATTTTCATATTCTTATCTTGTCACAGGATAGTAGGGAAGAAAAAACATGCTTTTGAATCGTACAAAAAAACAAATGCAAAAGAGCAAACTTCTACCCCCATCTCTCTTCTCGTAGACCAAAGTCACCGAATCCCAGGTCTCCTCCAGGTCCACTGCGTCCACTGGGAGCAGTCTTGCCAACAACGGCGGCGTGGACACCTTCCAATGCTTCAGTCCACTTGTTGAGCGCGGCATACTTTTTCTTCTCCAGACTTTGCCTACCGCAGAGTGAGAATAGAAAGGGTGAAGAGGTGGCCAGCACTTACTTTCGGTCTAGTTCGAGCCGCATACCCACCTGGTCGATCCTTCCTTCTACTTTACCTTCAAGTATTAGTCCGATGAGGAGCTCTTCGACCTCAGTTATCTCTACGTTCAATTGCTAAACAGGGATTTCAGAAAACGTCCTAGGGATTGGCAAACGTAGGGTACCTTGGCAAGGAAAGAGAGCTCGAGTCGTGTGTAAGGCTTGATTAGGTCGATGAGATACGACGTTCGTAAGCTGCGCAGGAGCTCGCCGATGTAGGCTCGAATGAAACCATCATCCATGATCGTAGAATGGTTATCTGCAATTGGTTTCAAACTTGCGCCGGGCACAAGAGAGTTGACGTACCCTTAAGAATCTTCTCCGCCGAATGCACCTCTCGTCGCTGATACGCATCCACCAGATCCGTCATGGCTTTGATTTGAGGGTCGGTTTTGTATCTGAATCAGCCACAAAATGGATGGAGTACTACGAAAGACGTGAATGTCGACGCACGGCTTGGTCTCTTGACTGTCGAACGGATTGACTTCACTTCCTGTCAACATGTTGGCCAGTACGAGGTATTTGAGGACCTGGATACGCTGCGGGGAACCCGCCTCATCGTAGTTGCGGAAAGACTCGAAGAAGTCCTCTGACGCCCGGTTCCATTGCCCTGAAACTCATATTAGAAGGAAAGTGGCGAGAAAGAGAGAGTTTTGTTCACGTTCGCCCATCCACATTTTCCCGCCGCATTCTTTGATGACCCCCATAATACGGGGATGAGGGATAGCAGAACGAACAGTATTGGTTGCATTGTAGATTTCCTGAAAGATACGAATTAGCCACTGGAGCAGACGTTACGTCCATAGTTCTCCACCTTTAGTTTCTTGAAATTGCGCGTTTCATTGTACATTTGAATCTCGAGAGCGTATATTTCAAGGAGTTGAGTGCCACGCTGAGATTGGGACTCATCCCCATCCCCATCCTGTGTGGTGGCCCGGTGGAGGTCACGAATCAGCTGAAGACGGGGTTAGCACAGGGTGCAGTGGAAGCATAAGATTTCGCACTTTCGATAGACGAGTGTATTCCTTCCTGTCTAGCCATAGTTTCGCTAGCTTGAGGTTGGTTTTCACTGACAGGCGCTTAAATTGTCGAGTCAGTAGGGGAAGCAACCGAATGTACGAATCTGCAAACAGACCTCATTCTTTGCATCTTCTAGCGCATCCTTGGTGGCCTGATAGAATTTCTCCAAGACATCCACCTCAACAACGCCACCCTTACCACCACCGACATAATCCAATATGCCGTTGATGGTCTTCTCCGAGTAGTTACGAGTCACAGCAGATTTGGTGTACGTTAGTAGTTGAACATACGTCTTGAGAGCATCCGTAGGTCGTCTTAGGGTCAGGAAAAGCAGCTTTGTAGATTGCTTGAGCGCCTTGAATCCCCTGCACCTCTAATGTAAACAAAGGTACCCTGCGGAAAAGATTCAATTCGCACCAATCACCCTGTTCAGTCTCCTGGTCAACTATGGCGCGGAAATCTTTCAAGGCTTCTTCTGGATTGTCGTCCTTTTTGGCTGGGCAAATCTGCTCAGCCGAGACGCTATAAAGAAGGACGGGAATGGCATACACTTTGCCTTGTAGTACATGTTCTCGACATCTGCGCTCCCGGATTCATTTGCCTCGTCTCCGTCCGAGTAGTCGAAGCCATAATCCTGGTGCGCCTGGTGAGTCGCTTGATTATCTGCTTGGGAGTCGTACTACCTCATCATCGCTGCCTTGCATGTAGTCGGCATCATCGTCATCCATCTTGGTACGGTAATAGAGTGGTGTTCAAATTAAATCCGAGAGAAATACGCAGTTCGAGCACAAGCACTGCACACCAGATCGGACGCGCGCCGTTTGTGACCTTGTGACTATGTGACTGTTCTTGGCAAACACCTGCAAGTCAACCGACGCGTCGCTTGTTCCAAGCGTCTATCGCTCTCACCCGCCTAACGATATTGGCTCGCCATGTTAGAAAATACTCTACGCCTCTTTATGCAACTCAAACCTGTACGTCTTCACGCGTTTTGCATTTAAAATTATTCCAGTCTTAAAATCATAATCCATTTCTCGTCGAACTTCTCGCTGTAGGAATTTACCATCCCACCGTCGGACCCTGACCCGATGCATCATTTTTCAACGAGAAACTGTCGCTCAGTTAACAATTTCGGCTCTTGTGCGTAAACAGTGTAAACATAAACCCTCTCTCTTATCCCACTGGCAATCGTTCGTCTCAGATGCCAGTGGAACATCAGTCAATTCTTTGGCGTCTCCTCAGAGACCGTCGATAGGGCCAACAACTCCCAGAAAGCCCTTTAAGGGTAGGGCCTGTTGTTGCGCGTGTCATGGTCCAGGTCCCACCACCCCAAAGACCCCCGCTCTGCATGTGAGAGCTGTTTCCGCGCACTTTTAAACTCCAGGAATAATGTCAACTAGACCTCAACGCCCATCAATAGAGATCAGGGATCATCTTCTGGATCGGTGGGTCTGTTGTTCTTCTACCACGGGTGGAATTAATCGTATCCAGATTCCGCGACTGCGTTTCGATGAGGTACGTGTTTATGGACACCTACAAGCTTTCATAACTCTCAGCCGCTTTCAGGTTAGTGTGTGTTTCCATCGTGCCTGTATAATTTACATTCTGTGGCTTGCCGAGCAGCGCACTTCAAGGCATAGAAGGGTACACTTTCACCATCCTAGCATCTCTATATCTAACATTTACTAGGAACCTGCCAGCCATGATAATGCTCCGGTAAGTCTTGTCAGGCTATATGGGGGATCATCCTCATTATTTGACCAGATGAAGGCTTTGTCAGTTGGCGAATTAAAGTCTCGGTTCTCTGCACGCAGCCAACGGGTCCGTCAGTGCATTTTCTCACCATTCATCGCCGTTCAGCCCTTTTAGGGTGTCGCGGGGTCAATAACAGTTTCTGAGGTGGGTGCACTGGACCGTGGTCGTATGTGCTCACTGACCCGACCTTGTCTAGCTGGGCGAGCTTACCATATGCACTAAAGTAAGCGCCCTCAGAATAAATGGTATCTGCTTGGCTGAAACCACGACAGCCTGTGAATAACGAAATGAAATTTGGCACGTATTCCAAAGTGGTACGAAGATGTCGTGAATTCATCTTGTCCAACTGCTCACCTTGATCAATACCAGAAAGCTTCTTTCAAGTCATGGACCTCCTCAAGGCCTCAGGCGACCCGCTTAGTAAAGGTATTTCCCTATAATCCCTACATCTCGTTCATTAACGTATATATCTAGGCCAAAAAGCCCTCGGTACGATCTGAGAGGTATGCTGCTCAACCGCCTGTCCGCCGAGATTACACCGATACCGGCCTTGCAGGTGATGCGTGTCATCAAGAGGCTTCCGCACCGAGCCCAAGGTCGGTTCCACAACTAGAGAGGTAAGATAGTTTCATCCACAGTTGTGGTTACGCGGCGTTCATATGTATAACAGGTCTGTCCGGTTTCCCCTAGTGTGGTTCTGATAACTTTCGTTGATGCTGTTCGGCGGCGCTAGGCTGCGGACTGTAGTTTCTGGTCACTGCCCAGCAGGACAGACAAGACGGTCGGCGGAAGACACCTGAGAAGGAGTGGCGGTAATATTGTTTTTGTAAATCGGTTCGGATGGGTTCGTCCTCTTTCCTTCAACGTATGAAACCCATTGATCCAACGTAATGTATCAGCCCTCGGCCACCTCTCGTAAGAATGTAAAAGGATCCTACAGTACGGAGTCGGTAACGGCGCGGCCCGAAGCAAGCGCCGTCACTGTGAGCACATCTCGTACTGAATATAAATCGCTGACAAGTCGTTTTCTCAGAACTGTACATCCGCGCCCCGTCCAAGACCATCCTTCGAAGTTGATCTGTCGCCGATCATAGAGGATGTCCAGTCATTTCCTAGCGTTGGCAATGTTAACTCCAGTTTCGATACTTTCAGCATGTTGGGCGTAACCCTGGTCAGAACGTAAGCACCGTTGAATATGGGTAATGAACAGAAACAGATATATGTCCAGATGATGAACCGAAATTAGAAGAATGGGAAGACCAGGACGGCGATTCCAGAAACTTTGATCATATGAACCTCAGTGGCTCGTTCGTGCTGCAATCGACCTCGTGTCGCGATTTAGGTCGGCTTTTAGTTCTGCAAATATTTTAAATTGAAACCAAACTTGTACAGCCTGCAATAATGGAGAAGAGGATATGCCGGCGCTAGTCTTAACATTTCCTACTCCGGAGCCACCGAAATCACCGGTATTTGCACCACAATCGCCATTTACCGTTCACAAGTTTGTCGCTGCGTCGGCCCCGGATGATTCAACTTCGGCAGGTGGCGATCAACGCGCCAGCAACCTGGCTGTTCCAACCCTCCCTCGCTGTACCGACTGCGGATTCGGTTTTGGGCTCGATTTTCATGACCTGGAGGCGCCTCTGAGCAGCAAACCCTGCCGTTTCTGTGAACCACAATGGCTAGCATGCAAGATATGGTATCAAGCTAGGGGTAACAGCCTCCGAGAACCGTGCGCAGTGCGACCAGCGGAAAGCAATGCAAGCAGCAGGGCTATTGTAGGCAAGCTAGGTCTCCCTGTGGGCAGTCATAGAGGGCTTGGCCTTGATGCTATGGACGAAATGGCCCAATTGGACAACAAGCAGGCTCGAGTCCATATGAAAGCGGTCGGGGAAGGCTACTCAAGGTTCTCAAATGTGATCATCAAAGACAAAACGCGGACGACGAAGCGCACGGCAGTAACGGTGTGGAAGAAGGTTACGAGGTTATTCGGCAGCCAAGAACGAACTGTGTACAAGTATTCAAGCCATCTGGACGTGGATAATTTGAGAGCCGAACCGGAGAGACGACGAAAAGGCTTGGATTTCCGCTGGATCGGGCCATCGGCGCTCGTGTAGAGACATGCAGTACAACGAGATCAGGCTCTTCGAGGAAGCTAGAACGTATACCCACAACGAGGCGCAAGGATACGAGGGATGTTCAGTGGCATTGTAGTGAAATTTGTACAGGGGCGATGGTGGAAACAGAAGGCCGGGACCTATATTTGGCGTGCGCAGAAACAGATACCGGAAGGCGATAACCGGTAGGAAGCGTAGTGGACCGACAGCAAAGTAGTCGGAAAATAAAGCTGAAGAGATTTGCGCTGCGAATATCTTGTCGCCCAGTGTGAAGGAAAGACATGGCGGAATAAGTGAAAGGAGCTTGAGACAGATGGCGGTGCTCAAACGAGTCGGTCCGAGATTTCGTTCATCGACCCACTCCACTGGTTTTCTTCATGTCCCGTTCCGCTGGGTGCCTCTCTCTTTTAAATGCCTCTGGTACCAACGCCCACGTCAATCCTTCCCCATGGCCGACCCTCAGTCTAATGCCTCCAGCCGGACACCATACACTCGCTTGAGGTCTATCGGTTCGACCGTGGTGCTCCATGCAAAGAAGCATACTGGGGTTCGTATCCGTTCTCTTCAGAGCTGTTGGATATACGACTCATACTCGTGGCAGGTCGGGGTGGTCTGCGCTGTGGCTTACTTTGATCCTGGTAACTGGGGAGTGGACTTGCAAGCTGGATCCCAATTCGGGTTCAAACTACTGTTTGTTGTTTTACTTGCCGGGCTCTTGGCAGCCTTCTTGCAGGCGAGTTCTATCGCTTTGGATTAAGATCGGACTATGACGGTTGAGCATAGGTGTTAGCAACCAGACTGGGATGTGTTACAGGTCTTGGTATACTATGTTTATTACTCAGCCTTCTTCAGGATACTGATTTACCATTCAGATCTTGCTTCGCATTGTCGTGTACTCTTCTATGACCGGCCGAAACACCCATTGCTCTACCGACGGCTCGTGTTATACCCCCTCTATTTCCTGTCTGAGGTTGCAATTATTTCGACCGATTTAGCCGAACTCCTTGGGTAGGCGCTATTTCACCCCTGGCCTGTACCGTCCTTGACTCGTTTCAGTTCTGCGATAGCACTGTGTCTTCTCTTTCCAAGGCTACAGATATGGCAAGGTGTTTTGATCACTGCATTCGACGTGATCTTTCTTTTGGCGCTACAAGATCCTTTACGTTCCAAACCCGTCAAAATGTTTGAGCTTCTCATCGCCGGCTTGGTTAGCTTTTTTCTCCCAGCATCACCCTTCCATGGCTGAATCATTTACCAGGTGGTGGCTGTTTTAATATGTATGGTTATTGTTATATCCAGAGTGGATGTAGACTGGGCACAAGCCTTCGATGGTTTCCTTCCTTCCAAATATATCTTCGGTGCCGGTGGCCTCTATACCTGTCAGTATCTATTCTTCCTTTGTCTTCATTGATTTTCACGCGTTTTTGTCAGCTGTAGGGATTTTGGGGGCCACAGTAATGCCCCACAGCCTATTTTTGGGATCAGCCCTTGCAACACAAGATAGGTTGACAACGGAAATCCCGCCTGAAGCCGTCAAGCTCGAGCCATTGAAAGTTGCCGATTCTCGGGAGACAACGTCGAAAACTCTGTGCGAATCGTCAAGACTTAGCCGACTCGTCGAATTCTTGGCATCTCTATTCCGTACTCCACCACCAAGCCAAAATTCCACCCATGTAAAAGACATGCAGACCGAGAGAACAATTCTTTGGCCTTTATCCGAGCACATCTAAACCACGGAATCATTGATGTTGTGGGGAGTTTACTCGGATTCGCAGTACTGATTAATTCCTTGTCTGTCCGTTGTTCAAGTAGTTGATTTGTTTCTGACGCTGTTCCAGGATCCTCATTCTTGCTGGCACGGTGTTCTTTCACAATCCTGACCATCCAACTGTCAACGATTCAGCCAGCCTTTTCGATGCGTACAATCTCATCCATGACCGTATCGGTGCACGTGTGTTGAAGTTGTTTCGCCGGACTCTTGCCTCATGCTGATCTTGGTATTAGCTGCCGCCACCGTCTTCGCCATTGCTCTTTTGGCTGCTGGCCAGGTTCGTGTTCATTTATCATAAACATTAGATTTATTCATAATATGAATATCAAGAGCTCCTCAATAATCGCGACAGTAGCGGGGCAAGCAGTTTCAGAGGGATTTCTCAATTGGCGTGTTTCTGTAAGCCAGACACATCCCAGCCGCGAATCTTTAATAAACTTTGTATAGCCTGTTGTCCGTCGACTACTCACCCGCCTCATTGCAGTTATCCCATCTATGGCTGTCGCACTAGCAGTCGGCCGCCCTGGCATCGATCGTCTCCTCGTTACATCTCAAGTGATTCTATCCATTGTTCTCCCATTTATCACGCTCCCCTTGATATACCTAACCTCCTCGAAATCCGTCATGCGGGTACGAAAACCGGATGCACTTGTCTCGACGGCTGCCGAAAACGAGAATTCATGGGATGACACTATCGATTACAGTAGCGGGATTGTCACCACAGTTTTTGGGGGTGCAATTTGGTTGGTAATGTTGACGGCAAACATATATGTTATTGTAACTCTGATCATCGGGGTACGACAAGGTTGAGGTGCTGAAGTAGTAGTACATATAATTAATTTCTTGGACATGTAAAATATGAATATTTCTTTGGGAACTCACTGAGGACCGTGGGAAAACCGTCTAAGAAATTTCTGTACGCTCTTGTGATCAGTCTTTCATGTTCGCGCTTTCATCGTCGGTCTGCTCGCCATGTCGGCGTTCGCTCATGGCCGCTTCTATCTTCTCAAATCCTGCGCGGCTGGTTGTCCTTAACCGACACTTTACCAGCACTCCCGCTGTTCTCATTAAAAAGAGTCAGTCAACGAAAAGAATTCCTTCGAAAAAAGCTATGGCAGCGAAAATCAGGAGGCGGGCTGCAAAGGAGGCTAAACTCGTTGATCATTCGGACGACATGACTCTCGAAGCCGCGATTGCAGTCCTTCGCGTCAGTCCTCGACAGATACATCCCCACAAGCAACTAACCACTCGGTTCACTGTAGGCGGTGGAGGTGGCACGTCCTCGCGGAGCTTATGAACTCTTTGTCAAAATGGATCTGCGTGGACCTGGTATTGCCGTCCCAAAAGGTCGCATCAACATTCCGCGGGAGCCAAAACCCAGAGCAGAGGACACAATAATGGTCTTCGCCGAGGGCCAACAAGCGGACGAGGCAAAGAGGGCCGGGGCTCAAATAGTTGGCGGAACGGAACTCATTGAAGGGGTTGGTGTTATTTCCTCGGTCTATGAATGGACGATGATTTTTATTCATGTAGGTCCTCACAGGCCGTCTGAGAGCAAACACCATATTGTGCACGCCGGGACTCATCCGCGCCATCACCCCCAAATTAGGCCGCTTTCTAGGTCCTATGGGCTTAATGCCGGCTGAGCGTCGCGGTACTGTGACCGACGATATAGCGGGATACATCAAGCGTGTTAAGAATAGTTCCGAGTGGAAGTGCGACCGCGTTGGGAATATTCGCATGCCCATTGCGCGCGTGCGTATGCGTACAATCTTGTCCCGTTCACATATTTCACAAGTTTGCTGTAGATGGATTTCCCGATCGAGGATGTCGTGAAAAATTTCCGCTATGTTTTGGACTCCATAAAAAGGGTCACAGGCAACCTCAAAATGCGAGAGCCAAAAGAAGAGAACAAGCGAAAAGGTATTTTCACTTCGATATGATAAGAGTAGTCCTCACTTCTGGTGCAGTTACCCCGATTAAGAAGGTTACTCTCAGCACGAGGAGTGCTCCGGGAATACCGATAATAGATTACTAAATAGTTTGCAATGTAGGGGTTGTAATAGATACACAGAGAAACTGGTACTGGGAGACTTTCAAATAAATATATATGAGACAGAGTTCACTCATCCCACGGCTCGGATTGTTTCTCTTCCCACGACTCGGATTGTTTTTTGTAAGTAATCTTGTCGCGTCGGCTCCTTTTCCGTTGCGCCTTCAGATTGACCGCAAGTGACTCATAGTTCGCTCCCTTGGCAGTTTCTTTGCCGCCCCTCTTTCCAATGTCACCACCGCGGACTGGGACTTCCTTGCCTTTTACTCGTTGAGACTGAATACGCTCTTGGGGTCGATTTTTCGGCTCATGGGGGAAAATATCGCCCCAACCCGATTTACGGGCGTCATAGAATGGCTGCTTTCCTTGCGATTTCGGAACCGTCATACGCATAATCTTTCCTGCAACCACGCCGAGAATTACTATCAAATGAACGAATTGACGGGGGCAGCAACTTGCCTTCAGGTGTGCAACCATCCAGAATAATATGGCCACTTTTCTTCAAAGGAGGAAATATGAGGCGGGGCCAGTTATAGGCTTCAAGTCGCAAGCGGCATTCAAGGCAGTTGTGGTTGCAGGCTCCATGATCGCCTGAATCCCTTCGTCGTCCTCGACCACAGAATCCAACGGTTCTCCGGATTTGGCGGATTCGTACTCGCTATGGAGAAATAGCTCTTTGACTGGGGTTTGTGATTCCAGTTCTTTCTGCAGAGCATCTAGGCCGACCCGGCCGATCCGTCCTACCTTGGTTCCCGGATTAGACGGTCGGGGCCCTCGGCGAATAACAACGTAAGAGTATCCCGTATCTTCTTCTCCCACCCCAGAGTGCTTCGTAAGCCGCACGAAGGAGGGCCGCTGAAGGCGCTGGGAAAATCCGCAAACGAGCTTAATATCGCCAGGGAAGTAGAGGGGACAATTCCCGTCATGAGGACACTGGAAAAAAAAGCGAATGACGAGAGAAAGCATAAAGTGTGAATCAACTTACTGGAGCAACGACGTGGGAGCCACGGATATCCCACTCATCTGCTTCGGGATCATTAAATTCCTTGCGTCCGACATTCAATAGGTAGTCCCTGGCTTCGGCGACAGAGGCGAAGCCTTCTTTCGTATTGTGATCAATGATAACCTAATTGCAGACGACGTCAGTATTCCATGACAGACATTTGGAATCGAGCGTTACCAGAACATGAGCTCCACTTGACCACATTTCCTTGATAAGCGCCTTGCGTGCAACATGCGTGGTAAGTGATGTTAACATGAAGGCCGAAAGTGCAACAGTGTAGTGTCCTTCTGAACGCGGAATTTTATCGTCTTCCCGAAACGATTTGTGCCATGATACTCGCAAAGGACCGGGGTCGATGTCTGATAATAAATTTATCAAACCACCACCATATCTCACCCAGACACTGACCTCGGAGCAAACGTTTTCCTACGGTGACAAGGCCCTCCCGCTTGTCAATGCCAAGGTAATGCCGGACAGTTGTATTAGATATAGCAAGATCGATGACTTCTTTAGGTCCCTCGGAAGTATGTGGTTCCTGAAACGCATAAGCACCACTCCTGCAGACGAAAATTGTCCAGTCAGTGCTAATCGAGATTAGAGAGACATTATCACCAAAGCCCGCTACCGGTGCCAGCTCCCCAGTCTATGATACGTTCAACCCTCCATTCTGGCTCCAGTCGGCGTTTGACGTGATCCAAAACCGCCGTAATGGCGGAAAAATGAGCAGGGAGAGCAACAGAGGCGAAAGCGGATCCATCACGGTCAGCATGTTGGTTACGCTGGGTCCTCGTGCGGTATTTCGTATCATAGTCGGCTTTCCAACTGTCTTCGAAGCTACCCTGAGCGTTCTGTTCTTGGAATAGGCGCTGTGCGTCGCTGTGCAGCTGCCTTTTATCACTCTCTAGAGTCAAGTTCAGCATACACTGCATGTTTTCTGGTCAAAATATTGGCACCAGAGATTATGAGATTGATTGAATTCTGGAGTTCGAGCGGCAAAACAACTGAACCAATACCGTAACTTCCGAAATCCGCAGCTGGGGATTTACGACTGACGATGTCCTCTTGCAATGGGTCAATAAAGTCGCCTAGCTGAGAGGTGGACACGGTAGACGAAATGGACACGGTAGGAGCTAAATTATCCTGCAACAGTTCAGGATATTCTTCCACTCTCTCTTGAGTGGTGCATGGGAGCCCCGAGAGCGTTTTTTGCCCCCCAGCGACATGTCTACATCGCGTAGAAGGTCCCGAAGTGCAGGGTCTAGCTCCACGCGTGGGTTGATTTGAGGGGAAGAAGCTGAGGCCGAAGAGCCAAACGATGATACGGTTGAAGGACGTCTTAGAACATCGCGCAGTCGTCTATACCCTGTCACTCGAAACATGCAAAAGGCTGCAAAGGGAAAGGTGTTTACGTAAACAACCCTTGTTCAATGCCATCCACAACGCGTTCTCCGCCGGACGATGGAGAAAGGCCCTCCAAGAGAACAAAGGTTTCCTCTGAAGAAAAGGTTACAGACGTTGTGACAGAGCCTGTCAATGACGACGAGGATGAAGAGGACTCTGAGGAAGAAATATCCCAAGAACCTGAGGTCCGCGCGTCCGATTTGTATCTTGACACGGCAAGTGCGTTCCAATTATTTCGCATCGGTTTAATGCTCATGTGTTGTCTCAGATTAACCGGGCCATCCTCGACTTTGACTTCGAGAAAGTTTGCTCGGTGTCGCTCACGAACATCAATATCTATGGGTGTCTGGTTTGTGGAAAATATTTCCAGGGTCGCGGGCGCAATTCGTACGCCTATTCTCATTCCATACACGAGGACCACCATGTCTTTATCAATCTCCAGACCGCACAGGCAATGAAACGTCCTCCATGCAGTCTCTGCTTTCCGCTCATGTGTATTTCTAGGTCTACGTACTACCCGATGGATATCCGGTCTCGGACCCGTCGTTGGATGATATTTCGTTTGTCCTTATGCCGTCGTTCACTCCGGCATCGATAGCGAACCTGTCGTCTCCCGCGCATCTCACCAAACCTTCTTATGACTTAGCCAACAAGGTGTACTTGCCTGGACATGTCGGTCTCAACAACATTAAAAGAAATGACCATATGAACGTGATCATTCATTCCCTATTGCATATTCCTCCGTTACGGGACTACCTGCTTCTCTCCAACTTTCGTGGCAAAGAAAGCGAACTTCTCAAGCGCTTTGCTGGCTTGGCGAAGAAACTGTGGAACCCCCGGCTATTCAAAAGCCAGGTCAGCCCACACGAGTTTCTCCAAGAAGTCAACAGAGCAAGCGCTGGTAAGTTTAGACTGGAGCAGCAAGGCGACCCTGTCGAATTCTTGGGGTGGCTGTTGAATCGTCTGCACAAGGACACAGGCGGCACCAAACGGCAGAACTCCAGTAAGTCCGGTCTTGGATCCATCCCGCTCAATGATACGATCTTCCCGCTAGGTATCATTTTCACGACCTTTCAGGGCGAGCTTCGCGTGGAAAATCAACAGGTGGTACTCCGTTCTGACGCTAGTGAAAATGAAAAACCCCGCTTTGATATCGCCCGAGGTAACTTGTCTCACACGTTGTGTCGTGAAGAAGACTCATGGTCATGATACCTCCCCAGATATCACGTCCACGGTATCCCCGTTTCTATTCCTTGCGGTGGATCTCCCACCGCCTCCGCTCTTCCAGGACTCAGTGGAGAAAAATATCATTCCGCAGGTCAGCATTCATTCCGTGCTCGCAAAATACGACGGACGAAGTACTCAAGTGAGCCACCATCTTCCCTGAGCAAGTACCTTTTTAACGTCTTAATTAAGGAATCTGCCGGTCAATTGAGACGATACAAATGCCAGCGCCTACCTCCGTACATAATTCTCCACTTCAAACGATTTACGAAAAATGCATTCGTAGAAGAAAAAAACCCGACGATTGTCAACTTCCCATTACGTGGTCTCGACTTCCGGGACTGTAAGTACATCTTACCGGTCATGCCATCTAAACTTACCAGCTCCTGGTGATACCTCCTCCATCAGATGTCGATTCACCCCCTTCTAGCGAATCGGCAGTGTACGATCTCATTGCTAATGTTACACACGAGTCCGTGGCAGGCACCACAAGGGACAAAGAGAACACGATTTGGAAAGCACATCTCCGTGCTGCTGGGGGAGGAGGGGAGAGTGAGAAGTGGTTCATGATTCAAGATCTTATCGTCGAGGAGGCACGGAAGGAGATGATCTTCCTCGG
The DNA here is from genome assembly GCA_029378395.1 of Mycena leptocephala. NCBI lineage: Eukaryota > Fungi > Basidiomycota > Agaricomycetes > Agaricales > Mycenaceae > Mycena > Mycena leptocephala. The sequence continues at coordinate 212,506 of JARJLF010000112.1, forward strand.
GGAGACAGTGTTACAGGTAGGTGTTACTTCCGCGTCTATGTCGCCATTCTGATACACATCGCGACTAGATTTGGGAGCGACGACCCAATGAACCAAGGGGGAGTATGGGTACCAGGCGTATGGATGTTGATAAATAAATACATGAATTGTCCTCCGTGCTATCTGTATCTTCCTTCTGACACGTGTAAACCGAAGTGGCACGCGCGCTACCGCTCGAGTACTTATTTTTGCACGACAGTTTCAAATAATACGTCCTCGACGTCATTTCTTGCCGACCTCGGGCTGGGTTCCTATCTTATTGGCGGGATCCGGTCCCGCGCTCGTCACGGATGGTTTGGGCGAATTTTCGGGGATAGTATCTTCCGCTTTCTTTGCGCTTGAAACGTACCCGCGTCAGTCTTGCGCGCTTACTGATAACTGAACAATAAAACACCTCACCTGTCAAGTTCCCTACCTCGGATGAGTGGTAAGAACGTGTAAACTGCGATGCCGACGCCTGGATCCGTTGCTACTAAGTTACATGGAAATCGCGGGTGAGGAATGTAGACCTACCCGTAGCGGCCGCAACCAAGTAATTCATGCCTGACCTTTGCATGTGGACAGGGAATTCAAGGCTGGTTTAAATTTCGTATAGGTCGAGAACTGCGGGAGTTGTAACGTCGTTGGTCAAGACTTGATGAAGCTGGAAGTAAACTGCGGGTGGAATCGGCAGGAAGGGATCAAGTCGGATGGTGCACACAATCGAACTTATCGAAGTTATCGTGTTGACGTAAAAGGAAAAAAGAAAGACAAAACAATATCAACCAAATCCGGTAACCGCGTGTTGCGGAGACAAACGGTGACAAACGGGCAATTTGTGAAAACGCCCGTACAAACACCATTCCGCTCCGTGGAGATATCTGTTGGCTCAGTTCAGTCTAAAGTTATATCCCAGCTCATTCGGGACTGCGGTTTTTTTTGGTCTCTTGCTTGGCGACTCCGTACAATATCTCCTTTGGGATTTTGAACTCAGCGATACTGCTCGCGTGACGGCATATATATATCATCACCATTTCGGGAACTAACAAAGAACATTGGGATCTACACGCGGGAAGAATATGCATGGTTGAAAACGAGCAGAGATACAAGCGTCACTAGTAATTCGGAGGAATTTTAGGTCCCTCTATGCAAAAAATCAGACCCCCAGAGCCTGGAGAACATGGTCACCGACAAGCTAACGGAGTAATTGGCGACTTACTATCAATGCCTGTCTCGCCGCCTCTTCCTTGGCAGCGGCCTTGTTATCGGCAACACCGGTGCCTATTTTTACAACGCGTTAGAAACATTGTCAAGGTTGCATATGCTTTGGCACCTTTGACTTCGCCCGACACTTGAAAGGGACGGTGAGCAAGACAGTAAATCACAGGGCATGGTGACCAAGTTTCCGCGTACCTTTGCATTGCACTGTCCACTTGATTTCATGGGAAGGGCCAACGGAGAACTCGACCCAACTCAAGGTATGGCTGGCCTGCCTGCCCTGCAAGTCTGAGGAAACACAAATGAGAAGGGTACACGACGATGAGGCGGGAGGTTTCGAGTACAGTTGTTCAGCTGGGTGATAGAACCTATGGAATATGGTGAGCAGGTAGCGGTGGATGACAAGCTCGAATGAGACCTACTGGTCATTTCGAGAAGATAGTAGGGAGACAGTTGTAAGTGGTTGTGGTGCGGAAAGGTTTTGGTCCAGAGACTCCGGGAATTGCGCCCTTATATTTTTTTCGGGCTGCATGATCATCAGAGTGTATGCATGGCGTTCAATTTTACGAGAGTTACCCAATCCAAGGAGTTCCTGTTTTGTTTTAGATCTAGTTACCCATTCGAAATGGTTTTGAACTGGCCAGATTGCTACTCAGATTTTCCGCTCCTCTGGTGATATGGAGCGGGATAACACGCTGATGTCGGCCTCCATTTTGTATCGGCCATGGATTGCGATGGACCTATCCGGAGCCGTTTTTAGACCACCTTTGCCATAGAATCCGCCAAGACGAAATGAAATCCGAACATCATTACCAGAATTGGGCTCGCATATATCAAAAGAAAGAGAATGGGCTTAGTAAATCCAGACATCTCTTTGTCTGTCGGGAAGATCAAGATGGCGGGGCGGACTTCGTTTCTACTGACCGAATTTCAGCGGCACTCCATCACGGCAACGTCCTACCACCGGGTATAGCGGTCTGCACAGTGGAACGAGGTGATATGAAGCGTCAAAAGGTGAGAGTGCTGGACTGTCGAGCCGCCCATCTGCTTGATTTTAACACTGACGTGAGAGTGAGGGACGTGCAAGTGAGGTAGGCTCCGCGAAGTACGCACAAATGTCGTATCTCTCGCTGTTCAGGGAAACGATTCGCAGATTATCCCCGACGTCACGGTTGGAGCTGTAGGTCCGCAAGTCGAGATGGTCCAGAAATACGACCCGCGCCGCAGATACGACGGTTCAGACAGCCCTAAAAAGTCCTAGGAGGATAAGATATCGGTCCGTCAACCGAGATCTCCTTGAATCGGAGTGGCCATGAAGCAATAGCCATCCCTTGGGCAACTGATACAATGGGCCTGATGTCTATAAAATGCATCAACCCGATCCGATTGCATGGACACGGTGCGTCTGTGGGCCACTATGGATCAGTCTGGCCGGTGATACGGACGGAAAGGAAATTAAATCAATTGATGATACAACAGGGCCCGGAGCTTCTTATTCCATTGTCACCCAGTTTCTTCTGTCAGACTTTTCAAAGCTTGATTCGCAGCCGCATCCCTCGCCGTACGCTTCAGAGGCCCCGTGCCTGTTCCCCGGACCTCACCGAAAACTAACGAGATAATATTAATGCAGAAATCGAAAGAAATTGGACGACATCGTCACTTTTACATATAGAAGTCCATGTCGGCGCGCTTTTCGGGCCAGAGGTAGAGTCCTGCCAGCTGAGAGCGGCGAGCCGACCCTTTGACTGGAGATCTGTACTCCAAGCATCAAAAGAAAGGTGCACAACGATGGAACATTGGAAGTCACAGTTGTTGAGGGCAACAGTTCCGTCATCTGCAGGGCCATGTCAGTGGGGGATAGAAAGACACCACATAACTCGCCATTAGGCATGTCGCGTCAGTCAGTCAAGGGTGTAATTTGACTGGCGCTAGGAAGAGTCTTTTATACTCGTCATAAATTCTGGCGCCCACCGAAGAACAATATTCACGTGTCCACTTCTTCCCTCACATAGTTTGGTGATCAAAGCGAAGATTGTGACCTAGTATACAGTTCAAGAGAGTCCTCCAGAGCTAGATATCTCCAGACAGTCCAATTTGGTTTGAGAGGTTGAATCTACTTGCGCGTCCAACTAACTCCAGTTGCGGGGATCAAACTGCGGCGTGCCTGGCGCTGATCGTTATGTGAGAGCTATCCTGGGCGAAGGGCACGGGATGAGTCTTCCACACACTCTCCGGTGTGTAAACCGGCCCAGTACGACAAGATCGATGACGCAGTGTATGCAGCGACACTCCAGTGAACCCTTGTATTAGGTCTACGCCAAGACACGCCATGAGACAGCAGGGCTGCAAGGGGAGATATTTATGTTTTCGAAAGGTGTTGGAGGCTTGTTGAAGGTGTTCTGCAGCCCAGACTGAGACAGTTCGTCGTGACCGCTGGCTCGGATGAAGTCGGGAGAAAGAGTTCAACCAGCACGTGACTTTCCACTCTGAGCCAGTCGAATTCGCGTCGCGCGATTCGTACAGATTAATATTCGCACAGAAAAAATAAATATAATCGAAATCTGGTTTGAATTGTTGCTATCTCATCTCTGGCCATCTGGTACATTAGTCTTTATTTTCCCGTTGATTTTCGCCGATAGTATTCGACGCTGCCTTCCAACTTATAAATTATTCAACGGTGCTCACGACATTCTGCTAATCAACTGCTCATCGAAATATGACAACGTCACCATCCAACGCCTTTCATATAAGTAGCCCTCTGCATTTGACCTGATGAATCCTTTAAAACAGAACAAATCTTTCACAATTCGCGTTTCAACCGTGAGACTTTACCGCCTATGATTGCCTAGTGTACTGCATTGAAGGGAACCATCTACTATGTGGCGCGGGATAAGTTAAGGGCTTGATATTATCATCAATGGCAACTGCGCAATTCAATACACGCCGACCGGATCATTTTACAACCCAGGTTGAAGGATCCTACATGTCGAGATTTTATACATAACAGAATCTAGATAGGTGCTACGATACAGGTATGTAGGAACACTGGACTCTACTACAGTCGACAGGACTCTAAAGTAATAAATAGAAGAAGATCTACACGAAGAATTAAAGTGGTAAGTATTAGTTGGAAAAAATGGTAGGGCTGAAGAGAAGCAGAAAAATTCTATAGGGAGGCAAGAGGAAAAACTATTATTAGGTGATGATTGAAGAGTGGGATATTTTTTTCCGGGCCCGACATGGGATGAGCGGTTGCATCGACAGTTCGGCCTGAGCCTACGCCTGTGCCTGTATGATCCCCAGAGCTACCAGCGCTTGCCAGGCAGCGCGTTCTCGAGCGGAGCCTCTGCTTCTACCAATGCCGCGGCCGTATTCGATACGATTCACTAAGAATGAGATGAGATGAAGATTCTGGCAGGTCACAAGGACGTTCAAGGAAAGGGTACAGGAAAGAGGGGAATTTATCTACAATGACTTACCATAAACCACGGAGGTCCATTGTGGGTTATTCAAGGGTCCAGTCTGCGAATCCGAATACTCGACAGAATGCCCATACCGTTGTGCGGCGTTGTTTAACATGGTTCTATAGTGTGCTTCTAATTTTTATGAATGAGGATTTGAGTCCACTAGCAAGAAAGCGTACCATTTTGCGGTTGCGCCATTGAGATGAGAGCAGATGAAATTGTTGTGGCGAGGGTGTGAGGGAATGAAGTCTCGAAAAATTCGGCCGCCAATTTATACAAAATGCAGTACATGGTCGATCGAGGACATGGATAACCCCCTCCGGGCAGTTGTGGTTGTAGAGCAGATTCATTCCTAAGGATTTAACAGCTTGGGGAAAAGCCTAGTTGGGAGGGAAAATCCCGAGTCACAGACGCATCGAATATTATCGAGGGGGATCTTTCAATTGTGGACGTCGATCCGAGCTTATCTTGATGGTTGCGGACAAAACGGACATAAGACAGTGCATGTAGAGCACCCTTAGGAAATAAGTTATGTTAAATGGTGTACGAAGCACAGGCCACAGCTTACCGGCGACCCTACTTTCGTTTAGATACAAGACCAATGCTCTGGATTGCTGGAATGCTTTTGCATTCCACATATGCTAGAAAAAGTGTATATGGAGGTGCTCAGGGTCCGCGGGACTCACTTAGATGAGATATTTGACAGGTGCTGTGGGATACAGCGGCTCTTTTCCTGCGAAATTTAGCGGCAAATACCTCCAAGGGAATGAAAATCTGTTCAGATGAGACTGCACACGATTAGAATTTGGACCGAATGTTCACAGCAGCCCGCTACACTCCGGTCGTTCAAAATGAAGAGTTATGATGGGCCCTTGATTCAACAAAGAGTCAATCACCAGATGAGCGCGCGGCCACGGTGGATGTATTGTGTCAAAATTTTACGCGTCGTGCGCGTCTCCGAACAGAGCCACAGTGAATGCGAGACCGGTGCCCGAGCTCAACTCAATGCCAGTTGCGGACGGGGTATGCCCAAGAGATAGCCCGAAGCTGTAGATGTGGTAGTGAGTCAGGAAATCAACTTATGTAAACCACAAGGCTCTACATTCTCCGAGCGATGGAAGAGAAGACGGCGCCGCTACCGACGTCGTTGGTACCGTTATATTTTTGCCACGTGGATGCGTCAATCGAAGGAATAGTAAGCGCCCAACTAGCGCCCGATGGTTTGACCCTAAAAGTTTCAAGTCTAGGGCGCCGCAGGTGGGACCGATGCCGCCGCGAGTAACGCGGGAAGACGTGTGGATTCGTCGCTCTCAAATAAAGTTAAAAATGTGAGTGTGTTAAAGTAAATACCCAGCATTGCACCTATATATTATCTTGGCACAAGACATCCTAGAACAAAACACGTCAACTCTGAAATCAGGAAGATTTTTGAAATGATGAGTGTGTCGGCCGTGAAAGAAATTTCCTCCATTACATTTTTCCGACGTCGAGTCCTAGACCTAGACCCTACATCATGAGTATACGGGTGGCGAGGTGAGGTAGAACGGAGACTGTATCTACCCAACTTTGTCCAACTCGCACACACCGCATCCCCAAGCCGAGCATGTGCACATGGCGGCTTGACGTAGAGCAGACTCCAAAATGCATCAATGAAAATTGAAATGACCTCATCCCATGGATTTCGGGACTGACATCGACGTTCCGCGACGCTTCCAGGTGATATGATTTCAGGAACTCGCGTGGTTAGTCAGTGATAGTGAGCGGGATGGATCGAACGGATCGCAGAGACAAGATCCAGTTGCAACATCCAATGTTTTCAAGTTTAGAAAACCAATCGGTTCCTTGTGTCGTCAAAATTTTAACGCTGATATATATCAGGTAGCGCTAGTTCGGAACGCACCAAGTTAATTTCCGGGCAGAGAATAGATTTCAGATGGTGGGCCACAATTTCGACTGGCAGCAATAGCACATAGTGGATTATGATCCCAGAATAACTACAGTAGTTTCAATGATAGGGACCGGGTTTCAGAATCGACACGCCGGGCCGCCATGATTGCAATAGAGTGGGGACACTGAGACCGAAAATAAACTAAATCCGTCGCAAAGACCTCAGCAACTTTCATACGAAACGCTTCTTCAAATTTGATCACCGTAACTGAGTATTATGGCTGTGGCTCCATTCATCGGAGAAAGTTGGCGAAAAGCAGACAGAAACAGCGCGTAAAAATTGGACCGTCTGCGATACTTAGAAAGCTCGCTGTTCACCGACGCAACAGCCAGATTAGCTCCGGAAAGCAGCATGTAGTTTCCGCATTTCGGAGGAAAATTGGTAGTCAACCAACACGCGCAGTAGAGTTGGATGCAACCGGAAAGCGAGGCCAACTGCGCTACTGATAAACTGAATGGAGTTGGATTAGAACAGCAAAATCCACGCGAAACAGCCAGATCGGAGAGAAAGGTTGCAGAGAGGTAGGCGGGACAAGTGGTCGACCAAAATAAAAGGCAGCAACAACCGGAGGAAAGAATCAGACAACAATGAGCCAGAACACATAAGTCCGGGCATACAGCTGATCGGGATGCGATATCGGAAGTCGTATCCGTCGACGAGGACTTGACCGCACACAGCCATTCGATGGAGTAGAACAGAGATGGGACACACAGATGGTTGGTGTAATTTTATCTCCGAAATCGCTTGAACTTGAACGAAGACGTGGGTCAAAATTTCATCACGAAACACAGGTAAAAGTTTTGATTTCTGGTATAAAATTTAAAAGAAGAATGATGGCGAGACTGAGCCAAGCCGACGCGACGGGAACGGAGGAACTGCGCGAGTGTGCATGCATCATTGCCGACGACTTCGCAAAAAAGGGACCGAAGTGTTGAAATGAGTCACTCAAAGCAGTTCTGGACAGACACAGGCATCGCTGCGTCGAAATATGCGGTCGAATCAGGGGGATACAAACAGCCGCAGTTCCATAAAACAGTTTGTTGCTTGTCTGAGGAGAAATAGGCCGTCGGCGGTGGAGGGAAGCGATGGGCGCAGCCGATGGCTCGGGAAACAAGCAAAGAAGCGGAAACGAGGCAGAATCCGGTACCGATGGCGAGATTGCAAATTGCGATACAGAACAGTTGCACAGGAGGAAGTTGGTAGCAAACGGTTTTCGACCACGCAGATGGTCGAACGAACTGCGGCCGAAATTAGGCTCACCCAGGTCGGAAAGGAAGCGGAAACGAGGTAAATTCGGTACCTATACGAGCAGATGCAGCATATTGCGATACAAACCAGTTGCAGAAGTTGGTAGCAAACGGTTTTCAACCACGCAGATGGCCGAACGAACTGCGGCCAAAATTAGGCTCAACCAGGGTCGGAAAGGAAGCGGAAACGAGGTAAATCCGGTACCTATACGAGTAGATGAAGCATATTGCGATACAGAACAGTTGCACAGGAGACTTGGTACTATGGTAGTAAACGATTTCAACCACGCAGATGGCCGGCCGAGATTAGGTTCAACCACGGTCGGAAAACAAGCAAAGAAGCAGGAACGAGGTAAATTCGGTACCCATACGAACAGATAGAGCATATTGCGATACAGAGCAGTTGCACAGGAGGAAATGGAGAAATCGATTTTCAACCACGGAACTTGGCGCCAAAACGTCACCCGAAATGAGGTTTGCAAGTAACAGCCCAGCAAGTCGAGACAAAGAAAGTTGCACCCAGCAAAGTCGACATCAACAGCTCAGCACCAAGGAAACAAGCCAAATGTTGCGACCACAGCAGCTGAGCAACACATCTGGGAAGCTGAAATATTTTAATTTCATAAAAAGTCTCGGCTCCGACATGAAAAAAATACTTGAACTTACTTCCGATACAGCTCGGCCATTTGATGTCGGAGATCGCATTCATGAGCGAGAAATTGGAGTAGCCAAGACAAGGGTGGCCCACAGCAGCTGAGAGTAACATATAGGAAGCTGCAAGATTGATGTCGGAAAGTCTCCGCTCCGACATGAAAGAAAAATACTCGAATTTACTTGCGATTCAACTGCTCGGCCATTCGATGTCGGAGGTCGCATTTTCAAACAAGCAACCGCATGCACAGCTGGCCAGAGCAAGGGCGCATATGGGAAACTGTAATATGAACTTCGGCAAGTCTTCGCTGCGGCAGGGAAAAAAGACTTGAACTCATCCGATACAGCTGCTCGACTATTCGAGTCGGAGGTCGGATTCAAGAACGAGAGACCAAGGTCCGCCGCACATACAGCTCAGGAGCGGGCATAATAAGGTGCCAGCAGGAGAAAGGACTCGGAGGGTGTCCAAAAGCATTTTAGCCCACTGCCACTTCATTTATTAGTGTCGACAAATTTAGGATGATCCGGGTATCAGTTTTAGCCAGAATTGACTTCAGATTGAGGCAGGTAAAGATCACGGTGCCACGCAATGCCGGAATGTCTTCTTTCTTCGACATAGTACCTGCCCACTGACTTACCGTGAGTCGGATATGTAATAATTTGAATAACTAGCTATAGTAGATCATCGAGATAGGACTGGAGGATATAGGGCCACGCTGGAACCGGGATTGCCGGCCGCTAAATGCAAAGATCATTGTGGACAGAGTGTCACGCCACGAGTAAGACGATGGGCGCGGCTGCCGATGCAAGGTGGGAATCATGATCCAAATGATGGAGAGTTGGGATGGCTGCAAATGGCAGGAAAGGAAGTATTGTGGGGTACGCTGCAATATTGCCTTAGGGGACATAAGGGGGAGAGAACAAGCATAGGGACCATCCCGGAACAGGGTCAGTTAGAGCGGAGATCGAGAGTTCGAGTCCCTCCGAACGCTGGGCGGTTGAACCAAACAAAGCCCAACAGCCAGTCGAAGTCGGCTTCCTTCTTTCCCACAACCTTCCTTGTCGTCTTGGGACTTGCCTCCCTCGTCGCTGGCATCGAGCTCAACGACAACACACCCCGTCCTTGTCTCCCTCTTTTCCGCCCAACTCACCTCCTTTGGCCTATTGGTAAGCCAGCTCCTGCCTCCTGCCTCGTCTCTGATATCGTTCTAGTCCTTGGCCTCATCTTCGACTCACAGTCTACCTCGTAAACCATGTCTCAAAATCAAGGTGATATTCAGGAGCGGATCGCTGCCGCGCGTCGGGAGGCGGAGAGCTTGAAGGAGAAGATTCGTACCAAGAAGGAGTCTTCAGCGGACACCAGCCGTATGTTCTCCGCCCTCCCTCCCCCCTACATGCGCCCTGACCATATCATCTACTATCAGTGCGCGCAATGGCCGCAGAGGTAGATCCCCTCCCCCGTATCGTAATGAAGCCCCGGCGGGCCCTCAGGGGCCATCTCGCCAAAATATACGCGATGCACTGGGCTGCCGACCGCCGTCACCTCGTATCCGCTTCCCAGGACGGAAAACTCATCGTCTGGGATGCCTACACCACCAACAAAGTCCACGCCATCCCTTTGCGGTCCAGTTGGGTCATGACTTGCGCCTACTCTCCCTCCGGCAATTTCGTCGCATGCGGTGGTCTGGACAACATCTGCTCCATCTACAACCTCAACAGCAAGGAGGGCAGCGGTGTCAAGGGCGCTCGCGAGCTCAGCGCCCACTCCGGCTACCTCAGCTGCTGCAGGTTCATCAATGACAGACAGATTGTCACCAGTTCCGGTGATATGACCTGCATGCTCTGGGATATCGAGGCCGGCGTGCGGGTAGTCGAGTTCAGCGACCACACCGGGGACGTCATGAGGTTCGCTTTCCGCCCCCTCTTCCATCTGTCATCAAACTGACCAACTCTGTCAAGCTTGTCCCTCGGCCCCAACCAGAACGTCTTTGTTTCTGGCGCTTGCGATGCAACGGCTAAGCTATGGGATATCCGCAGCGGTCGTGCAACACAGACTTTCACTGGTCACGAATCCGATATCAATGCTGTGCAGTGCGTATTCAATCCTCGATTCACGAATAAAACCTTTGTAATGGTCGGTCTTGACTAGATTCTTCCCCAACGGCGACGCCTTTGCGACCGGTTCCGATGATGCCTCCTGCCGACTGTTTGACATTCGGGCGGATCGTGAATTGAACACCTTCACGCATGACAACATCCTCTGCGGTATTACCTCAGTTGCCTTCTCCATCTCTGGCCGCATCCTATTTGGCGGATATGACGACTGGACCTGCAACGTCTGGGACACCCTGAAAGGCGAACGTGTCGGCGTGCTTACCGGACACGAAAACAGAGTCAGTTGTCTTGGCGTTAGCACTGATGGCATGGCGCTTTGCACGGGTAGCTGGGACAGCACACTTAAGGTTCGCTCCATTCCGCTGGAAGTTGACTTGCCACTAATATTCTGCGCAGGTGTGGGCATAACGTGCCTTCGTTCACAAAACCGACGCCCCTTGCCTCCAATTTCGAAAAGCCTTAACTCTCCTTTCTTTCGCATCCCGCATCGGCTCCCATTCCACTCATATATGATATTCTCTTATTTACTCACCCGCGCCCATGTTAGCATGGACGCCGAGAGTCAGTCGTTACCTGGTACAAGCAGCCTTTATCCTACATGTGTGTCTGTTGCGGTGTTCATATATCTCGGCGCTCTGGTACCTAAATTTCTATCTGCTTACTCTCAGTCCTCTTCCGTATATATATATTGTTCAATTCTATTTTTTTTTCATGGGAATGTATGTGCTGCAAAGTTTACACCAGGAATTTGGACACGTGGATCATTTCTACTTTAACCGACCTCGCTCTGTCCATTTTCCATGGCCGACGACGATGAGCGTGCCGCCAAGGCCGCGCGAGCAAAGGCTATGGTGTGCTCGCTGGTATATCTGCAATGGACGATTGATTGAGCCACGTTGCAGCTCAAGAAACGGCAACAGAAGAAGACCGCGACTGGCGCAGCAGCGCCGGGCGTAGCGTCGCCAATAAGCCCTCCTCCATCGAGAGCCTTCACACCGGCACCGGTGGAGCCTGTAGACGAAGAGAAACACGATCTGGGAGACGTGTAGGTGCATCTCCCCGCAGTATGCACAATGGACACGGTATTCACGTCCGTCTGCTTGGGTTTTCAGTTTCAACGTGACGAAGGACGACTCCGACGCGACATCGTGGCTGTCGTCGTTAACGCGTGTACCCTCACCGCCGCCACCGGCTGCGCCGGTACAGGATAAATCTCCACCGCCAGTGTCGCCGTCGCAGAATACACCTGCGCCGCCTAAGCGAACGAGCCTGACGTCCCCGCCGCCGCCCGGGAAGGATGCAGCGCTTCAGAAACAATTGTCCGTCCTGCAGGCAGAGAATGAGGCCCTCTCGTCAGACTTGGCGCGTTTGAAACCGTTCGAGTCGCGTAGGTGCTTTCTGCATCGTTCGTGGAAACGGAAGACTGACTGCCATTGAAAGAGGCTCAGCAGGTGGAGGCCCTCCTGCATGAGTCGCGCGCAACGGCACAGGCATTGGAAGAGCGAGTGCAGCGGCTTCAGGCGGAGAACGAGACATTGCAGCAGAATCAACAGCAGACGATCTCGCTACTCGTTTCTGAGAAGGCGTCGCTTGCGTCGGAGTTAGAGCGCTTAGAGGGCGTGGAGAATTGTACGCGTTCGTTATGTCTTCCTCAAATTGTTGCGCTAACGGTCTGTAGTGGCTCGGACGACGGAGGCTTTGCTCGAGGAAGAGCGCCGCGCGGCTAAAGATCTCGACGAGCATGTCCGGCGATTACGAGCGGACGCGAGCGAGGCCACGGTGCGCATTCAACAGTCCGAATCGAAGGAGAAGGAGCTGGCCGAGAAATGCCGCGAGCAAGTGAGTTTATTAGATTTGTCTATTGCATTCATATCCTAAATTATATGGAAGGAACGCGAGCTTCAACTCGCCAATGCTTCGATACACGAGTCGAAGAAGGAGGCCGAAAAGCACCAGAGGAAGGTGCGCGAACTCAAGGAGCAGATCCAGAGCGACGATCGGCTTGAACGTGCCGAGAACTCCCTCAAAAACACACAAAACCGTGCGGACGAGCTGGAGTTCCAGCTTTCGAAGCTCAAGCAGGTAAATTTAGACAGCCCGCTCGTCACAATCAGCTTATATTCTCTTAGGCGCACAGCAATCTGAAGACTGAACGCGATGAATTTGATGCTCAGCTGCGAACTCTCCGCGAGAGTGAGGAGCAGTGGAAAGCTAAACATTCATCCCTCGAGGGCGAGCATTCGTCAGTACAGCAGCAGCTGGCGTCCACTGCATCCGAGAAGGACGCGTTATCGCAAGAAAAGTCGAGTCTGCAGTCGGAATTCACTAGCGCACAAAAGGCGTTCTCTCAGCTGAACGAGAAGCTATTGCAGGTTACGTCCGAGCTTGCGGCTGGTGGTCGCCAGCTGCAGACGACGCAGAATGAGCTCAAGGCTGCTACCCGCCGAGCGGAGGATGCCGAAAAGACGCAGAAGGATCTGCAGGCAGAGGGGACGACGCTGATGCGCTCCCTTGACGAGATGCGGCCGAAAATCGTTGAGCTGACCGGCGTGAAGCTGGAGCTTGGTGAGAAGGTTGATGGGCTGGAACATACCTTACGGAGTCGGGACACCATAATAGGACAACTCGAGGCGGACCTAGACGAGCTACGAGATCAAAAGGAACAGGCGGACCAGCGGTTACAAGAGATTTTGGCCCAGCGCGAGAAGGACCGCAGCCTGGCGCAGGCGAGCTCGGGCGAGTTACAGAAGGCGTATGCTGATCTTCGGGAGGAGTTGGACCTGTCGAATGATAGCGTTCGGTCCCTAGAGGTGGAACGAGCTAATCACCGCCAAGAGAGCGTTAAGCGCCTGGAGGAGATCGACCGACTCACGGCGGCCTCGAATGCCCAGCAGGACGAGCTTTCGGCTCTGCGGCAGGAACTAGCAGAGCGACTCACTGACCAGGATGAAGAGCAAGACTTCTTGGCCAGAGCACAAAACGAAATCGAATCGCTTCGTTTGGATCTGACTGCCAAGGATGAGGAACTCGAGCGCCTTCGCGAGGCCGTCTCGTCTCCAACAAAGGACGACCCGCACTCGCTTGATCACGAGCTTCTCAGCTCCCTACGCCAACAGCACGCGCTCGATTTGTCCGCTGCTCAGTCTCAGATCCGCGCGCTTGAGAACTCCGTCTTTGACGCAGAAGCCAAATCGCACGCCTTGCGCAAGCAGCTCAGTACACTCGAGGACCAACTCGCGCAGACGCGTGGCGCTGTCGCGCACCGCGCGCTGTCCCCCAGCATCCCGTCGACCTCGCGCCCTGCAAGTCGAGCCGCCTCCGTTCGCACTGGCCTCGGAACCGGCGCACCGTCGCTCGCACGCTCCGTATTTGACCAGAACCTCACGCCAGAGACCCGGCACAAGCGCAAGGTCAGCCTGAGCATGCTCAAGGCGCGCATCGACAGCGAGGTCGCTGCACACGCGCTGGCCCACCAACATTCGCGTCCGTCGTCGCGTGCGCTGTCGCCAGTGCAGTCCGTGGATGGGGACGCGCGGCCAACGAGTCCCCCCGCGCGCGCGCCTGCGCCGTTTCATCGTCCGCAGTTCCTGGACGATTCTCATGTCTTTTGGTGTCATTCGTGTCGCGGTGACCTTGTCATTCTCTAAGCCTCGGACTGCCATCCGACTCCGCACCCGTTCATAGTACTTACTGCCCTATTCGCCGTGATTCTAGTGTATAAATGGAGTCTTTGTGCAGATGTAAAGTAATGGTTGCTGAATTTACAACTTGGGAGATAACCGAAGATAGGGGCTGCTTGTGGTCACATAGTGACTGATGCTGACCTGACGCGTTGAAATTTATTTTCAATTCTCAACGCAGTCGCACTGAGGCTGAGCACCGAGCCCTGGTCGGACTGTATCCAAGCAGACTTAACGTAGGATCATCGTGCCCAACAAGATGTCCTCTAATTTTCTTGCCAGGATTTGGAATTCGTTCTTGATTCGTTCAATCTGCGGCTGGGAACTTTTAGTATTTCATGAATACTATGTCACCTGTGCCGTTAACGATGCAGCCCATTGACGCAAATAATCAGGTTGCGGGCATTCATGTAGAACCGCCTTCGAAAGAGCCGTTATCCCCCATCCACAGTCTCCCTTACGAGTTGCTAGCAAAGATCCTGATCCTCACGCTCCGAGTCGCGCCACGTTGCGACAAAGGGGGGCGCGTCACACCAGCCTCCCCCGGAGATGTGCTGGTGCTGTGTCGCGTCTGTGGCCACTGGAGACAAGTGGCTCTTGCTACCCCACGGTTATGGGTCGCGGACCACTTCCCCGTAATCGTTCGGAATCTACAAATGTTCACTGTGACCAAGCTGTTTTTGGAGCGCTCTGCACCTCTCCCTATCCCTGTTTTCATCCATCCATTCATTCCTGTACGAGATACGCCGGATCTGTTGCCCATACTGGTCAGTGCTGCACACAGGTGGAGGGATTTTAACCTGGAATACGATATGGAAAATTTCGACATGGGCTTACTGGCAAGAGCTCTCGCAGGCAATCTGGAAACCTTAGAAAAACTGCGATTGGCATTGCATAACCTTGATTTCGAAGTGAATGTTTTTCTGTCCGCTCCTCGCCTGCGCGATGTCACTATCGAAGTGGAGGGTGTATCCTCCAACCTTCTTCCCATGCCCTGGGCACAGCTCACCCGCCTCTCCTTGTCGTACGACTCGCCTCAGTTGTGCCTCGACATCCTTGCGGGCTGCAAGAACCTTGTTTCTGCAAATATCCTCACCGACCAGTGGCTAGCGACGGATTCCCCCAATGTTTCTGCAACGGGTATTCTTGACCACCTCGAAAAGTTGACTATTTTTATGCGCATCTGCTCTACGGGCGAGCATTTGGGTCCCTTCCTCCGACGACTCCGGCTTCCTGCGTTAAAATCCCTCTCCCTAACCCTCGCCCTCCTTCTGCCTGTAAATTCTGAATGGTTCATCTCCTGGCTCGCGCCAACGATGATATCGTTCCTCATCCGATCACCGAATATCGAGTGTCTTAGCGTGGCTAACTGTGTCTCTGCGGAAGATATGCAGGACGTCCTACAATACACGCCGTTCCTCACCAGGCTGACTTTCAGCGATAGAGCTGTTGACGATGCTTTCTTTGCAGCCTTGCGGTACTCCGCAACAGGTCCCATCCAATTAGCGCCGAAGCTCGAGGTCCTGGAGCTTTTCGACGTCGGTGTCGATTTCACCGAGAAGACCTTCGCAGAGATGATACGATCGCGCTGGTCTGCCTCGCCTGGTGTCGCACGTTTGAAGCGCGTGAACCTCCAGAATTACCTGCTCGTCCCGAAACACTTCACGGAGGAGTTCGCGCAAATGATGGAAGGATGCCGTTCTCAAGGGCTCGAACTGGATGTATATTGAACTTACTAGCTGAACTTCGGTTTCACGCTTAGTTGTTCCAGTCTTCAATTGGTTTATTAATGTTGTGATTTGTTGACTCTGGACAATTCCCCTCCACTCATCGAGCTGTTCCACCAACGCGACGATGATCGTGGAGGCGGAATCGTAGACGCAGAGTCTCTGAGGGGAATGCGGTGGACAACGCCTTCGACGTTTTCTTTGGGCTAGCTCCAACACTGATGGCATGGGTTATTGATTTCGCCACTAAGATCGACTTGGAGGATGCTGCGCATGGTCCAAGGTATATGGACGGATAGAACGAGTGAACCCCAAGGTTTCAATGAGATTTCAACGGGATAAATTATCAACTGGACCCATGCCAGGATGGGTACAGTATCGGACTCCATATATTCATCTCTGGAGTAATAGCAAGTACGACCCACTTGAGACCTGCATGTTCATGTAAGTCCTGCATAGTGGAAATACTTGTAACTTTATTAAATAAAGGGTTCATTTTCTGTTATGTAGTTTTGGAGTAGTAGCATACTAGACGTTCTGTAGAGTAGCGGTTATGAACCAGCAAAGGGAAAGAGCGGATATCTTACCACGAGACTAGGTACTATGAAGTCGTCGCTAGCCGAGGCTAGTCGTCGTAATTTGGCTCTAGCGGTTCTCAGACGCGGTTCCAGTTATGGTTCATTCAAAACGACGGTTTGTTCCATAGTGGCCATGATGTGAGATTAGGGCTGCTTTCGTCAACTTCGAAGCACTACAGCTGAACGGGTTCTTCTGCTGAGATCCGGGCCGAGCGTTACGTCACGCTCTGTGACTGACGCGTCGTTGATGCCATCATACAAAGCTCTTTGTTCTCCAAAATCGAGTTTCTTTTGTTCTTTTAACAATGCGCGCACGGATGGGAATAATGCTACACAAGGAAACCAGGGCGACGGCACCATTTTGTCCCCGCTGTCAGCTTAATACGAGTCTCTTTACGTCTGTTAACCTCCTCCTTCACGTTCGTTTTTGCGCCTTCCCATGTTCTGGACGCTTTTTGTCGTCCTTTTTGTCCTAAGTGCACCTGTTGGTGCGTGAGATGACTGTCTATGCGTCCCCAGACTAACCCCCTCATAGCAGCCTCTAATTCATCCATCGTATGCGTTGCCGGCCAATGCTTGCAAGGCTCAACGAACACAACCCGTGAGTTTTCAATCATGCAGTTTTCAACGGTTCACTGAGCCAAGAATCCTAGTTGGGGTATTACTTTCTGCGTCAGACGTATCGAACAGTGTTCTCCTGCTTCCGGGGCAATATACAGCAACTACCAATCCAGAACTCATCCACGATCTTCTCACTTCTTCTCATGCAACCCTTAGTCCCCATCCCGGCTTTGGCAACTCTTCAACACTCGCCTTACCTCTGAACGTCGCAGTGGCCCCGGGTCTCGCCATATACGCCCAAACCCTCTATTCCGGCCAGGCAGCATTTAGTTCTCTCCCCTCTGGTCCCGTATCCAATGGTTCGACCCCATTGACGGCCGGATCGATGGCCATGTCTACCAGTGTCTGGGTGGCGTTATCATTCGGATCCAATGGACGCGTCGTATTGTGGGACTCCGTGCCCGATACAGCGCAGCTTCCTTTGCGGAGCACAGGCTCCATGTCACTCCTCGACATGCAATCCTCCACCTGCTCGCCGCCCTGCGCGAGTTCCGGCACTTGCTCAGCATCTGGAACCTGTACATGCGCTCCGGGATTCAATGGGACATCCTGTGAAACCTGCGCCGCTGGTTTTTTCGGGCCAACATGCCAGGCATGTCCCGCTGGCTGTTCATCGTGTGATGAAGGTATTTCCGGGACCGGAAGATGCTTGACCCCTCCCGTCGCCAATCCTTTGTCTGCTTGCAATTGTCTTAACGGCGAGTGTGCCCCCGACGGCTCGTGTTCGTGCAATCCTGGATGGATCACGGCCGCCAATGGAACAGCGTGTGCCAAGTGTGCCACCGGATTTTTCGCGACCTCCACCGGAGATTGCAAAGGTACGCGCGACAGCTTTTTTACTTCCCCGCGTTTTCTGACTCGAATTAGTTTGTGAACGCGGATGCGCGAGTTGCGCCGATGGGACCGGAAACTGCCTCACTTGCGGCCCTCACTTTACGCAGGACCAGAACGACGCAACCAAATGTACGACCGTGCCTACTACCGCTGCTGGTGTGGCGTGCCCGGACGGCAGCTTCAGTGATGGAACGAATTGCGTCCCCTGCTCGGCCTCCTGCAATACGTGCTCCGGCCCAACATCCAACGACTGTACTCTTTGCTCTAACTCGCATTATTTGACCAATAATGGCAGTTGCGTCTCTGCGAGCAGCACCGGTGTCTGTGAGGGGTCAAACTTGATTGCCGATAACAACAAGGGCCAATGTGACAGTGCGTTTTCTTCTTTTGCTCATATGCCTCGTAACTAACTTCTATTGCTAGCATGCGGTGCTAAATGCACCTCTTGCGAGATCGCGAGCTTCAGCGTAGCATCCACTGTCAATCAACTGAAGTGTACTGGTTGCCTGAAAGGCACCGTTTTATCAAACGGCCAATGCATTTCCAGCTGCCCCACAGGAACATTCCTTTCGCCCAAGGACAACGTGACATGTACTGGTGCGTCCTGTTTTTTGTCGCTTTATACTTTCATGGCTCATTGATCATCTCCAGCGTGCGATCCGAGTTGCAGTACATGCACAGGCTCCGCGACGTCTTGCCTCACATGCCCGAGCAACCAGCTCGCCTCGAATGGCAAGTGCGTCAGCACATGCCCGTCCAATACGTTCTCCGCGTCAGGCGCGTGTATCGCATGCCACCCGGACTGCACGACATGCAGTGGGCCATCATTTACACAATGCGCGAGCTGCCCGTCCAACCGTCCGGTGCTGAGCAGTGGTCGGTGTCTACCGACGTGCAGCAAGGCGCAATTCTTTGATGCCACCTCCGGCACCTGCCAGGCCTGCGATGGAAGCTGCTCCAGTTGCTCTGGGTCGGGGCCCAGCAATTGCCTGGCGTGCGCTAGCGCAACCCAGGTTTTACGGGCCGGCGCGTGCGCCGCCGCAACATGCAACAACTCGACGAGCGTCGTCCCTGGACTTGGTGTCTGTCTCTCGGACCTCGTCATTGTCACTTCTGCTGCGGCGAACAACGGAACGATCTCCGCACCAACCAAACCCACACCCAGCCCTAGCGCCCCCGCTATCCCGGCGACAGGCGGACGGGCGCTTGCGTGGTGGGAGATTCTCCTCATGGCGCTGGGTTGCGCGTTTATCTTCCTCCTTGTATTGATGCTTTGGCGCCGTCGTGCACGCAACCGTCGCGCGAAACAGACCGCGGTGTTCGCAGCCTCAAAACGCCTCGACCCGAAAACGAGCTGGCGCTGGCGGCTATTGCGATTCGGCGAGAAGTTCTTTGGGCACACCGCAAGCCGCCGGGCACCGCCGCCGCCGCAAATCACGACGCAGGACGTGGAAAGCGAGGCAATCAAGCTCATGAAGATGCGGAACGCGGAAGAGGCGAGGCACCACGGCGAGATGGAGAAATTGCAGCTTTTCGGCGCATACGAGTACTCGCGCGCAGGCTCAACGCGGTCGAGCCGCGCCGCTTCTTCACGTTCTGGCCATAGCCACGCCCCTTCCAAGCTCCCTTCGCTGGACGGCCGGCGCGAGCACCACACTGCCGTCGCTGAGCAGGTATCGCGCGCGTCAATGTACTCGGAGGTGACTGGCGTGCCGCGCACTGCGCCGGAGCCGCGGCAGCCAGTTAACAAGAACCTGCTCACGGCGCTCGCGCGGTACCCTAGTTCCGTGTCGAGTGCCGGCAAGTCGTACATGTACACGTCCTCGACTGACACGCGCCTGGTCGATGTCGATCTGCCCGAGGGTCCAACCGAGGCGCAGGTGTACGCGGATGCGGTCCGGCCTGCGCTTTCGGCCTCGCCCCCGACTCGTGGGGCGTATTGGCTTGAGCCGACGAGGACTGGGACCTCTTCCAACAATCCTTTCAGGAGATGATTTTTCGGATTGAATTCGGGACTTTTCTAAATAGACGGACCATTAATTGCATCCACCTCACGCATAGCATTTCCACACACACGCACATTTAGCTTTCATACATACCTTACCACCATTGTATTTCACACTCACAATCACATATCGCATTTGACGACCCAATCCAATTGTGTGAACTAGTTACCATATTCGAACACTCTGTCCCGACCAAACAATCGTGGGGAATGCTACACATTTGTGCTTGGCGCATCTCCAGACTACTCTCTCCGTTCTAATATGCCTCACACCGGGGGCAATCACAAGCGCACCTGAAAGGCAGGTGTGTTTAATGCGCTCCCGATAGGAACGTCAACAAATGTACTTCCTTCCGAAATTTTCATCATCATTCCCTCGATATTTGTATCTCGGAAAGACGATCCTCCGGTCGCCGATCTTGCGGATTTCGGCATCACATTCTCCGCCTGGCATCGACTGAATTCTCTCGAGCTCGGGGAAGGCGCAGGCAAGGAAAATATTTTTACGTCTAGGTTGCCGAGGACGACGATACCTACTTCTTTTTTGAGATGCCGGCTGTTGGGTCGGAACGCGTAGTGCAGGGCTGAGTTTTCTGTAATGTGGAGGGTGTGATGGTTCTAGCCCATTATTGGACGGACGCACGGCATTGGGAAGGCTGTTCTAGATCTGCATTATTCAAATGCATTCTGGCGTCGAGCCCACAAGCAGGAAGGATACAAATACATTTACCAGATACATACAGATGTAAATTCAAGTCCATCCTTTACCGCTCCCCCGCCCACCGCCGTGCCCTCGTTCCTTCTCTATTACGAATTGAGCATCCCGAATCGTAATTGCGGTCCGCGTATCCTCTTCCACCAGTTCTGGCACGGGTTCTGGCGCGGTACCAGCCTTCTTGGGAACATACGCACGGGCCCATCCCCCACCGGTGGCGGTCCCTGCCGTCGTTGCAGAGGTCGTTGTATTGGAAGATGGCGTAGCCGACGTGGCCTTGGCCGGTTTCGCAGCTGCCGCAGCAGCATTACTCGCGTTCATCCACGAGTACTTGCCGCCAATACCCGCGGCCTGACTCGCAACAGCGTTGGACATCTTCTTGCGGACGTCCTCCGACATGTTACGCGCAGTCACGCCCGGGCCGTCCTTCTTCTTCTTGCGCTTCCCTCCTTCCTCGTCGTCGTAGTCCATGCCCGGCGCACCACCTGCGCCGCCAGCGGCCTGCGCGGCGAGCGCAGCGGCGTGGGCCGCGGTCATCTCTGCGCGCTCCTTGCGCTCGCGCCGGACCTTCGTCTCCTCCTCGCGCTCGATACGCTCGAGTACAGTGGCCTGCTTCGCGACGTCGCTCCGCACAACGAGACTCCACATGGGGAGGCTCTCACCGTAGAGCGACGCGGGGCGGTCGAACTGCGTGTCCGTGCGATGACGCGCGGCGACGCTCATCTGCGCGACGAGGTGCTCGAGGCGCGTGCGCAGCGCGAGTGCGACATAGGTGGCCGTCTCTTCCGGGATGCCGCCCGCGAGCTGGTGGTGCTTGGCGATGGCGTCGAGACGCGGCCGGAGCACTTCGAGGTCGAAGTTGGGGTTCAGCGGTTGTGTGCGAGAGCGGTCGAGTTTTATGCGAGAGGTGGAGGCGGTGGATTGTGTTGTCGTAGATCGTAGTTTTTCTTCCTCTGCCTGTTGAACTGAGCTTTACGGATGGTTCATGATACGAACCAACGCACCCGTACGTCTACACCTGCGCTACCCACTGCGTCGTTAAGCTTCGCCACGTCAGTTGAAGCAGGAGGGGTCGCGGCTGCGGCCGCGGCATAATGCTGTTGAGCCTGCTGTTGCTGGTAGGCATGATATGCACCCTGCTGCTGCTGATAGTGCTGCTGGGTGTATGCAGTGTACGCAGTGTAAGGGGCCGCCCTGAAGTGAACTGGATCAACAAGCCGGGGGAGGTCGAGGGGGAGAGTAAGTTACGGCGACGGGGTCGGCTGGGGCTGGGGCTGGGACGACTGTTGCAGAACGGGGTCGATGGGGATAACTGCAACGAGAATAAGCACTACATAGAATGGGTACAAAGAGCACGAACGAGAGTCCCAGTCTGGCGCGGCGGGCGTCCCCATGAGTGCAATGCAGAAGAATTGCAGAACACGTGCTGCTCAAACTTTTCTTGCTCACCACGGCCACTATGGCTCAAGCTGCTCAAGAAAAAGAAAAGGTACTGGTGTTTATTCTATGGTAGAGTCCTAAAGTATTGCAGGGAAATGCAGCCTTCAAAGCGGGCGACTATCCCACCGCCATTGGCCACTACAGCGCCGCAATCCATGCTGACCGAACTGACGCGACTTTTCCGCTTAACCGCGCCGCCGCGTACCTCAAGCTAGGCAAGTATGTTCCGCACGGCAGTACACATCCTATTTCCTCTCAACATAACTGGTTTGACTTGCAGGAACGAAGACGCGGAGCGCGACTGCTCAACCGTTCTAACGTTAAGTAAAGGCAATGCGAAAGGTCTTTTCCGACGCGCGCAAGCGCGGGTGGGGATGGGGAAGCTGTCCGAGGCGCAAGAGGGTGTGTGGTTTCTTGCTGTCCGGCCTAACTGTGCGTTAATAATTTTATTAGATCTGAAAGAGGCAGCCAAGCTCGAGCCTGCAAACCAGTCGGTCAAGCAAGAGCTAAGCAAGGTCGCGGAGTTGATCCAGCAGGCTTCGGCAAAAGTATATATTACAGTCTCCACCATCCAGCCGATTTTCTAACAAACATCCAGAAATCTAAAGCTGTCTCGGTGGATGTGTCCTCCACGAAACCCGCGCCAAAACGCCGCCGGATTCCTATAACTATTGTTGAAGCAGATGGCCGCCGATCAACGCTGATGCCAGTGGATGCGTCCAACGTGTCCTCAACGCCCGCAACATCCTCGACGCCAAAAGCTGCCTCGAAGCCGGCGCCAAAGACGGCCACTGCAGAGGTAAACGACTTGGTGAAGCCCGTGTCGTCGCGGCTATTAAACTCGACCTCTTCTAATGGGACCACATCCCCGACTGCCGCCCCACCGAAGCCTGCTGCCCAAGTAACTCCGAAACCTACCTCGTTCAAGGACGCGAAGAGCACACGCGACAGCAGCAAACCGAGCCGCGTGGGTGGGGGGATTTTCCGTGCCTCGGGTGAGAGCACGATATTTACGCCGCGGGAGGAGACGTCTCCGCCGACGAAGCAGGAGCCGCCCGCGCCGAAACCAGAGCCGGTTGCAAAGACGATTCCACCGAAGCCCGAGCCAACGGCGCCTCAGCTTGCGAAACAAAAAGACGCGTCCCCACCACCTGCACCCACGCCAAATCCACCACCCGCGCCAGTACAAAATCCTGCAACCCCAGCGAGCGCGCCGTCCGCGAAAACCAAGTCCCCGATGTCTCTCTTCGACTTTACACGCGCATGGGAGAGCGCACCGGACTCTGTCACGCGTTTTGCGCTCCTCTCCGTGCGTCTATTTACGCAGTTACTATGTCTATGGGCACTCATGGTTGGTATTTCATTTACACAGCAAATCCCGCCTTCCGCGCTGCCCTCGCTCTTCCAGACGTCGCTCGAGGCCACGCTGTTTGCGGAAATTGTGGACACGCTCGGCGCGACGCTGCCTAACACCAACACAGACGCGGTGACGGCGTACATGCGCGCGTTCCCCGGTGTCGCGCGCTTCGGGACGGTCGTGCGCTTCCTGAGCCGCACGGAGAAGGCGCGCGTGCGGGCGGTGTGGAGTGCGCTCGGCGTGGAGGGGGGCGACGGGGTACTGCCGCTACAGCTCGAGGAGGTGTGGGCGCCGGTGTACCGGTGAGTACAAGATCAGGGATTAGATGGATGTGGGTGGATGCGGCGCGAGTGGTATATAGCCGAAAATTAATTGTGCAGGTGATCGCGTCGCGGGGATGTTCTTAAAACTCGTGTTGGTGAATCGCAACGCCCGTCGGCGCGTGCATCATGATTCTGAGACGGCGGGGCGCGTATGGACCGCCGGGAGCGCGCCTCGTTTTTGTGAACCCTTGCAGAAACAGCCTCGTGGGGTGAATGTAGTAAAGGTGCGAGGGAATTTTTGAGAAATAGACCTTAGCGCTCCATGATCTTCTCTCACACCTTGAAAAAGCCTCTTGGAGTCTTGATTCTTGAACCCCAGTTGAACGTGGTAAGCAATTCAGAATACATCTAGTAACGGCATCCCGGGGACTTTGCAGTGCTGATTGGTGTCTTTTAATTAATTTTAGGATATGAATGAATGATGGCTGCGCGTTTGGACATTGACGTTGACCCGTCGCGCACCAGTGCGCACGCCCAAGACGCCGATACTAGTGGCCGACAACCTAATCACTGAACGTGATAATCTGGCAGTTACTGCTAGGAGATAGATATTCGGCTGCAATTGTTGTGTCGCGGAACGGAGCTCGGGGCTCTCGGGGATTTATTGCAGTGCGCGCGCGACAGGTGTAGTGAATGGCTCTGGCCCCGACATCGACAATTCAATCACCCGCTGATTCGGATTTGAGCTGAATTTTCCCTGTCGCCTCAAACGATACCGATTCTCTGGACGGGAGGGTAAGGGTACCCAGAGATTTAATTCACCATCTTCGACTCGGTGCTGTACGTAAATTCGGGCTCAAACTGCAATAATTCACGGTTCCTGAACTTTTTTTGCTTCTTCCACTCCACTTTGCACAAGGGAATCCAAAAATCCAAATATGAAGCAAAAAAAAAAGGAGAATGAGTAGATGCGGAGCAGACAATTTTCGACCTGTCGACTGCGCTGTTGCAGAAAACCAGGAACGTTCATGTTGTACGTTGAACCCCCTATCCAACTCGGGCAGAAAAGTCAGGTACGCAACACGTTGTCCTGTTTGCAGCCAGGAGAATAAGGTAGGGTTGGGTCAGGCGCCATCCAGTATGTGCTCCTTTCAGCAAAAACAGTTTGCCATTTTGCTCTCCTGGTTGACTTCTGGGGCTGTATTTCAGATTATGCCTCGTACTCGTTTTCCAGCTCTCTTCCTTTTCAGCAGGGATCCTTGCCAATTTTCAAAAGGAAGTCAACCAGGAAGACAAAAAGTGGGATCTTTGAACGCCGCCTTCTCGTCTGAAGTTGAACCAGTGTTGAACCCCCTATCTCTATTGATAGGAATAACATTGCAATTGCGTCCGCTGAACATCGTCATTTGGTCCCGCTCCCCGAGCCCCTGCCCGCCGTCACGTACGAAATTCATACAGTGCATTGCCCGGTTAAAAGTAAATCAGTCATCGCGGCGGAAGTCTATCAGGGGAGTAGGAGGGACAATTGCAATTTTGAGTTTTAATCACAGGCTGAACGGTGAACGTTGAACTCGCACCTCCCTCCCATTTTAAATTTCCTCGATCGACGCTCGATATAACGCTGCTGTTGATTCAAGGTCTGCCAGGTGAGAGCCTACTCCCGAGTTCGCAAGTAAATAAAAATAAAATGAAGTTCGAGTTACTGTAGATATGTTGAACTCTGAATCCCCTCGGTACTTTCCAGCCAATAACACGCACGAGATTATATTCCGAGTCCACTTGGCAGAAGCTGTCAATCATCATCATCCAAGTTGAACCCCCTATCTCTAGATCTATATTGAGTGTTGCGATGACCCGTTGATCGTTAATATTAATATTTGCCCATCGATCGTTAATATTCTGCGATTTCAGAGCTACTAGTATTCCTACGACATAGGAGCCCCCTCACATATAATAATCCACATGAGCATTGCTTCCGCTCTGATAAGTTGAGGGCTAGATATACATATTTACCCCGACTCGGAGTACTGTAGGTCCCTATGCGGAAACAAGTCCCTCGTCCTCATCGCAACGACCGAGATGGTTCGAGCGATAATGCATAACGTACCTACCCCTTCCCCCTACTCTACCTCCGGCCCCGACGCCCCCTCGGCCGCAATACAATACATTAATAACAAGCTCAAGCTTGTGACCCCACCGAGCATCTTGCGTATTGCGTGCGTTTAATAATTTAACAGTAAGGAGCTCAAGGTAAGGTTCGATGTTCATTCCTTCGCGATTCGCGATTCGCGCCTCCTCCCCCTCTCCCTCTTACTCCTGCAGGTTATGGATTGAAAATCGTACACCCCGAGTATAGGACGGTTAATGTAATTGGCCGCCCTTCCGTTTGGCCCGGAGTCAAATGTCCTTCCAAGCCCCCCAACAGCAACCGTGAGCGCTTGAACGGCAAATCAAAACCCCGCTTTCCCGGATGGCATTGGCCGCCACATTGAGATTACGGGTTAACGTGTGTCCATGCGCACTTGGACTAATAGTAATACTGCGCGTGCACTTGGACTAATACTGCGCGTGGACTAGTTCGGTGTGGCGCCCGAGACCGAGGTCCAGACCGCGTTATCTGCATATGCTCGATGATGAATCCTTATATGTGTGGTGTTGATCTTGTGGCTGGGATAAAGAAATTTAAGAGATAAAGGAGATAAGATAAAGGAGGGGGGGGAGAGGAGGGAGGAGGGAGGGAGGGTAAACAAATTATGAATTGAAGTTCTTGTATAATAATTTATATATACTGGAATTAGGTGCGCTTGGGATGACTTCGAAGCGTCCAGGCACGGGTGATGGCTTGGAATTTGCTGCAATTAACACAATTGAATGCCAGTCCGTTCCTCCTTAAGCTTCCTTCAGAAAAAGAGGTCGAAAGAAACAACAAGGGTTAAAAGAGAGAGAAACAAAAAAGGATCGACGGGACACCTAAGTCCGTGAATAACGCATTCGAAGTGGTGATGGTGCCCCCCGGTTGAAAGATTGCGAGATGAAAATCAATAGAAGGACGGGAACAAGTTCTCGTTATTGCGTTATGCCATGGACCGGTGTAGGTTAAATTTACGACGCGTGGGGACAGACCGGGCTTTAAACCTGTTGTGATTGATTGAGGGATTGATTGAATTCGAATTCAGAATTCAGAGAGGACAGGCGCGGTGCGGCGTTTCTCCAACTTGAAATCCCGAACAGTACGCGTCAAACGCGAATCAGGAGAGAGATTCGAGTCGCTACGCGACCGAGGCCATGATTTCCTTTTGCAGTATGTTCGCCTAATTGGGATAGCGAGCCAAAAGCGAACCGAAATCAAGCGGCGGTGCAGGACTCGCTTCGAAGAACGAGGCAGCTGGGAATATATTTAAATAAAAATCGGAGGGAGGAAACCGGGATCCGCATACTCGCATCGACTCCGAGCCGCGAAGGACGCCTCGCACGAGTGTGGGACAGGAAGCGTGTATATAGCGGACATTGGACAACTTGGCGTCACATTATACATTGGCACCCACATACACTTTCCACAGCATCGCCCCATAATCACAGCGCCGCCCAACTGATATCACAAAAATATCACAGACGTCTTGCAAACGTCCTTCATTCCTCCATGAGCGTCGCTACCAGCTCCAGTCCCGCGCTCGAGATGCGGGCAGTCAGCACGGGAGGGTGAGCGCCCCGGGGAAGCAAGGCGCGCTGCAGTCGCTGGTCATCTCGCCCAACCTCGACGCGCTCCTCGAGCACGATGAACGCGTCCGTCGAGCCCAGCAGGGGGGACGTGGTCGTCGATGGACTCACCGGGATATGCATCGCCGACGCAGGGCCTGCCACCTCCACCACGACGCGCACGCGTCCCGGGGTCTCCGCAGCTGTTTTCGCCACCCGCGCCGCGTAGCCCTATAATCACGCAGACGCAGGAGGAACGTGTTCTGACACCTGTGAGCGTCGAGAGCAACCCGTACATCAACCCGGCGCCGCAGTGGATCGAGCAGCCGCGGACGCCAATCTCGCCTCCGCCGCGGACGTCGTCGATGGGGGTGGACATGGACAGCGGGCGGCGGTCGAGTCTGCCAGTGAGCACCGACCTCGTAACACGAGCATGGACACCACGTCGCCTCGACAATCACACGGCAGATCTCCAAGTACATCAGCAAGTGATAGCCGTGTCCCTCCCTTCACCAGGACCCCCTCCTTGCCTCGCATCGACAGACTCCTCAAGCGTTCTTCTCCCAACGAACCTGTTACAGAGACTTGTCGCTTGTGCGCAAACGGAGTCGCAGCAGAGGCAAACTCGTTAAACGCGACAGGGACCGTGACTCGGGAGGATCGTCGCAGAACCGGGACTCGCAAACACAACCGTCGTCGCCGCAAATGAGCGAGATACTAGAGACACCGCGAGCAGTGCGGAGACAACGGTCTTCGCGGTCGATATCAGTGTCGTCGGCCATCTCCACTGACCGTGAATCATTCATCGATCTATTCTCACCCTCCAACCAGGACTTTCCGTCCGATCTCGCAGACACCCCCTTTCTCGCTGCGTCCCCCTCTCCCTCTTCTCGTCCTAAACCCCCCATCCCCACCACTCCAAAGCCCGACTTTACAAGGCGTTCGGTCATTGTTCCCCGCAGACCGTCCCCCGTCGGCCCGCCAGCCGTCCCCGTCCGTGCCATCCCCCCTGACACCATGCCTCCCACCACAAACTTCCTCAATCCGACAGAGCGCGCACAGCTCATAAAAAAGTCCCGCAAGCTCGCTCAGGTCTTTGGTCAGACCCCCGGCGCAGCTGACTTTCTCCCCGACGCTCGCTCCTCCTTCCTCGAGGTTTCTGCACCGAGCACCTCCAAGGCTCGCCACCGCCCCGCTGCCTCCATGAACATGATCGGCCAGATGCCCCCTGCCCAGCGGCCGCTACCTCCTTGGCCTGCACCTGACAAGACGATCCACATGACCATCCATGGACGTAGGCACTCGATCTCGTCAGCTCCCGCCAGCGACGAGGCCCAGACCGTCAGCCTGGTCTCTGGCGACAACGAAAGCTCGTCACCTCGCTCGTTCATGGACTTTTCAAACTCCAACGAGGACGCTGACGTTGACGTAGACGTCGGCCCCGACGACTCCATCTCCGTCGCCGGCACAGTCTCCGCGTCCGCAGGCCGGTCTAGATCGAGAATCCCCGCATCGCCGTCGAGCCCTTCTTTGTTCGAGAACCTCTCCCCAGAGGAGCAGGCGGAGGAAGAGCGGCGCAAGAAGCGCGACAAGCTGGCCAAGCTGCACCGCTTCCTGGGCTCGCGTGTCCCCACCAGCCTCGTTCTCGGCTCCGACTACCTCGAAGCAGCCCTGCCCCCGCCCGTCGTCGCCCTCGACGGCACGCTTGCCATGTCGGATTCCGAGAGCCGCAGGAGCACCTGGGTCAAGCGCCGCCGCTCCTCCTCCGCCGCCGTGCTCTCTTCGTGGTCCGACGACCTCGACCGCCTCAAGGAGGACCTCAACGACAAGGAAAAAGCCATCATCGTCCGCCGCGCGCAAAAGATGGAGAAAGTGCGTCCCGTCCCGTCCACGTCCATCAGTCCATCTCAATAAGGTTTCATTAAAACTCATTTTTAACTCTGCGCTCGCTCCGTGGTTCTAGGTCTTCGGCGTTGCACCCCCGCAAAAGCTGTACAACGCGCACCTCGGGCACGCGTCGGGCACATCATCGACGCTGAGCTCCGCCTCGGGTGCGCGCACGGTGCCGTCGTCGCCGGGCGGCACGCCACCATCGACGCCGCCCGCGTCGTTCGGCCGGAACCCGAACCAGGCGCCGTACAAGCGCAAGTCGACGTCGCGCCGCGCGCGCCCGAGCACGGGCGACTCCGACAAGTTCCTCCTCGCGCACGCGGAGCCGAGCGCGGGCTCGTTCGTGTACACGCACTACCAGCACTCGCTCAACTCGCTGCATGATATCCTTGATAGGGTGCGTCCCCCTCCTTTAAGTCTACTGACGACGTGTGTTGATTTGACTTTGGTGTAGAACGACAAGGAGTCGCTGGCGGAGCTGCACCAGTACCTGAATGACGCGTCGGCGGACGACCCGCCTATCTCGCCGATCGAGTTTACGCGCGAGACCGTGACGCGGCCCGCGCTGACCAAGGTGGAGCGCCGGCGCTCGCTGCCCGCGCGCACGTCCATGGCGTCGCTCGCCTCCATCGCCAGCGCGTCGTCGATCTCGAGCATCGGCACTGCCGCAACTGCGACGCTGGGAAGCACAGCGAGCACGCCCGACGCGGACACGAGCGAGTTCCAGCAGAGGAGGAGGCGCGCGGCGAAGCTGACGCAGTTCTTTGGGGTGGATTATCGGGATTTGATTGAGGATGTGTTGGAGAGTATTGAGCATGGGTTGGATGCGGAGCGGAAGAGGGGGACGCTAATCATGATGAGGCGGAGGTGCGTGGTCGTTGTTTCTCTGTTTTTTTGGTATGCTAACTCTACGTATAGGATCTCCTACAGAAGCTGCGGACGCTCAAGACGCGGCGGTAGACGGCGCCCCGACGTGCATGTGCATACTCACGTCCCCTTGCATGCCCCGCTCCTGCTCGATCTATCGCTATTTCATTCCGCATCTATCGCTCCATACATGTCATCTCACCTCACTTCACCTCATCCCAACGCTCATCTACATCCCAACATCAATCCATCTATCCATCTATCCCTACATCCCTACATCTATCCTATTGCTATTGCTGCATTCGACGACCTGTCTATCGCTCGCTACATCATGACTCTCCACGACTACCCACTACTTATCTCATCTCCCTCTTACATCTCACTCACTATTTATTATGGACTCATTTGCGGGTAGCATGCGCGTGCGGCGGGGCCGTTGTGTACATATAGTGTACAGTAGTTTGGTGACGGTAGAGCTAGGCTAACTAATATTGATATTGAACTGGGTTGGATGCAAGTTTGCGGTGGATGAAGTTGGGTAAAGCAGGTAAGATTTGGGGGGAGAATGATGAGGAGCCGGGGTATCGAGATATACAAGAGCGCGAAACATCCCACTCCCTCCCGCGTACTACCTGCTTGCTTATTCAAGTTCCCATTTCCCCTTCCCCACCATGGCGCGTGTACAGAATGGCGGGCTGCATTGAATCCGATGGTCATCAAACTACATAAGGTCTGCCGTGAAGTCGTCAGAAACAGCGTGAAAGTACCCGTCCATGACTTCCGCTCGGATCCTCGGTATAATGGTCACTGGGATAGCATGCAGTCGGAGACATTGCGACGACAAGGATGCATTTACCTTTTTCTGTGACGGTGCCGAACGCACCTCCACGACGGCGAGCAGTCAGAAATTTAGAATAGGGCGAGAACAGGAAAGATGGAATGACCTTTGGCACGACGGTGCCGATCGTACCTCCGCCATGAAGACCCCAAGCCTCCGTCCCAAAGCCTACAAGGGACCGCAGAAGAAATCACTCCACGGACGAGGGGGGATCGGCCCCAGCGAGACCAGTCCTGCGTGCATTTCCGCCTGCCAAACCGCTCCCAATTCCACCGATTCCACAGGCGAGCAAGCGGGATCTGGGAGGAAGACAGGGCCAGTGGTGTCGAGGCGCGCGTTGCGTTGGTGTCGGTACAGGAAGCGCAAGGATCCCGCTGAGTGTTAGTATTCGCTCAAGGCGCGCGGGTGAGAGCTGAGAAACGAAACCTTTGAGGAGAACATAGGGCAAGAGACAAGCCAGCAAAGTGGCTGACTTAACCAAACAAGACCAACGTGACGCGACGCGTCCCGGCTAGCAGACGAGGCTGTGTCAGGCACGTGGGACTCCTACAAGACTCCTATACCATGGCTTCACCTCAACCAACTCCGCTCCATCCAGCCCTCGGGGATGTAATCTCCCTTGACTTTCCCCTGCCCACAGTAGAGAGAACGCCCGTTGTCCGACCCCGCGATGCGCCCCTCCAGTGACGACGCCTCGCCACATGTGGATCATACCAAACCAATTGCAAAAGTCGATGCATCTGCCCTCCGCCGGCTCCGATATCATGATAAGGCAGGAATACTACAATATCCTTGCCGCAGTTCTGTCTTCCTTGTACCGCCAGTCGCGAGTCGCCCAACTGAAGCGGGACTTTCCTGCCGCCTCTGTGCCGTAGGCTCTCCAATCGTTCCGAGTCCTCGCTCCTGACATGTTTCTAAGGAATGATGAGATGGAAGTGGACGCGGACGTCGAACCAGACCATCTGCGCATCCCCGAAGACCCGCCCGACGTATTTGAAGAGAACATATTCCCCAATCCCTTCGCACACCCCCGTCACGGCCATTTCTATAGACGCGGTAGTGCACTCATCATAGCCGGCCTTCCCGGTATAGGTCTGTTGTGTCGCTCTGTATCGTCACCTTTTTTTTAATCGAACGTATGACAGGCAAAACACTTTTCTTGTCCGTCATATTTTACCTTCGCGCAGCCGCCAAGCTTCCGACAGCGTACATGCGATCCAATGATACGATGCTGGTGTATACAGGTGACCGGCTCTTCGTGCTTCAGAAGCCAGCTCTGGTCGGACTGGCCGTCCCAAGGGATGCGTGGGTCCTCATCGACTCCAACGCGGGCTTTCTGTCTCCCCCGCAAGAAGTGGTTGAGTGCAACTATTTCATCGTCCAAACAGCGTCTCCTCGAGTGGGTCGCACAGCATGGGCTCGCAAGCTTCGAGGTCCACATCAGTTTTGTTTAATGCGACCGTGGACATTAGAGGAGCTCTTTACTGGGTGTGCTTTCAAATTGTTCACATAATGAATGCAGAGACGTGCTAACACAGTCAGATCCTCCCTTCAACCCCAGGTCTGCTCAGGAGTCGACATCCAAGCTTTCTTCGAGAAGTTCGGAGGTTCAGCCCGGCACGTATACCAGGATTGTCAAAATCTTCTGGAATTCGACAACCGGGTCGACGCATCGGCGCTGCCCTTGGACAACAAAGTCATCCATAGGATTATGACGTGCACCTCCCCTACTGTCGCTGTCGATGACCTCGTCGGCTACATGCTCATCACAGCATTCCCATTGGACGACAAAGACCGGAGGGAATTTCGGCTCACGTCTCCGACGCCATACCTGGAGGAGAAGCTCCTACGCCTTTTTCCGGAGCTGGTACAAAATCCTCGATGAACTGAACGGAAAGTGGAGTAGAAATCAAGACTCCGTCGAAACAGAACAACTCCATGCGCCTTTCTCGAGCTGACCGATACATCGGTGGCCATGTTTCTTGAACTGGTCTTCTCCCACTATCCTCAAGTGAAGTGTAGGATTCGGTAATTGCTACTACATGGTTGTTTCAAGAAAATAAGTGATGCAATTCCGTACAAAAGCCTAGCAGCCCTATAAAAATATTATGCAGTAGTTTACACTCTAAATGTACCGTAACCTCTCCGTGAAAATTTGTACTACTGTCGGCGCGGAGGCAATGGTGGTCCTGGATTGCTTACAGGAGAAACGGGCACCTCCGGCACTTCGTCATCTCCGCCTGATGATGGCGTCCGTGACCCGTGCATGGATCGGTCCGAGCTGGAAAGCGTTGACCGTCGCGACGGGGGCGATGAGGGGAACCCGAGCCCAAGCTCTACCGACGCGCGCTTGTCCTTGTTCGCAATAGACTGCAGCGCTTCCGATGCGGATGGCTGCGTCTCCGATAAGCGCGGCAGGCCTGACTCTGGGGAAACGTTGGAGATGGAGGTCGTGCGTCTGCTGCGCGGTGGAAGCGGTGGCGGCGTGGGCCGCGCGGGTGACTCTGATGCAGACAGGGGTTTGTTTCCTTCGTCTGTTGTCTGCGTGCGTGAAGATGAAGACGACGACGAACTGGAAGGGGCGGCCTCGGGTGTAGCGTCCGAAGAGACCTCTGCCGACGCAGGACTTTTCCAAAGGCGGTACACACTCTGTATTGTGGGGTTCTTGACCCTCGTGTCTGGCGAAGGGGACGGGGGCTCCGGTGCGACGTATCCCATGGACATCACTTCGCCGCGGTGGCTTGCATGGATGCCCGGAATCGTCATCATCTTCGCCTGGGGCTGTACATGAATAGGCGACGGCGTCGATGGTGTCTCGGGCGGTTGGGGTTCGGTGTTCGATCGCGATACTGAGGGTGAGGAGCGTTTGTTACTATTTTCCGCTGTCGCTGCACGCGCCATGAAGGAAGGCGATGGACTACCGTTCTGCGAAGGTCGCCTAGGCTGCATGGTGACGGCGCGCTCGCGCACCGCGGGAATTGGTATCGGGGACGAGGGCTGCTCGGAATCCCCGTCAGACCCGCGGTCCCTGCCTCGCCGCTCCGCCACGGCAGCTCTGACCTCTGCATAACTGGCGCGTGCTTTGTGCGGGGCGCTATTGTTGGTGTCGGCGCGGAACCGCGAGACGAATGAGCCGTGATCGGGCATCTCTTCCGCTGCGGCGGCGGATGAACTGCTCCCCGAGGAGTCCTTC
Organism: Mycena leptocephala; assembly: GCA_029378395.1. Taxonomy (NCBI): domain Eukaryota; kingdom Fungi; phylum Basidiomycota; class Agaricomycetes; order Agaricales; family Mycenaceae; genus Mycena; species Mycena leptocephala. Next base: position 246,871 of record JARJLF010000112.1, read on the forward strand.
TTCAGCCCGCTCCAATTCACACCCCACTTCCGCATCGCCTCCTTCGCCGTGTTGCTGATAGCCTGCTTGTCGCGGGATTTGAGCGTGGAGAGGAAGGACGTCGTCGGACTTGATCCGCTTCTGAGTGAAGTGGAGGGCTCGCTCGAAGGCTTCGAATACTCCTCCACCGAATTCGACTTGGAGTGGCCCCATAGTGTCGATGACTGACCAGGTGGCTGAAGATGGGAGTCGTCACTCCCTTCAGAGCTCTGGGGCAGAGTAGGGTCAGAGACATTCGGCGTGGAACGTGATCTAGGGTTTTGGGATTTGTCTACATCCACTGATCGCCCTCGCTGGAGCATATCATCCTGCATATATCCATCCTGTTCCTCCAATGACTGCATATCGTCGCTGCGGACGCTCGAGAACCAACTCTTCCGCTTGCTCGCACGCAATGAATCATCACCGGATGAAACCGAGGACGACCAGGAGAGATCGTCGAGGTCGGGAGGTGACGAAGACGCGGGCGCCTTTCGGGGAAGCTCTGCAGCAGACTGGGTGCTGCGCAAACCGTCTACCTCTATGGAAGGTGGATGGGGAAGGGGTACGGATGCGACAGAACCGTCTTCGTCTGAATCGTCCTGAGAGACAGAAGTTGGCGGCTTTTCGTGCCGTACCGCGTCTGACCAAATCCCACCTCTGTGGGCGTATGACGAGCTGTCAAAGAACGCAATATCGTCCATATTCGGCATCACCACGGATTCTTGGATCTGAAATTGCAGAAATTAATTGCGTGTATGCGCGCGAAAATTGGAAGGAGCGCACGATCGTTTTCAGGCTCGATTCCAGAGTGCTGGTTATCATGCTCCAGGTTATTTGGCGGTCGCTGACGATGGGTTCGACCTCGAAGACCATCCGCGGGGTCTGCGTGAAGGCATACCAAATGCGGTTGCTTGGGGGTCGTTTAACTTTGATCAGCAGATTGCCCGCAATCTCCTTGAGAACTGCAGCTAATACAAGCTTGACCAAGTAAGGTTTGAATCGCGAGCCTAGATTGATCGACGCTGTTGCTTCGATAGTGATGCGTATTTCACCCTTGTACTGCAGATGAACTTCCAAGGACGCGTCGCCTTCCTTGGTAAGCTCCTTCAGCATGGGCTTGCTGAAGGTAGGCGCCTTGTTTCCGACCGACACCTCGGTGACGACGATGTCGGTGAGGAATGCCGGGCGTTTGACCTTGGAGAGCTTCTTCATAAGTCGGCCAATGATATAATCCTCGAGAGTTTGCGTGCGGTAAAAGCTGAAGAAGATCCGGCCAAGGAGAGCGTTGAGCCAGCGCATGGGAATAACGTCTGGCTGCTCGTCGAGGGTGTTGACTAGATGATTCATATCCGAGGGCTCGAAGATGGCCTGCAGGGGTGCGAGCAACGGAGTTTGAGGCGGGTTGTCGGACGCGTGTATGAGTGCGAGATACCAGTCCTCCATCTCCACAATTGTCCGAACGAAGATGAACCACGGCGTCGCAAGGTCCAGCGCTTCCTCCTTCGCTGTCTCTTTTAGTCGTGCCTCTTCCATCAGCAGCTCCCGCTCCTTTTCCGCCTTTTTTGGACCTAAACCGCTCTCCGCCACCTTCCCGTCGACATCGATTCCCTCCAAATTCATCTCCTTCGTGACGCTCGGCATAGACTTGTCCTTGGGCGGAAATTTGGGTCTTAGACAGATGGCGTTTCGTTTTGCGAACAACTCGCCGTCCAGAGTGCCCTCGGGGTATATCGTTACGTCGTGGCTCCCGAGCTCAATCGCTGCCTCGCACTCGGTCATCGCCTCGTCCTCGTACAGGTACAGTATCTTTCCCTTCAAAGCGACATACCACATGTCCTTTGGGCGGGACCTCTTCGGGTCCTTCGAGCGCGAGTCGAGGAATGTGCGCACCATACCGACGTACCCTCCCTCGAGGCTGCTCTCTTCAAACGTGCGCCGCATGGTCAGCCAGCCCTTGCGCGACTTTGGTGTATCATTGATATCGGACGCTGCCAGTGGAACGGCGTCAATTTCATCGGCCTCCTTCCGTGCTGCCAGCTCCCCTCTGCGCTTCTTCTGCACATCCGGGTCGCCAACGGGGACCGAAGTGTAGATGGTGAAATATACGAGGCCAGCGATGACCAGGGGTAGAAATGTGAAGCCTCCAAGAATGTATGCATAGAATAGCGCCTTGAGACTCATTCAGAAAGGAGCTGTTCACGGACGGAGAGATCCAAAGGCCAATTTCCGTCTCCAGTCTGCTTATGGCAAAGGTGACGTCCACGTCTTTCTCGGGTCTCGACCACGTGCCATTTAAATAATTAACACGGCGCACTCCAACAGCGCGCTTTTTCGTGAACCCAAGTCGTATGTAATACGTGTACAGTGTGTCCTAAAATGCCATGCATAGCTGTATATACAACGTTCGTGAAGTGATACCAATCATAGCGTTGGCCGCCATAGACTAACAGTGATCAGTTGCAGAGCGCGGTAGCAAAAGGGAATCCTGAGACTCCCCGGCAGGACAAGTCGGCCGAGTACTAAAAGTACTTCAACCAACAGGCATTCGAGTTGCCGAACATGCGGCGCCCGAGAAACCTGAATCGTCAAGGTTAACTTGAATGCTAATCAGCCTTGCACGGTCTTCATTGGGCCATGTCGGCTTTTTTTCCTATTCTTGAGGATTCGTGGTCGCGGCTCCAGTCCTTTTAATGCTGCCTGCCAGTGGCCATTTTTCCAAACCCAGTTGATACCCCGCGCGGATACACGGCGCGGTGGCATCATTGGGGGGAAGGATTGATTAAATGACGGAAGGGACGGGACCGTGAGTTGATTGTGGAAAGCACTATCTTGGTACGGAACCTGGCAGGAGGTTTCGCGCGGCTGGTGTGGGCACGGGGTGATAACAATTGTCGGGATAGAGCGGTTGGGACTTCGAATGATCAGTGGGTCGGGCTGTGAAGGGCAGTGTGTTAATATCGCAAATTAGGAGGAGAACGAAATCTACCCAGAGAGCTCCATTAGATGTTCCCGCATTTGAGACATCATCATCAGCCATCTTCCCCGATAACATGGGAGGGGTTTGAATCTAGGAGCAAAGGGAAGAGGTGAGACTGGAGTGATAAACAGGGACCTTAAGTGCTTACCAGCTCAGAGTCGGGTTCTAACGCCGCCAGAATGTGGGCGACATGCTCCATGTCCTTTTCCAAAACGGAATACAGTCCTTTGTACATGGGGTACATCGGGTTCATAGCGCGTTCACACATTTGCGCCACGCGGCCCCAGGTAATGTCAGGAACTGGGACGACCAGCCGGAAGTTCTCCATATCGAACGACTGGGAGAAGCAGCGCCACTTTAAATGTGAATGGTCTCGACTGGATGTTGTACATACGAAGCATTCGTCTCCGAGCGGCATTTCAGACAACTCGACCTGCGAGGCGGTCAGCCTTGCCAACATGGTCGGGAAATGGGGATCTGGTGTGGGGACACTGCGGGGTAGAGAGAGATGTGAAAATAAAGGCGAGGGGAAGGACGGAGATGGTGAAACCAAAAATGACCACCCCCGCATTTTCTGACTCCGGCTCCGGCAACAGTCAACCCGATTCTGACGACTCGAGCTCTGGATGGCATTTGATCCCATCATCGCGATCGGGATCCATTTTGGGAAGTATTCCGGCTAGTCCAAGTCGAAAAAGAAATTATTGCTTCTCCTCCACCATTAGGCTACAGAATTCTGAGCACAAGGGATTTTTACGGGAGGCAAAATACGTATGTGGCCAGTTTGCGGAGTTCCGACGGAAAGCAAAGGTTGTAAATGCTTGCATCCAGGGTGCCTGCCAAACTCAACCCAACAAAGATACACATCAATCCTGCCTCTCCTTCGCCTTCTCCACCAAGCGCCGTACCTGACGCGTCTACGACCCAGGTACGCGCTCCTTTATCATTTAAATATGGCCTCTGCGTCAGGTAAGCTTATTTCTCTCTCGTTCAGCCGCGATTGCGGTCTCTAACCACTGTACAAGCGTCCAAGAAACGGACAGCCTCGCAACTTGATTCCGGCAATAGTTCTGCGTCGAATAAAGTCCCCAAGCGTGAATAGATTTTATGCCGCATCATCTAAATTAATACCAAACCAAACCCCTCTCCAGTTCACCCTTTCTTCTCCCCCAAGACCGAGGGTTCCTTCCGCTGGTTAACGTCACTTGGACCTACACGTTCCTGCTTGTATGCAACACATTTGACCCCGTCCAAATCTACAAAGGTTGCTACGTTTGATCTGGATGACAACCTCATTACGTCTCCGGGATTCAATGTACCGGAATGGCATTGGTGGAATGCCGCTGTTCCAGCCAAATTGGCTGAGGCTGCCAGCGAGGGGTGAGGCTTTTCTTGTGTCTCCCTGTCCCTTTTAATTGAATGGACTACAGTTACGCAATTGTTATAATCTCCAACCAGGGTGGGCTCAGTTCAGGAAATAAGGACAAGAGGATGAAAGACTTCAAAGAAAAGATCGCGTCAATTGCCGCAGCTGTAGGTGATTATGCTGGTTAAAAACCGCGCCAACCGCCGTCCAGATTCCCGACCTTCCGTTTATATTGTTTGCCGCGACCGCAAAGGACAACTACCGCAAGCCCATGATTGGGATGTGGGAGGAGTTGGAAAAGATGTATGCAGAAGCTGGGATCCAAATCGGTCTGCGAGTCTCTTGATTATTTTTCAGGGTTCTTACCTCCAGAAAGACAAGACGACTTCTTTTTTTGTAGGCGACGCGGCTGGTCGACATTTTCCCAATAGCACGAAGGCGAAGAAGGACTTCGCTTCGACTGATCGCCAATTCGCAATTAATGCTGAAATCCCTTTTTATACTCCAGAGGTAATTTCGGTGTTTATTCCCGAGCACTTCCTCACTACTTTGGCAGGAATATTTCATCGGAAAAGCACCAGATCCCAATTTTATCTTAAGAGGCTTTAATGTCTCCTCTCTTCCTACATGTGAGTCATAATCAAATTTATGCGGGTCGTGCTTGACCGAAGGATCCTAGTACCATTATACACACCCTCTTCGTCCCCGCTACTACCGAGCCCACCTGCGCAAGAACTCGTCCTATTTGTAGGATACCCTTGCCTTGGCAAAACCACGTTCTTTCGCCAGCACTTTGAGCCCGCCGGCTATCTCCACATAAACCAAGATACGCTCAAAGCCCGGACCAAATGCGTTAAAGCCGTCCAAGAAGCACTTGCCGCCGGCAAGAAATGCGTCGTCGGTGCGCAAATGCCTCTGCTCTATGTATATCTTCTGATTAGCGTGGATTCAAGACAACACCAACCGGGATGCCGCTACGCGCAGGTATTATATCGATGTTGCGAAGAAGCTTGGCGTTCCAGTCCGGTTTGTCCTGTTTGCTGGCGTTCCCGTGCTCCGACTCATTACAAGCTCCAGTTGCATGTTGTTCACTGGGTCCCTGGAACTCGCGTGGCACAATAATATGTACCGAGCATACGGTCTCCCCCCCTCCGTTGCCGCCCGTGAGGTTCGTTAATTCACTCAATATATGTCTCTCAGTCTACTAAAACGTACACCTCCGGTGCAGCCGCCCCGCGTAGTCCTGGATAAGATCGCGTTCGTGAAGTTCAAAAACAGCTTCGAGGAGCCCGAGCTCAGTGAGGGGATCTCGCAGATTAAGAAGGTAAATTGGGTGTTCAATGGGACGGCCGAAGAGCGGAAGGCATGGTCTAAATGGATGTTGCAGTTTGACGAGAAAGCGTAAATTAATTGAGTAATTATGTTGCCTGTAATCCCTAGTCTCTCGTAGTCGTGCCCCGCTTTTTTGTAACTTGAACCGTATCCGAATTTCATGTCGTGGCCCTATCACTTTGAGGCCGTAGGACAGCAGGTCAAAACAACCTCCCAATGCCAAAAATGGCAATTCAAAAGTGCGACAAATGGCGGTACTGTTCAACCCGTGTATGATAGGAGACAACGGGTATCGTAGGGTTTCCGGACAACCATTGGGAATGACAGAATCCCTGCTGAAGTAGATATAAACTCCGACAACGAAGCATTGGGGGAGCGAGACGGGCCACGGCAGCCGGGGGCGTGCGGGGTTGTTTAGCAGCAGGAAGCGGGGGTGCGGAGAAAATTCGATGCAGGTTGAAGAAGGAATTAGTGGATGATGTATATGTCCGGCTGTACCCAAAATGAGAGGCCGCTGAACCGAAAGACGGCAGAAACCATTTGAGCTTAAGGATCACGCGGTAGGACAAAGGAAAGGATGTTTCCGGTTAGTCTACGTTAGTGTAACTGTCCGACACGCTTTGACGACATTGTAAATGCAACCGAATATGTTTATTCCGTTAGGGCGGACATTGGTGTGCCTAGCATGAAACTGGCGGATGTTCTTCAGCGAAGAGCTCTTAGATGGACGAGGCTGAATAAGATTGGATGGTATTCAAACCAACAGTCAAAGTATGAGAGTTGCGGACCATGGAGAGGAATTTCTGTTCAGCTGAACTTGCAGTTCACTCAGAATAGGCCAACTAAAAGTGGGTGTCGGCCGACCTAAGTACTCCGCAGTCCAAGCTACAGTCAAAGTGAAGTCAACCGGAGGACAGTGGCCGACAGTTGTCTGGATTGGCGGATAGGGTCCGGTAGCCACTCCACTAGAAGTCGCTCGGAATCGGAAAGCAGAATCCACGACGAAGCTGAGGAGCTCCATTGACAACAGTGCAGGTCTTGGAGTGTCCGGGAATTTGGACCACTGACTGGCCACGCGGACAGGTTGCCAATGGTGCTGAATCGATGAAAGATGGACGTGCTAAAGGATCGCCAGCTTCGGTTTGCGAACGGGCGTAAAAGGAAGCGAACAAGATCATGTCACGCACGTGCCAGTGATTTGGAGTCGCCTTTACCGTTTTGGCACCCTCTTAATGCGGCACACATCGCCAGATAGTAACGCGTTCGCTTTATCGTCTCGGTAGCAGCATGGAATCTCCCCTGATCTCTTCTCCGCGTACTGAAGCCACCTTCAGTACGCGGTCAAGAAGCAGCACAAAGCTTGCCCTCGATGGCAGTGATCTCACCAGTTTGACTTCTTTCAATCCTTTTTCTGAAGAGGACGAGAACGACCAGTCTTTCGTTACTTCCATCTTTTCCAGGATGAAAAACACCCTATCTGCCCCGCTGGCATCAGTGGCTGCAGCGTCCAGCAGCGCACCGAACAATGCATCCACCAGTGCCAACGCGACTGCACCTGCTGCTGAACCTCGACGACCATCTTACGGTACAAATCAGACCAACTCAAACTTGTCCTCGCGAACTACGACGTCCGTCGACCGACCCAATTCTTTATCTGCTGTCCACCTTGCAGCACCAGCTCCACCACTCGTTTCATTGACTCCGGCGCAGTCTGAGGTGCCAACGTATAGTGTGGAATACGAGAGATCCCCGTCTCGTAATAGTGTGTTCCCGTCCTATGATTCGCAGGACGGTGGTATCTTTGGAACCTCGATTCCAGGCTTTCCGATCCAGGATGATGCACGGAGTGTCAAGACCACCACAAGCCTCCATAGGTCTAATTCGGTTTCGAGGGTGATTAGGCGAATACGGGGTGAAGGTGTGTATCCGGCTCCCCATCTCGCCAGCGTTCAATGGCGGGCTTATAAGAATTGATTTCAGGACTATCTCGCGATTATTGGATGGACGACGAGAATTGCAAAGAGTGCTACGATTGCGAAAGCATATTTACTACATGGAGACGAAAGCACCATTGCCGGATATGTGGTATGTGTTATGCTGTCTCAGGAATCATCCCAGGTCTGACTTGCTCTGTAGGCCAAATATTCTGTTCGCGTTGCGCGTCCAATATCATCAAAGGCTACCGATTCGGACACGACGGCATGATACGCGTCTGCAACCTTTGCGTCGAGAAGCTGGCCAAAGTCGATGAAGATGACGATGACGATCGACGCTCCGTGGTGTCCTCAGTCACGTCGTTTCCCGCTCACCAGCTCGGAATGGAAACAATGACGCTCGCCCACCATCCGCAGTCGCCATTCGCTGCTTCCCAGCTTTTTGGCCGCACCGATGAACCATTCAATCTGTATTCAATTGCCGAAACCAAAAGACGGATCTCAGGGTCTGACGAGAGCGGCTTCGGATCCCGCCCGGCGACACCTCCACTTAGAGAGCGTGACGACGGCATGTGGGAGCCACTTAGAGAAAATCCAGCCCCGTTTCGTAGAGGACTGTCGGATGACGAAGTAAACGTCCCCGATCCGTTCAGCACCGAAGAATCGCCCACCGCCCCCGGATCCAAGGCCGCATTTGAGTTCCCTGGTGCCATCCCTATCAGTGTGGATGCCCCGAGTTCCATTCAGTTCCCCAAAGGATCCCCAGATCACCTCGACAGTCCTGGACCCCATAGATTGAGGTCAAGGTTCAACTCATATGGTGGTGACTTCGAAGTAGCTACGCCTTTCATTCGTAGTCGCGTCCAAAGTAGGCTTGATAGCTTTACTAGTGGCGAACCGGGTTGGCGGACGAGGCGAGAGAGCACCGCGTAAGCCTTCTGGTCCGTTGAACAACGAAAGACTAATGATTCTCTATAGGTACGCGCAGGAACTGAATTTGACTTCCATGCTCCATCTCAAAATAATGCTCCGTCAGATGCTCACGAAGGAGCAGATCCCAACATAAGAGCATGGGAGGAAACTCTGCTCAGGCTTGCCCTTCGTATTGCCCGCGAGTTAACCTTCACTGCGCTTCCTCATCGGCAAGGAGAAGACATGGATGTTAGACGCTATGTCAAGATCAAGAAGATCCCAGGTGGAATGCCTTCCGACTCGGAGTATGTTGATGGAGCTGTTATAACAAAGAACGTCGCACATAAACAAATGTCGCGGCTCCAACGGAATCCCCGTGTCATGCTTGTGACATTCCCCCTCGAATTCTACCGCGTCGAGGGACAATATATGCATTTTGGGCAGATTGTGCGCCAAGAGAAGGAGTATTTGGGCAATTTGGCTACTCGTATAGCTGCGCTGCGTCCTCATGTGGTATTGGTGGAGAAGTCGGTGTCTCGGTTGGCCCTTGACGCCCTTGCCAAGTACAACATAGCCGTCGCGAGGACCGTCAAACCTTCCGCGATACATACTGTCGCGCGAATGACCCAGAGTGATGTTTTCTCTTCCATGGATAAGCTGGCACTGGAACCGCGACTGGGACACTGCTCTCGATTCCGTATCCAGACGTACGACCATCCGCTCATCCCTGGCCGTCGTAAAACGTACATGCGGTTTGAGGGATGTTCACGTGACATGGGCTGCACAATCATTCTGCGGGGCGAAGACATCGACACTCTCCGAAGGATTAAGAAGGTCACCCGGTTCCTGACCTTCATCGTCCGCAATTTGAAACTGGAGACCCACCTGTGGAAAGATTCCGTCATTACACTTCCTTCCTTTAATGCAGACGCATTTCCTTCCTCTCCCAGCGGTCGCCATATTCTCGGCAACCTTTCTGTCACTTCCGTCACCTCGCTTATGTTCCCCTCTTCCTTATCCACCCCGCGCTTGGCCACCCCTACTCCTGGGATGCGTCCCCAGGAAATAACCATTGATGATGGATCCGATGAAGATCTTCCTGACGAGGATGCCGAGCAAATCAGACTCTCGAGGCGAATAGAACAGGCACTTGATCCATACAAGCAGACCTTCATCTCTGTCTCCGCCACCCTGCGCTTTCCTCCTCCGCAACCTATTCGGAGAATGAAGGAGCTCGACAATGAATTGTTGGAAGCCAAGAGGTCATGGGAGGACGAGGTTATTCGAAGGGAAGAGAGGGGTCATCTCCAGACCCGACTGACTGCAGTCAACACCCCGACAGTTCTATCGCCTCCCATTGTGCAACTGCCCGAACCCGACGACCTCATGCCCAAATTGAGGCGCTCCCCACTTTGAGCATTCCCACCACCCCAAGCGATTTCTCTGTCACTCCTCGCCTCTATCTCCCAGAACTATGGAGGAAAGTACAAGCTATTTTCTGCCAAGCATCAACAGCGGTGTTGTCTCCCCTGCGTCGATTGGCGGGTCGTCTATTGGCTCGTCGCTCGTCACATCTCCTGCGGAGGAACCCCGTGAAGTCCTCAAAACCGTTGAGGACATCGCACTCCAGAGTAAATACCAAATGGTCAAGTGGCAGCACGAGGAACAGCGGCGTATATGGGAATGGTATCTACGGTATGTCCGGAGCTTGAAACTTGGTATGTCATGTTTCTAATGATCTCTTGTGCAGGAAAAATCCGGACGACTTTTTGTGGAGAAGTACCAGTGCATCAGCACATGGGAATATGTCATTCCACTTCATGAATTCGGTCTTCACCGCGCCTGCTTCGCACCGCACTTGAATTATATCACATTCTATGGCGAAAACGACTGCACGTTGGGTCAATATATTGAAAAGGCTGTCGCCGACACTCTCATTCAATTCTTGGACCCCAAAGCCCTGTGCACCGGGAAAGGCTGTGATCAACCGCTTGCGCGGCATTGCAAAGTCTATGTGCACAACGAGACCCGCTTGTTTGTTGCAGTGGAGCAATGGGACGGGCAGATCATTGGTCGTATGAATTACCTACCCGCTCCTGATCTCATCACGACTTGGAGTGCGTGCCGCGTCTGTGGTTCCGCAACTCCCTTCATTCCCGTCTCCGAAGAGATGCAGAGATATTCTTTCGCCAAATTTCTTGAACTGCATTTCTATCCTGCGGATGTCAAACTTGTCCAAGGCGCCGGTTGCCAGCATAACATCTACCAGCACCATATCCGGTATTTTGCCACAAAGGGCATGACTGTGCGTTTCCAGGCAGACCCTATCACTCTGCATGAAGTGGTATATCCTCCTTTCCGTATTAGGGTTCGTCCAGAAACACAGTTGGAGCTGAAGAACGACGACTTCGAAAGATTGCATCGCCGTAACCTGTTATGGTACACAGGCTTGATCGACGACCTCAAGCTCATTAGCATCGATGCAGCGACGGGGGATGAAGAGAGCGACGCACGCCTGCTCGCCAATATCAACCAGCTGATCAGCAGGGCCGAGGTTGAGAAAGAAGACATTAGTCGTCTCATTAATCGCATCTATCGCGAATCCGCGCCAACAGACACTTTCGCTCTGAATCAAGTGCATTCGTATCGGCAGGATAAAATTGTGGCGTGGCAGCAAGACTTCGATCGGCTTCCCAAACCGAAACTTACGGATCGTAATAGCAAGCGGAGCTCTACCTTTGGATCCGTTCGCTCAATGTGGCCGAGACGATATGACCTCACGGGCGCACTCGACAGTCCACATCTCCCGTCGTCGAGCGTTTCTGAAGCGGAAGAGGGGTCGTTAACGATGAGGAGAGTGACGGGTGATTCTTTTACATCCTCCGCTTCGGAGGCAGAATCAGAACCAAATGTCGAGGAATTTTCGAAGGCACCTGCTGCTAACAAGGATGAAGTTGTTGCTGATGCCCATTCATCACCTTCGACGAATGCGTCGTCGATGATCCTAGATGGCAGCCTCAAGTCCGATCCAGAAAGTGATTCTACAATCGGTGCTGGAAAAGACGAAGTGTCGCCTGAAGGTGTTGAATCTCCTCGTCCCGACGTTAGTTACTTCTCCTTTCTTCATGAATTGGTTTCTGACTGTAATTTACAGACTGAGGCCATTTCCCGAACTCGCCAGCAGCGTGCATCCAGGCTCCCAAGACGTTCAAACAACCAATTGAACGTAGCTGAGCTAGTTCGGAAGTATCAGGATTTCTTACCTCCTCAGGGCGTCCATGACTTGGCGAAAACTGCTTTCCCGCCTCGTATCGTTGTGTCCGAAAGCGAGCAGGAGTACGCGCCGATTCGACTTGGCCCGAGGAGCAAGAGTCGTCACCGCATGCCAGCGAGGAAACAGTCGACATCCGACTTTGAACAAGGATATGCCGCCAACATTGCTCCCAATATATAACTCACTCTCGTCGAACTCTTCCCCAGGCTGCTGGGAGCCGAATTCCTGGTCCAGTAGGATCCTCCCTTCAATCTCAGGATTCTTCCCGTCGTCCTTCACCTGAAAAGCGATCCGTGAGTGGTAAAGGGAAGGAAGTGCGATTTGGCAGGCCCTCGCGGCCATCTTCTCCCCCGAACGCCAAAGGTTCATCGACTGTCGCGCCTGCCAATGGCAAGCCCTCTCGAGCCAAGGCGTCTAAAGCTCCTTCTCGCGGGGTCCCGAATGCTGGGGGCAAATTGACTTTGCGCAAGCCCACGACTGGACCAGGTAGCAAGGTATCAAACATTGCGAAGCATTTCGAGCGACTGGGCCGTGATGCTGAACGTTCCAAAACTCGCTACGCAATCATTCGCGGTCGGCGAGCCCGACCGGTCGCTTCTGCCCGAGCCAAAGTGGAGGTACTTGACAGCGTCAAAGACGCAATCAAGGACGAGTCGGACAGCTCTGATTCATCGAGTGAAGCAGACGACGAGGGAGATGGAAACGTCGAAGAAACCAAGACTGTTCCTGAACTGATTCAGCAATCATCTCCTGAGTCTGACCCTCCAGTCCCTGAAGTCACGGTGAAAACTGCACCTCCACTTGAATCTTTCCCTGCGACCGTCGAACCTCAGGTCGCCTCTGAAGACCCTGCACCACGTTTACTTCCCCCTGGCCCTCTGTCATTACCCCCTTCTCCATTCTTGTCGTCATTTAAAGATTATGGTAATGTGCTCACTCCTCCTCCTCAAGACCTGGATCTAGCGAACGGGACCGAGCGCAATTCGATCCTGAAGGCCCTGTCAGGCTTCTGGCAAACGCCGACCTCTCGCAGTCCGTTTGAAGGTGACGATCCTATGAACGATCCGGAGCACATTTTCCGCGATTCTTCGATGGTCGTCCGTACAGACGAGCCTACATCTATCATCGCCCTTGCATTGAAGTATGTTTATTCATCATTAATCTTAGACACACCCTCATCACGACCGTTCCAGCTCCCCTCAGTATCGAGATATGCTCTCCAAATCACGAGCTGAGAAGCGAACGGCACGGGAGGCCAAACTCACGGAGGGCGAGGCCTTCATGCCCGACGATCGATCTGTTCCTGAGTCAACGTCTACCTGGGGTGTCGTGGATGTCGACGCCGCAGAATCGGCCGACCCGACCGAAGACTTGAAGGTTGCGTCTTCAAAGCTCCCCTGGGCGATATGTGAGTCGCCGGTTTTGTCCTTGATTTGATCAAAATCTAACCCTTGGCATACAGCTTTTGAGAGTGGTGGCTTGACAATTAGCTGCACCGTTCTCTATCCCGAACAATTCGACGCTCTGCGTCGCACGTACGACTGTGAAAAGAGCATGATCGAGTCTCTGGCTCGTTGCGTTAAATGGGACGCAAGTGGGGGCAAATCGGGCTCAGCTTTCTTGAAAACTCGGGGTGCGTTTGATCTACTCACATTTTTTTGGTTATCTTCTGATACCTGCGACAGATGATCGCTTCATCGCGAAAGAACTTTCGAGACCTGAACTACAGACAATGGAGACTTTTGCACCAGCATATTTCGATTATATGTCGTCTGCCGTGTCTGCCAATGTGAGTTTACGCATGTTGTATTGTCATGCCATCACTGACCGATCTAAACAAACAGCGACCCACTCTGCTTGCGAAGATTTTCGGTTGCTATAAGCTCACCTTTAAAAAGACCGGAAAGGACAAAGGTCCCCCGGGCAAGTCTAAATCGACTCAGATGAACTTGCTCGTTATGGAGAATCTGTTCTACGACAGACGTTTTTCAAAGGTAAAACAATTCCTATCCCATGGAGTAACAGATCGTTTAATTTCCATCCAGTTGTACGACCTCAAAGGTTCGACGCGTAACCGGCATGTCCAGTCCACGGGTAGGGAAAATGAAGTTCTTCTTGACGAGAATCTGGTGCAAAGTGCGTTCCTTAACGTTTACCGCTGTTCTTTGAGATTTAACTTGACCTGTCTTTTCAGCTGCTCATCTTGCACCATTCTATCTGCGAGAGCATTCTAAACGTATCCTCCGCGGTGCTCTTTATAATGATTCCAAATTCCTCAGCGATGTAAATGTGATGGATTACAGTTTCCTTGTCGGCGTAAGTATCATTTCTATAAGTAAAACTGATCCTCACGATCTTGCTCTATCTCTTAGGTGGACAGCCAGAACAACGAACTTGTTGTTGGAATTGTCGGTATGTGCGTCGCCCCTGAGCCATGTTATACCCTAAATGTTGCTCAGATTACATCCGAACGTACACATGGGACAAGAAACTGGAAAGCTGGGTGAAAGAGTCCGCATTTTTGGGTGGTTCTGGTCGAGGAGAGCCTACTATCATCACTCCAAAGCAATATCGCCAGCGATTCCTCGGCGCTATGGAACGCTACTTTCCTCTTGTACGTCTAGGCTCTTCCCATGGGCTTCAGTGTTCTGATTCTTCCTCGAGATTCCCGATCGTTGGATGAAGCAGAGGGATTCCCCTGAATTCGAAGAAGACTCGCATCTACTTGAACTGTGGCCCGACTGGTGAAAAATCGCACGTCCTACTTTTTACCCGCATCTTTTACATACCCTCTGCATATCTTGACAACCATATCATTTGTATAATACAGCATGACTTAGTTTTTTTTTTGGGGGGGGGATTTGGAATTTGTTCAATTTGATCTCAGTCGCAGAATACTATGTAAGTATTCACAATGCACTACAACTCTGCACGTTCCGAAAGGGAACCTAGCGGATTTCTTGACTTTTATTCATTGCTTGAAATGGACGAAATGACGGTCAAGAGCGTGGTCCAGCTTAGGCTCGTTTCAGCCTCTCTAGTCACTAGCCGTGAAATCTGAAGATAGTCGTTCAGATCACGTAGTACTAATAGAGGTCCAGCTTCTGCAGGCAAATGGCCAACACGTGACCGCCACGCGCGTTGATGGATTACGTAAAGCTTGCCCGATCGGTTTCAAGCAGTGCACGGCTTGCTCACAGCTTTATCCGCAGGCCATCCATACATCCTCGTCTCCCCTTCTTACGCCTTCTTTCTCTCTATACAACATCCTAACCTCTATCTCTACCCATCCTCGTCGTCCGCATTCCGAATGGCGGACAGCTCATCGCACAGACTTGACCTGCGGGTTGGCGGAAAGTACAGGCTTGGCAAAAAGATCGGCTCAGGCTCCTTTGGTGCGCTGCTTTATGCTCTACTCGTCGTTTGATTTTTAACCGCTCATTGTCCGACTCATAGGTGACATTTATCTCGGAATAAACATCATTTCCGGTGAAGAGGTCGCCATCAAGCTCGAGTCCGTCAAGGCCAAGCATCCCCAGCTTGAGTACGAGTCCAAGGTCTACAAGACTCTCGCCGGCGGCGTCGGTGTGCCCTTTGTCAGATGGTTCGGGACCGAATGCGATTACCACGCGATGGTCATGGACCTCCTTGGCCCCTCCCTTGAGGACCTCTTCAACTTTTGCAACCGCAAATTCAGTCTCAAGACTGTCCTGCTCCTCGCAGACCAACTTGTGAGTCATTTCGACCTCTTATTGTTCCTTGTTTTTTCAACCTGTCAGATTTCGAGAATCGAATACATCCACTCTCGTAACTTTATCCACCGCGACATTAAGCCCGACAATTTCGTGATGGGCATCGGGAAGCGCGGAAACCAGGTCAACGTCATCGACTTTGGTCTCGCCAAGAAGTTCCGCGACCCCAAGACCCACCTTCACATCCCCTACAGGGAGAACAAGAACTTGACCGGCACTGCCCGCTACACCTCGATCAACACTCATTTGGGTGTCGAGCAGGCCCGTCGCGACGACCTCGAGTCGCTTGCCTACGTGCTCATGTACTTTTTGCGTGGCGCGCTGCCGTGGCAAGGACTTAAGGCTGCCACCAAGAAACAGAAGTATGACCGCATTATGGAGAAGAAGATGACGACTCCCACGGACCTCTTATGCCGTGGCTTCCCTAACGAGTTTGGCATCTTCCTCAACTACACTCGCGCGCTCCGCTTCGACGACAAGCCTGACTACTCCTATCTGCGCAAGCTCTTCCGTGACCTCTTTGTGCGCGAGGGCTACCAGTATGACTACGTGTTCGACTGGAGTGTGCAGCGCGGTGCTCAGGACGACGGCTCCGCGGGCACAAGCAAGGGTGCTGCCAGTGGGCGCCGCAAAGTCATCCAGGAAGAAGAGGACCACCGTGCTAGCGACAGGATGTAAGCTCCCCCGCTTTCCCTCTTCTTTCTCTTCAACAGCTTTTTTTGACACGTTTCCCCTTTAGGCTCCGCTCCCACACTCGTCAGGTGCAACAAGGCACTCCCGGAGCCGTAGGGCAGCAACGTGCTCGTGGCCGCGAGACCGAACTCTGGTAGATGACTCCTTGATTGTTCGTCCGTGGAGTGGGCAGTGCGGGCTGCGCGTCCCAAGTGTGGCTGAGCAACTGGGGGTGGAGGGTAGGTGCAGAGGTTTTGCTCAGCCGGGAGAAGGAGGGGGGTCGATCCCCACGTGCGGTGAGGGTAGGTGGAATTCAGGAAGCGAAACGACACGGGAGCGTCCCATCCCGACGCCGGCATGACGCAGACAAGACAAATGCGCACTCGGCGTTCGCTATCGCTTGGTTGTCGCGGGCTGCTACAGTCAACTCGCTGCGGCGCATTTCTCATTAATTATTGCGGCCTGCCGCCTCATAGCAGATCGTACCGCTTCCTAGGCCGCCGCGCGGCGCGATATGGCGCCATCCCTACCACCCTTATACATTACATCCCGCCGCCAGGTGCTATTTATATTTCTTTACGGACGCATTTTCTCTTCACGCCAGCAGTCGTCCCTCCGTAGAGGATGGGCGCTGCTAGCCGCCTTTAATTCCCTTTTCATCGCCCATGATACACATGCCCATGGGGCGCGCCCGTGTCTTTGTTGGAACCATTAGCTGCCCTTTTATTTTCTGCCACCACCGTCCCAACTCCATCTCGTATTATCATCACCGATCATCATCATACTGTTGTGTACTTTTACGTCCCCCGTTTTCTACTACGATGCTACATACAACCTACCACGCTCCTTCACACATTTTTTCTAGTTCCCTTCCCCCTCCACACCATTAAATCACTCCCACCACCACGTTACGACTCTCGACCGACTTGACCGTTTTTCTGGGTTCCGTGTTCCGATTCACGCATTTGTTGTCCTCCCCCCACGCTTTGTGGGCGGAGAGGGCTCCCGGAGTGGTGTGGGCGGGTGATGTGGGATGGGTGTAGTGCGCGCATGCTGGGAGAGCATGTGCGAGGCGAGGACGAGAAGGATAGGATTCGATATCATAGAATCGGCCATGGGAGGTGCGGGGTACTATGCGGCGGTTACTTCATCCATGCCATACCATATAGTACGAACGTTATGCTGCCCACGCCAAGAATTAAATACGATTTCCTGATATGTTATCGTGAGATTGGTTTTACGTTACCGAAATGGTGACCGAACCTGTGAGATGCGCTTTTGACTTAAGTTCTACATCTTTGCCGCTCTTCAAACTCTCCATTCGGCCCATGTCTGAGAATAATATTGCCTCCCAGAAACCCTGACGGATTCTAGACAGGTATGGGCACCCGGTATAACTAAACCATAGCTGCCCAGGTCCAGGTCGTGACTTTTTTTTTCGGCATGGCAGAAATATTTCTGCCTTGTCGTCATGTATCCACCGACTCAGCTGCAGAGTGGTGGCGGTAAATGAATTGTTTTACCTACCTACTTATCCCGGGCTCTTATGTTCACACGGAATCCCGTTTAACCGCGGTTTAGTTATACCCTTTCACGAAGGGAGGATATCTAGGTTCGAGCCGGATTGAAGTCTACGTGTCTAATCCCGTTTTACCGCAGTTTCGTTATATGCTTGACGAAGGTTACAGTAAGCATATTTAGTTCGAGCTGGATTCAAGTATCTGTTCCAAACATGCAACCATCTAACGGCTCTCCTCACCCTTTAAAGGTGTCTATTGTGGGCGCCGGTATTGCGGGCCTCACGGCTGCGATTTCGCTCAGACGGCAAGGACATCATGTTCAGGTGTGCTTTTTCGTTGAATTCAAGTTCATTTGAGCGTTTTTAAAAACATCAGGAAAACCGTAGCCGAGATGTACCTATGAGCAGCTATGAGCCCTATGGGGCACTATGCAGTGCTGCATAGGGCCTCATAGTGCCTCATAGGTACATCACAGCCACAGCTTGCTGCATAGTACTGCACAGGCATTTTGGTTTTCCTGCTGAAGTTTGTGCCTGCAGATACTAGAATCGTCAAAAAATCCAACCGACATTGGTTCCATCAGCATCCAGATCAATGCGTTTCGTGTCCTCAAGCATCTCGGCGCGTCCATAGAAAACCTACTGGCTATCCGGCCACCTAAGCATGTTTAGCCTCATTCCCGTACATAGCGACATTTGAATGCGTGTTTATGGAGTCTCAAATGATGTACCACATACTATAAGTGAAAATATTTTTTCTCCGGAATTTAGAATACGATTTCATGCCTGGCTGATTTTTTTTTCTGGGCATGTCCCAAAATGGCAAAAACTAGCTATCCGGCCACCCCCCAATTCACTCATTGCGAGTGGTGCTGTTTATCCCAAGATATGCCAAACTATATAATGGATATGAATGTATTATTATGTGCGGAGAAACTTCACATCTATGCAGTATCAGGACTGTATCCAGATGCCTTTCTGACACAGAAGGTCGGTGAAATTGCTCTGTGGACGGAATGGCTTGTGTTACAGATGACAAAAGTCTCGATGTCCCAGGTTGAAGTGTATATATTGCCTAGGGATGTATTTTGACTTAGCTGAGCACCAAGAATGTACCTCACGCACTCACAACCAGCTCAAAAAATTCCATACGTATGCACCAACAAATTTGGCGGATTTCGGTCATATCACGCCGTGAACGAGGAACAGGAGAGGTGAAAGCCTGCTAACTTGACATAGGAAATATCAAGTGGGTGCAACAACATTGACCAAATTCTATGTCCGTAGCAAGCACCGGGTGTGCGCAACACTGGCGGCCAGAACGCGCAACTCAGGGCACATCAAATTTCTCCTTGAGGGTCCTGCACTTGATACAAAGCCTTGGTCATTTAGTGCGTCAAACTGTGCGATTCCTCAGATTCAGGGGATGAGAATGAGCCCCCAAAGTCTTGAATCAGCTAAGATTTGGTCGAGAAACAGTCAGGAAGGCAGCGCGACGATGGCGGTTCCAGAATAAGAAATGATGTTCACACGCTGACATCTTGATCGGAAATCTCCCGCAGTTTTTGATCCCCGGCTGGCCGTGCCTCCAAATTTGACATACGGTGCCCTCATAGCTCGTCTAACATCGTACAGGTGCCAGATCCAAGAATTTTATATTGCATAGGCTTATAGTATCCAAGTGGCCGGATACCTAGTTCGGCCGGATAGGCAGTCGCATATAGTAGAGGGTGTTGAGTTTGCTTGCGTATGTTCAACTTTTGAAGTTTTTTGTTCCTGCTCTTATCTTATGAGCGTTTTAGCTCGTCGGATTTGATTCCGAAAGTATCGAAGGCAATACTCAGCGTTGTCTAGTGCCTGAAGCAATGGAGGACCTGGTATGTTTTCGTGGTTCACTTTGACTTTCAATCTCTAAACTACTATCTCAGGGCGTATTTTGCAACAGAAAGGATCTTGCTGATGAGCTTCGACGCCTCGCATTCGAGAAAGACGGTCAAGGCGGACCCGAAATATTCGGATTGGAAAAGTTGTTGCGTGCGATCCTTGACCAAAGCAAACTGACGTTGGAAGACGGGGAAGTCATCCACGCCGACCTCATACTCGGTCGCGATGGAATTGGGGTAAATTCGCGCAGAATTCCGTGCATGTTGACGCTAATTGTATACAGTCCATTGTTCGCAGCAGTATCCTCGGATACATCCTGAAGGCACCGTCTTCCGGTGGTCCTGCTTCCGCTCTCTATTTGACGCGGCAAAGATGGACGGCTTTCCAGAATTGGTGTGGATAACAGAGGGTGCTCCAGGCGGTAGATTTGTGTTCGCCAAGGATGAACCGTTCCGCGCACTCTTTATAAATCTCTGTGAAGGAGGAAAGCTTGTGAATCTCGTTGCCGTATACATGGATGCAGAGCAGGACAATCCCGGTGAGTTGATCTGCAACATATATTAGTGAGGAGCCTTACTCAGCCCGCAGAGTGGAGTCAGAAAGTGAAAGATATCCCGGCCAGACTAAAGGCATTCGAATCACTTTGCAAACCGCGGGCAGATTATGTGAGCGCTGATCTGTGACTCAAGACAATGATCCCTCCGCTCGTGGCCGGTATTTCCGATGTAAGTGTGCTGGTTCCGTCTCGAACTTGCTCTTATATTGTTTCTCGAATAGCCCAAGAGCTGCAGGCTTTTATCTTTAAATACGATCCTATTAAAGCCTCGCAGCAACTTTTGTCTAAGCTGTTGGGCGAGTCAACCATTTGATTTTAGTACAAACTGTTGGACTCGAACCAGTCGCTATTGATCCGCTGAATTCTCCGACAATCCTTTGGAACAGGTGAGTTGTTGAGACTTTGAAATACTGTAGTTTGGAGTCAAACGGCCTCAAGAAAGTGAGTTTGGCCGTACTAGCGAGAACGAACGATACATAACAAAGTAAAGTCATACACTAAATCTGGCCCGTAATTGACTCCTCGAATTGTACAGCATGTGCGCTCCTAGAGCAGTATACAACAGCTTGGAAATAAACCGGAAGCTCGGCAGGATTAAATACTGACTGATAGATGCATGGCAAAAAAATACTTCCCACGGTTCAACTCGAATATTCTTACCACGTGACTGCGTTCGGTCACTCGAGGCTTCTGTCTCTCCTTACGCCGTACGGCGTAGAGCACATGGTATACTGTATATGAATTTACTTATGTTCCAGGAAGCACAAAGTTGACGCGACCTTTGTGTGTGGGAACGCCAAACTTTGCTAAACGGGGTCCGACCAGTTGAACTGACGCCAAAAAATCACGATTCACAAGTCCCTCCATGCTTTCGACTTGGTGCAATTTCAGACACAGACATATATTAACGTCGGCTGAATTCAGTAAATTCTAGGTTACTAAGCCCACCGCTGTCATTTGCCACTAGCCTCCTCCAAAAACAAATCATTCAAGAAGCCTATGGCCTCGACTCGAAAGTTCTCGGCGGTAATATTGATACCACTGTCAGTAAACGTCAACAAGGAAGAAGAACCAGACGTCGACGGTGTGTTCCACTTCGGCCAGAAGATGGATAAATTCGCATTAGAGCCTTTAGCGGGGCGATTGGGATCCAGAGTATTGACGAAATTGACTGGTGTTCATTTTGAGATTTCTCAATGGCTATCGAGTGGACCACTTACTCATAGCATCGACAGCAACAGTTTCTGTTTGGTTGATAAAGAACCACATAGAAGTATCGCTCCCATGGGCGGCACCAAGTGGGGTGTCCTTCCCGCGTTTATTCACTGGCGAATTTTCAGCACATGCAAGAGATTGATAGAAAAAATATGGGCG
Source organism: Mycena leptocephala (assembly GCA_029378395.1). NCBI lineage: Eukaryota > Fungi > Basidiomycota > Agaricomycetes > Agaricales > Mycenaceae > Mycena > Mycena leptocephala. The sequence continues at coordinate 268,444 of JARJLF010000112.1, forward strand.
AACCGTAACTCCATGTATTTTGAGTGAAAGCTGCGTGCTCGAGGAAAAATCTGCGCGGGGCGATGATCCCGAAATCTCCTTGAAACGCGGCCATTCGCTTGTATTCAGGTCTACAACGAGCGTGAATTCAAGTCGCTTCGAGCACAATGGACTTACGAGAGTTGGTAAGCGGTCCCTGTGTCGAATGGGGACCCCTGTATTGGAACCCATGTTAGCGGCAGATATAAAAGGCCAGCAAGACAACACACTTGGGTTGGATCGTCGGGATATAAGTGTCCGATCTGCGCTATCTGATCTTGCGAACTGGCCGGTAGGTAGCTATTATCCTAGATCAGGGCCAAAATTTAGGATAATTGTGCTTGATGACCCACTTTGAATGCACATAATCCAAAAACTCTGCGTCCGTCCTATGGAGCAGTGAAGCAAGTATACCTGTTGTAAAAGGACAGACATACGTGATATTGAGGGTTGAAAGGGAAAATAGACTGCAGAAAGAAAGTATCAGATTTGTCTTTGTTGTGATTAATGAAAGCACATACGTTCCCTCGTCATCGGAGATTCCTGTTATGACAGGTATCTGTCCATGTTATATTGTGCTTTCATTTACATAAAGCATCTGGATCACCTTGGCGTATAATCCCCGAGAAGTCGATATGAACGGGTCATGCTCAACAACGTCTCCGTCGATGGAGGGACGCCAGGGAATGGCAAGACTGCCATACGAGAAGAAATCTTCAGTTACATTGAGCGTGGCCATGATAGACTCGAAGGGGACGTGGCGAAGACATTCCAGGGTATTACTCGAGGCACTGCAATTGTTCGCAGCTACTAGCGCATCGTAGTTGGACTGGCTATCGGCAGGACGAGGAACGTAGAACACCCCTCCGGAGTGCTATGGGAAATTAGTCAAAGAAAGAACGAGCTACGGAATTCGCTCTTACATTGATTACTCCATGAAACAATGCATTCGAATTTTGTTTGTTCGAAAGTGTTAGAAAGGCCGCTGAGATACTTCCCGCCGAAAGACCGCCGCTTCGAGAGTTCTTCAGGGATTGTTTGTGCATAAAATACCAATAGGCTACATCACCACGCGAGTAGGATCTCCACCGAAGGCAGAGATGTGTTTTTGAACCCATTGGAGGGCGAATATTTCTGATAGGAATTTAAGTTTGGCACGCATATATATTGAGGAAGGAAGGGCAGACGTACGGTCCCGTAGGCCCAGATTGCTAATCCCCGCAGCACCGACCTCCTTTCCTGCCAAAAATCCGAACGCTGCAGGATATTAGTGCATAAGAATATTCATGAGATGGTGCATTTACCGCTCAGCCGATAATTCGGGGTTACAATGAGAACTGGTTCACCGGTTTCGATTGATCGCTTGACCATGGGCGACATATCAGTGTCCCGACTGTTTCCTACCTCAAATCCGCCTGGTGGAATTCGATGTGAATTTGGTGTTCGGCACGTGGGCACAAGATGTACCACCGTAAATCCACTAATATGGCATTATCGAGATGAGTGATCCCGACAATAACACTACCAGCACACGTACCACAAAGACGGGAAGTTTAGAGGTGGATTCTGCGCCCAATGGCTTAAAGATATCCAGGGTGAGGCCTTTACAGTTCTGAAAATCTGAGCAGTTGGAAAGGGGGGATGATGACTTACAATCCTCAGAGATCGAAGGGTATGTTGAGACGGGGAAAGGAATGGGTAGAGCAGTTAATTTCTGCTGGGGACAAGCAGGCCCAAAGCTTGTGGCATTTTGTACACCTTGCAGCAATCCCGGTGGCTTGGGAGTTTCAAAACGCGCACTTGAAATAAATCAACCAGGATCCTAGGTTAATCAAACGGGGACGTACGCTTGGGCAAAGGGTACACCCAAGAACTTGGTTAAATTCCCGTCAGTGAATCCTTGAAAGGTTCCGTAGGGTAAGGACACTGTGGGTGCGCCTGCAGCAGTAAAATGTAGGCAAGTGAGGGTGAGGATAACAACTTGAAGGAGATGGGGGAACATCTCGGTATACAGAGAACAGTGTATTTTGGGAGCTTATAAAGAGGTTTTAAAACAAATCACCGAAGTGATATTTCAAGTACCTGGCAGTGACTGGGTACTACGCGTCAGCTCGGCACACGGCTATGATTACTACAACTCTATACCCTTACTAACGCATCGCACAGGCAGTCATGGTCCACCAAATCGGAGAGTTGCAGACTGCTGGCACGGATAAATAATGCGGGGATATCAGACTAGGCTGAAAGCCTTTGGTTGGAAGTGCAGCGCCGAGTCTCTTTTCGACTTGTGTACTCGCGATCGCTGATGAACTCGGGTTGAACCCCGGTAACCAGGTTAGGGCGCTGTTTATAAGTCCGGTTTGTAAACTGGTTTATAAACAGCAGATTATAAACCTGTTTTTAAATAGTCGGGCTGAAAGTACCGGTTTTTAATTCACAGTGGCAGTGCTTGGTACTGTACAACCTCACCCAAAATTGACCAGAAAAGCGGATGACCGCCAGTGAAAATAATGTCCAAAGAATCTAACCTCAGTATGAAAGATGTCCCTCGGATGATTCAGAATACGGCCAAACTGATTTAGACTGATTCGAATTCTGGGCATTGCTGAACCTAAGTTCAACTGCTGAGCCTTCCAGAGGCCGTATGAAGGCCCAGGTCCGGAGATTGGGTTGCCTTCGCTCGTCTGGCACAAAATTGAGGCGAAAAACTGCCAAACCCATCCGACTCGGAAAAGATGGTTCTGGTTAGTAAGTGTTTATAAACGCCCTGTTTACAAACCCGGAATTAAAAACTGTTTATAATGGTCCTGGGAGTTATAAACAGCGGTTGAACCAAAAGGCTTATTCCTCAGGCCGGCAGAAATATTTCGTTGGGCTCCCGTAGACAGACCCCTGTCGTCGTTCGGCTACCGGTGGCTACGTCGGTCCAAGTCTGGCTACATCTGTCGGTGGGGTTACTGTGGGTAGACAGGGGAGGTAGACTTCAGGTAGACACAGTTCCGTCGCTCGGCTATACGCCACGTGGACACGGTTCGGCTACCTATGTCTACATCCGTCTACGCATTCTGCTCGCGCTGATCTGCTGAAACACACCATTGTGAATTAATATAAAAGCAGTTGGTCTATGTGAGTCTACCTCTGGCTACCTTGGTCTACCCTCTGTTCATGTCGGTGGGCTCAGGTAGATGGACATGACAAACATTTACAAGGGGAAGGGAACATAAGATAGGCCGCGAATGCATTTCCGGCAGATCCGCGGTAGGTTCGGATCAGCCGCAACCGCCGGAACAGCCCTCATTTTGTCCCCATCTATCATGCATCATGTACTCCGAATACTCGACCCTCAGCGAAGCCGCCCTGCTCGGTCCTACAGACATGAATCCATTCACATTCATCGTCATGGAATGCGTTGAACGGGGAGCATAAGTGTCTAGTGCGTCTCCAAGACTTGCCCACCCCCAGCAAATTGCGGCACGCACTGGTTCGACACCCCGCTGATTTTCAAATTCACGAGTTCAAACGATGGTACAGACGCCATTACTCATCTTTCTGAGCTAAAACCCACAGGAAATCTGCGTCCGGGCCCTCTTTCCCACCTATCTCTTCGACCTCAATCCTGAATCCAGCCTCTTGCACTAAGCGCTTGCTCTCTGCTGGACTCCATGAGCTCCAATACATCGAGTTCTGCGACTCGTTTCCCTCATGCTGCTCCTCCAACCATCCCATCTGCACCGAGCCCTCGATCTCCTTGCCAGCGAAATTGACGAGGAGCCACCCGCCGCCTCTTACCCACTTTCCGATTCTGCGCAATAGCTCCCTCTGCTCCTCGCGCGGCAGGTGGATGATGCTGTAGAGCCCTACGACCACATCCAGGGCGCCGTCGGAGAACGCTAGGTCCATCATATCACCCTCCCGCGTCTCCAGCTTTCCCGCAGAGACTTCGGATGCGAGGCGAGCTCGCAAGAGGGATAGTTGTGCACTCGATATGTCGTTAGCGACCACGTGTGCTTCTGGAAGAGCAGCAAGGAGTGCGGTGCTAGGGCCGCCGGCGCCGGCGCCGAGCTCAAGGACGCGAGCCCCGCTGGAAGGTAGGTGAGGGAGCAGCCGATTGAGGTAGTCCAGACGGAAGTCGTGGTGTGAGGCGGTCCAGGCGTTGTATTGGGGTGCGATGGCATTGTAGGTACTCGCGATGCGGGATTTCAGCTCATGTGAGGGAGCTGACAGGAGGGAGTGGGCCATTGTTCAAGTTGTGTAGCGTGAAGAGAAAGGTTTCGAGTCATTTCCGGTTGATTCGCTTGGGGATCGGATCGGATGCGGTCCGATTCGTCCGAGCGAAAGACATTCATACCTCGCATCGGTATGCGCATGTTTTCCATCACCTCAATTTGACTCGTTTCTGCGTTTCTGAGGACAGACCTGGACAGACCTGGACAGACTCTGAGGACGCGTCGCGTCACGTTGGCCTTGTTTGGTCGAAGTAAACTACAGTCTTCGAGTCGGTGCGCATAAAATGGACTCAACGTCAGCCACTTTGCCTCAGCCTTTGCCTGCCCTGGGCTTGTCTCTTACCTCCATGTTCTCCTCAAAGCTTAAGGTTTTGTTTCTCAGCTTTCACCCGCGCGCCTTGTGCGAACACTAGCACTCGGCGGGATTCTTGCGCTTCCTGTACCGACATCAACGCGCGCGTTGACACCGCCTTGCTCGCCTGGATGCAGCGGTATGTGTACGACGACGCGAGCCAGTCGTTCGAGTCGGACAGCGAGTAAGTGGATGCGCGCGCCGTGTAGGGGTGTCGGCAGAGGTGATTCAAATATACAGATACTACACAAGACAGATCCAGCAGGGTACGAAGTACTGACAATTTTTTGTGATGTCGACATACGTGAATAAACCCCTTTTCGAAGGATATTTACTAGCTCCCCTCCGCGACAGCTCCGCGGCCGGTTTTTGCTCGAAAAAAGTACAATTCAAAGTACACCAAAACCACGCTTCTTTTGTATATGCTACTGGACACAAGGCAAGGCCCGTCTTTCCATTCTTATGACAAGTGGGAGCGCGGACGTCTAGGACTAGGACCTCGACGACGGCGAGGAAAACTCGAACGGGCTGCCAGTGGGTAATGTTAGCTGAGGCACGACATCTTCACATCAAGTCCACGCACCTCTCGTCATTGGGGTCCCTGCGAGGAACAAGGTCGAGGTAGGGAGGGGGGAGGTCATTTGCTGCAAGAGCACGCCAGTGGGCGCCCATCCCCATCTCCTCCATCCTCTCTTCGATCGCGTCCTCTGCGACCGCATAATGCACCAGAATGCGCCACGCAAGCGTCACTTCGAAGAGCACCTCGGCGCGTGTTTTCAGCTGTCCCTGCTTCCGCGGCTTCGACTTGTATATGTTGGGGTACGTTTGGCGCATGGCGTCGCTAAGCCCTCGCTCTGGGAATTCCGTTCTTGTCCAGTTAAAGTCAACCGGGTGGTTAAATATTGACAACAACTTTTGGGTATCGCCCATCTGTTGTTGAATCCATCAGGTAAGAATAAGGATGATTGAAGGGAACAAGTCCGCACAATGCTCGAAGTTGAAGAGAAAGGAAGTTGATGATAGGGGGTTTATTAGGTCAGCCTCCTCGACTTTACCATGTCAATTACAATCCTACACAAGGATATTTTGGACGAGGTGGCCACCCACATGGCGGGATACACTGCGCTCACTCTGACGCAGACGTCTGAACGTCTTCCAAGTGGGTTGGTGCCGCATGCTTAGCCCACAAACTGTACGACCCGAGTCGCAACCTCAGACTGTAATTATTGTAGCGGTCAAAACAGAAGCATTGTCCGGGCATGCAATGTGTTATTAAAATTATAATGCGATGAGCTACAGACGGTATACAATCTCGACGTCGAAAGATGATGATTGGTGGAATAAATATGATTAGTACTATCTACATGCGAACTCCATCCTGATCCAGCTCGTTGTACGGGAAACTCAACGTCCCGCCCATCCTTGGTGAGACAATCTCAAACCCAGACGTATCGAGATTCGTGCTCTCGTGCGTGTCGCGCGTCTCCTCGGACCCATGCGAGTGCGACGACGATGCCATCGACTCCCGCGGCCGGTGGTGCTGCGACTGCCGCCGCGACGACGCATCCGTCGACGTCGACGCCATCTTGGCGCTCAGCCTCCGCCGCACGATCGCTGCCGAGTTCGGCCGCGCAGGCGGCGGCGGGTGGCTCCCCATGTAGCTGATGAACTGCTCGGGGATTTTAGGGCTCGGCGGGATATTGTCAATGGGCAGATTCAGCGGCGAGCCCAGCGACGGCGAGCCCGTCAGGCTCGCCTTGCGCGTGCGGAACCCCGACGCGGACGGCGTCAGCGGCGCGGGCACCGCCGTCCCGTTCGTCGCAGACTTCCACTTTAAAATGGACTTGCGCACGCTGTTGCGGTGCTCCTTGTTCGGCGGGGATTCCGGCATCGGCGGGGAGGGTATCGACGGCGGGGGGCTGGGTTTCGGCGACGGCGGGCGCGACGAGGGCCGGCTCGCAGAGGACGAGACAGACGGCGCACGGGCGGGCGTCGCCACGCGCGTCGGGTACGGCGAGTCCTGGTCCCAAACCAGATTATCCGTCACCGTCTGCCGCGGCGGGCCCGCCTTGGCGGGGATGATCGGCGCGCTTTTCGTCGACTGCAACATCGGGGGCGGCACGCTCAGCTGCGGATGCAGCGGCTGCGCGTTAAGCTGCGACAGCATGCCGACGTGCGCCGGCGCGCTCACGCTCATCTGCGGCATGTGCCCGTCTGACGGGCGGCGCGCGGGCACACCAAACTGGTGCGCGTGCGCGTGCACATGCGGGGACGGAGGCACCATCTGCTCCGGCGACGGGCGCCGCGCAGGGACCCCCAACTGCGGCGGCTGCGGCGGTGGGGGCATGGGCATCTGACTCGGGTCAGGCGACGGCCTCCTCTCCGAGCTCACCGAGGGCCTCCTCAGCTGGTCCATCGACGACTGCGACGACATCGACGGCCTCCTCATCTGGTCCATTGACGGCCTCCGCACCTGGTCCATCGAGGGCCTCCGCATCTGGTCCTGCGACGCCTGCGACGACGTCGACGGCCTCCTCTCCCCAACCCTGCCCGGACGCGGACTCCCCGGAATCGGAAACGTTCCCGTCAACGGCGTCCTCGGCGGCGGCATCGCCATCGCCATCGACATCGGCACCGTAACATCCCCCACATCCGGCAACTCCATATCCTCCATCGACGGCCGATTCGGTCGTTGAGGCGGCGGCGGCGGCGACAACGGACTCCACACATTCTCATGAACCGCGTCCATCTTCGGCGCCGTCGTCGTCGCCAACGACACGCTCGGCTTGTTCGATTTGCGCCACAGCTTCTTGATGCTCTTCACGCTCATTATCGTCGTCCGGTTCGCCTGCTTCTGCGTCTGCGTCGCGGTGCCAGAGGCAGAGGAGGACGCGCCGACGCCGTTGACAGAGTCCGTCGAGAACCGGCTGCTGCTCGCCTCAGAGAGCGACGCGCCCGAACTCTTACGCTGGACCTCCACAGGCGTGGCGGGCACAGACGCAGGTATCACAACAGGCGGCTCCCAATACGACGCCGACGCGCGCTTGTCCATCATGGCCTTCCCGCCCTTCCCACCCGCCGGCACGTCAGGCGCCCCCACCGAAGACGGATGCCTCCCGAATGGGTCGGGCGAGAGCGGGATGAGCGGCGAGTTGAGCGAGCTCTTCGGCCCGATGCTCGGCGTGAGCGCGGGGTACGCCGCCGGCTGGTCCGCGAGGAGGTCGCGCTTGCGCAGCTCGCTCTCAGACGACGCGGTGGACGACGCTGCGAGGCTGGAGCTCCCTGCGCGGAATCGCTTGGGCAGGGACGCGCTGACGCCGTTGACGGCGAGCTGCGGGGGGAAGTGTTGTTGCCCCGGGGCGGGCGAGTGCGCGGGCCGCTCCGCGAGCGAGGTGTATGGGACGGCGGGCCAGGCGGCTTGTTGGGAGAGGTCGTCACTACAAAAAACAAATCGAGTATTAATTAGAAGAATTTTTAATTTAGAATATATGAACGCACGTATCGGAATCCTCCTCGCGGTGGATATCGGGGTGGGTCGGGAGGCGGGGGTGGGGGGGAAGACGTCCGCGTTTGACCGGGGCGGGCGCTGGCCAAACGCAGAGAGGGGCGGCGAGACACTCGGCGAGGAGAACGTCGTCCCGCGTTCCTCCAAGTCCGTCCTGAGCAGTCGCGGCGAAAACTGCGCCATGGTCTATAATACGTCTTCATTAGCCCTTATCCATTTATTGAAGAATTCAAGACGACGCTACGCACCTTCTCAATCTCATCCAACTGCGCCCGCATAATGACCTGGCTCTTCCTCCGGTCATTCGGGTCATCCATATCGAACTATCCTCGCGTCTCAGCATCCTCCTCACAAAACAAAAACAAAAAAAGAAAGGAAAAAAGAAGAAAAGACGCACATCATCACTCGATACCTCAAAGCCCAAATCCATATCATCGTAAATATCGCCTCTCCTCCGCTCGCTCTTCCCCGTCCCAGGCACCGCTAGCCGGTCTCCATCCTCGCCATCGCCCTCCCCATCCAAATACGCGAGGCGCGTCCATCCCTCTTGGTCCGGCAGCGTCACCTCCTCATCATCATCCTCCTCATCCCCATCCCGTTCATCCTCATCCCGCTCCCACTCCGGCTTGTCCTCCGAGCCCGAGGGCGGCACCACGCGCGGCATCCCCGGCGGGCTGGTGCTAGCGCTAGAATGCAATACGAGCGGCGTAGGCGGCGGCGCGCGCCGGCGCGACGGCGAGCCCTGCATACCCGGGATCGGGATGTCGAGCGAGAGCGACGGCCGCCGCATCAGGTTCAGCACCTCGCGCACCTCGTCCTTGCCGTCGTCGGAATTGGAATTATCAGAGCCGGCGTCCTCGTCGTCGCGCAGCTCAGCCGCACTAAGCGCGAGCTGCACAACGTGCGGGTTGCCGGGGCGCACTGGGAGCGCATGCGAGCGCATGTCTGCCCACGTGTCAGCGTCCTCGCCAAAGACATCAGCGAGCGGGTCCTTGCCTGCTTCTTCTCCTTCTGCGTCCCCGTCCAAATCGGAATCCGACTCCCCCGTCATCGAGCGCGGGGACTCGGACAGCGGGAGGTACCGCCTTAACGACGACGCCTTGCCCTTCTTCCCAAGGCGGAACGCCAACGGCGCCTTTCGCTCACGGTCATCCTCTTCCGCGCTTGCGCTGCTCTCCGCCGTCACAGCGGACGCCGCGCTATTCTTCCTCTGCTGCTGCGCATGAGCCTGTCCCACGGCGCGCTCGCGCTTCGCATGATTCATACGCCGGCTGCGCACCCACGGCTCGTACCACCCCGCCTTCCTCCGATCAATATCAAACTCGACCTTCGCGAGGATGGGGATGAGCGCGTCGGCGTGCAGGCCGGGAGGTCGAGCGAGTCCGCGCGGGAGGACGCGGCCTGCGATGTGTCGGGCGTCTCCGCCTCGGAGGGCGAGCGCGAGGGCGACGAGGACGAGGGGGCGCGCTCTTGGTGTGGAAGCGGTGCGGAGGCTCGGAGGTGGAGGAGGGCGTGGTGGGGGAGGGCGTGAAGGGCGCCTGGAGCGCGCTGCTGTTGGTGGAGAGCAGCGGGAGGGGGTACGCGTGGGCGTGGGCGTTGAGATAGGGGGTGGAGCGGTTGGCGGCGAGGGAGGAGATGCCGAGGCCAGGAGGGGGCGCGAGGGACACGCCCTCGTCGCGCAGCTCGGTCTTGACGACGCGCGTCCAGAGGTGGCGCCAGATGTCCTCGGATAGGCGGGGCCCGGGCTCGTCTTGCTCGTCGCCGAAGGATTTCTCGGATGGTGGGGGGCTGTGGTTAGTTCGGGGCTGGGAGACGAGGTAGAGGATGAGACCAGCGGTGCTGGGGAGGGCGTACTCCTTTGCGATGGCGCCGAGCTGGGATTGCAGCGTTGAATGGACGGGAACCAGCGTGCCGCGGCGGAACTGGGTGTGGTATCCGGAGGCGGTGGATGGGGGAGGGGTGAGCTCCGAGTCGAAGGAATCGGTGTCGTGGGGGAGGTGTATTGGAGGAATAACATGGAGGAGATACCTGGAGGTGACTGGAGTGAAACCAAAGGTAGATGCGCTCGATGGGGTGGGGGATCGTCTGTAAGGGTCCACTGGAGACGAGCCATTGTAAGAGGGGGAAAGGAGCGGGGACGGGGTGTGTATTGCGGGCATGGGGGTGATACACCGAGGGCATTTGCGAGACGTGCAAGCCGATGTGGGGGCAGCGGGTGCTTTGGGGGGGCCCATGACTGGGCGGTGGGAGGAGGAGAGTCCCGTGAGCGTTGCATGGTACTAATCGAAAGGCTAAGCAAGCTAGAGAATAGAAGCAGGGAACGAAGGTAATAACGAGCGGAGGCTAATAACGGCCAGCACACTAAAGCATTGAACGGCTTTGCCCGTCTTCAATCAAGTTTCACTAATCCAGGATCAATCCAGGCCAATCTCCCGGGCGCCGGTCGAAGTGAGCAGAACGTGGCGGACGACGACGAGAGCACGGCGACGACGGCAGCAACAGCGACGAGGAGGACTAGCTGGAGAAGGACAAGCTGAACTGAAAAACAGTCACGACCAAACTGGGATGTTCATCCATCACCCTTGATCCCAACACAATCTATTCTCTCTCTCCATTTTATTTCTCGTCAACAAATCTCGTAAATATATTCCCCGCCGCCGTCATTCTGTTCAATTAACCTCGCCCTCCATTCGGGAGATCGCCTTACAAAACCTCGTCGACGGTCCAACCAGGTCCAAGCTAGGCCCAATACTGAGTACTGATCATCAACGTTCTGCTATATCAATCTCGAGAACGTCCTTCCATGTGTTCCCGCCCCGAAAGTCGCAACTCTGTCGGCGAACACGACACCGGCTAGCCCATCCACACGCTTTCCCATCCTCCAAGTCTCTGTCTCACCGCAACAGTCCACGTTTGACGTCTCTGCGACCTCCACTTGCATCTCATTGGCTCAGTTATCGTCCCGAGACCCGAGACCCGCGTATGTACTCCCACTCCACCCTTGGCCAATTGAGATAGAAACACACCAACAAGATGGAATTGATTATAATTATCGAGTCTTGACCTCCTCCCGCGGCCACGGCGCCACCGGCACTGGACTCCTCTCCGCGAATAATATTAATCCCCTCCTGTGTCAAATTTCAACATACCTCCTACCTCCCTCTTCTTCCCTCTCGATTCACACTTAGCCTCGCAATCGTTCCTCTTGTTCCTCCCGTCCCTGCTTCACCGCGTCCCATCCCCGTCAAACACATATCCGTCCTCGTCAATCACAAAATTAAATCCCAAGTCCTGTAAGAACCCCTATGTTTCACAAAAACATACCCCTATCTCCTCCCCCTTCCTTCCGCGGCCCCGGCGTTTCAACGTCCTGTCCAACTTTTTCGCCCCTATCATTTTCATTTTTGGCTGGCAGTCTGGCGCTATCACCGATAGCGCAGATCGCGGTGCAAGGTGTCAAAAAATGGCAGAGCGACGAACGGCGGAGTCAAAATTGAATATACATTGAGAAAAGCACGAGGGCGAGGGTGCGTGCGTGGATCCTTTCGTTGACTTTTAGTAGGCTGAAATTTCAAATGATGAAAACCGTCCTTATGTTGTTCTCGACCATTTCACTCAGCTATGGATAAAATATTCAAGATGACGATGGCATCGCAACTGCGTCCTTCGGCGTGGCCAACGAGCGGCAGCCCGACCAGGCCACAAGAAATGTTGGTTTGAAGCTAGACAGCAGGTGCCTTTTCCCCGGCCGTGTACCTCAGCACAATCCTGGCAGCCTGGCGCTATCACCGATAGCGCAGATCGCGGTGCAAGGTGTCAAAAATGGCAGAGCGACGAACAGCGGAGTCAAAATTGAATATACATTGAAGAAAGGCACGAGGGCGTGGGTGCGTGCGTGGATCCTTTCGTTGACTTTTAGTAGGCTGAAATAATAAATTTCAAATGATGGAAACCGTCCTTGTGGCGATACTTACATCGTACTTGTTCTCAACCATTTCATTCAGCGATGGATAAAATATTCGAGATGACGACGGTGCGCCCAACGGGCCCGACCACGAGAAATGTCGGTTTGAAGCTATGTAATATCGAACGAACGACATTGACAGCAGGCGCCTTTTCCCCGGCCGTGTACCTCAGCACGATCCTGGCAGCCTGGCGCTATCACCGATAGCGCAGATCGCGGTGCAAGGTGTCAAATGGCAGAGCGACGACTAATGGAGGGGGAGCGGAGTCAAAAATGAAAGCCTAGGTGTGCGTGGATCCTTCCGCTGACTTTTGGGCTGAAATGCCAGATGATGAAACCGTTCCTTGTTCTCGCCACTTCACCCAGCGATGGATAAAATATTCAAGATGACGACGACATCGCAATTGCGTCCTTCGACGAGAAATGTCGGTTTGAAGCTATGTAATATCGAATGAACGCCTTTTCCCCGCGTACCTCAGCACGATCCTGCCTCCTACCCCTGGTCCTGCCACCTGCGCTACTTCGTCACTCTTCGCCTCAAAATCCACATAATACTGTAGAGCTCCCGGGGAACGCGGTGACGGGCTCTGTGTCAAAAGTGCAATACTCCTCCCTCTGTACGGACTTGATGACCTCGCGCAGCGCACTGTCAACTTTTTTTCTTGGGCGACTTCGGCGCGAGCTTTTTGCTGCAGCGAATTCGAAGCTAGATTTCAGCCGTTTAATTGAAGGAGTTGGACCTGTACTAGTGTTGGAGCGTTGAAATATATATATGGAGTTGTGGTTTTTTTTTTTTTTTTTTGGGTGGACGGCGCTGTGGAATTGGACGAGTACTGTATGAGTTGCTGGGGTTGGACACTATGTAATGTTTTCGAAAAGTTCAATCTTGTCCTATCGAGAATTCTTGTGAACAATTACATACGCGTTATAGTTGCGATCACGTTCCCTCCCTTCCTCCTCTCCCTTCCACCCCCGGGCCTCCTCTCCAGCTCTCTCCCAGCACCACCCTTTGAAGTTTGACCACCCTCTAATCTCAATGCGATGGTCAAGTAGACGTCTCCTCCCGCTGCTGCTTTCTACCCTCTCCCTCGTGTCAGCCAACACCGAAATCACCAACTTCGCCGCCCCGCTGCGCGCGGACGCGCCTGCGTTGCGGGGCATGGGTTTGGGGTGGTAAGTCTTTCCCCTCGTTCGCGTCCCTTTTGCTTGCGCCTCGCCTCGCCTCGTCTCGCTATCGCGCTATCCTATCAGCGAAACACCGAACTAATAACGATTTTTTTGAAATAAAGGCCCATCCTAACCCCACGCACCCAAACCCGCTGGACCCTCCCGCGCGCGCCGCTCGGTACGCCGCTCGAGGACGTGTGCTCCGAGTCCGTCTCTGTTCGCGTCCGTTCTACTTCTGCGAATACAAACGATTCGGACCCGGACTCGAACGCGGAAAAACAGGGAAGGTGCCCGTACGAGCTCTGGCTCGTGCTCGACCTGCCCGACGGGGACGACGCGCGGTACACGTTGAGGCTTTCGTGGGCTGCGTCGGTGCGTCGCGCTTTCTCTTCTTCACTCTCTTACATCTTACATCTCGTCTCGCATCCTCTTCGCTGTTTCATTCTCTGATTCAACAACTGAACGCACGCACACGCAGACCCCCACGGACTTTGCGCTCGACGTTTTTGACCCCCTTGAGGCTGGCGCGCTTGCGCTTGCGTTCCGTACTCCGCCCACCCCCATAGACGGACACGTAGAGGAGAACGTACCGCGCACGCGCCGCAAATACGCGCGCATCCGCGCGGTGGACGCGGGCGTGCGCACGCCCGGGCCGGTGTGGGTGCCGAGTCTCGCGGCGCTTCTCGGGTTGGGGACGGTGGATTCTACCACCAGCGCAGAAACGTCGGGCCCACAAACGCAAAACAACGGAGAAGCAACGCAACACAGCGTAGAAGCAACACAAGCACAAGCCGAACCCGTCGAATTCATCCTAACCCTCGAACCGCTCCTCCTCGGCGTCCTCCCCGCGAGCCTGCTCCCGTTCCTCATAACTGCGACCGCGGTGCTGCTTGCGCTGGCGGCGCCGGGGAGCGTGCTAGCCCGCGTGCAGAGGGGGGTGGAGGGGTTGGTAAGGGAGGCGAGGCGCGAATTGGAGGGGGAGAAAGGAAGAAGGAGTAGTAGGCAGTGTGGTTGTTGTATTTTTACTTGCACTTTTATTTTTACTCAAACAACGAAATTCGGAAAGAAGCCCGACCCTGCGTCGAAACCGCCGACGCGCAAGTACAAGTACATACCATTTTTGAACTTGCGATTTCGAAGTTGTACGGGTACAATACATATGAGGAGAGAAGACCACGGCAGGATCCGAAATGAACAAGGGTAAGTGCGTATGGAGATTCAGAATATGCGAGAGGCGACAAGACTACGACAAGGATTACGGAATAGCATACGGAAGAAACGCCTCTATCACCGCACGGCGATGCGCGGACCCAAATGCCGCGTGCGATGACGAGAGGTGTGGGGGACGCAGCCAATGGATGGAGGGCTCGATAGCGAGCGCTCACGTATGCCTTGACGACCTGGGGAAGGATGCAGTGTCAGTGTGGGGAGAACAGTAGAATGAAACGAGGAGAAGGGTGAAGGGCCAAGGGGATGTGGAAATGAAAAAAGTATTAAGGCAAGGCCAAAAAGTGGATGGTGGGGATCAGAGAACCGAATATCGACAGATGCGGCTCGACGGACTCTGCGGACAGAGAACGGAGGCATTCAGACGGCACTTCCTAATGTTTCGGTTTGAATCGTCATGCGAGCGTGTGTATGTACATGTACATAGCGAGGAAGGGAGTGAAAAAAAAGACTCACGTCGTGGTTGCAGAGAGAGAAAAGATGTAACGTTGGTCACATCAACGTCACGCCAGAAGAGGTAAGTCCGCCAGGCACATTATGTATTATGAGCGCTCGTCTTGGACTAGAATCTCGAATAAATCCTCTCTATCAGCGACGAGACGGAGGTTTCATTCAGGATCGGAATGTGGCAAGGTATTATTATTCCCTGTTCGAGGCATATTGGGACGAAGTTCCGGTCCTGGGGCTAATTGCAATGGGCTCGTGTGCGGTCAAGTAGGCTTAAAGATGCCAAGTGGCTCCGCGGACCTTTCCGGTTGGCTCCAAGTATAAGGCTGGAGTAGGGGTCGCAGGTCCATGGGAGACGGGTCGCGAATTTAGCCGTCTTCAAGTCCGACTTGGTTGACAGATTGCTTGATTCTGGGGTAGCTAGGTACAATAGCGGAGTTGGATAATAAAAAGTAGTGGAGGATAAAGAAAGAGAGTTGTACAAACAAAGCTTGTACAAGCAACACTTGACAAGCACTTGACCTTGTCGGTCGACTGGCGGGGGTTTGTTCCTTCTCGGCTTGTTCTCCCTCGCCATTGTTTCTTGTCTCTCTGTCTGTTTCCTCTTCTTCTTCATCCTTCACGACCTCGACGAACGCAACGATTCTCAAAAACGCAAAAATGGACCCAAATCACCACCACCACCAGATGGACCCCGATGCACCTATCCACGCTCCCCAGTACTACTATGCCCCCGAGCAGGACCAGCAGTACGCTGCCATGGGCTATCCCCACCCTCAGATGCCCCCGTATCAAGTCCAGGTCCAGCAGCATCCCGGCCAACAAACGCGTGCGTGCAGCGTGTACCGCCGCCTCGTGTCCATCCGATTGTTTCTGACTTGCTACCCTTCTTTTTTGTTTTTGTCTTGGTCTCTAGGCCAGCTCGACCTCCAGCAGCACCCTATCCAGCAGCAGTATCATCCCAACATCACCCTCATTTCGTCCCATCAGTACCAGAGCCCCGTGTACCCCCCTCGCCGCCTCATGTTCCTATCCCACTCCCCCAGGCTGCTTCTCCTCCCCCTCCGTCTCCTGACATGTACGACCCCCTCTCTCCCCCGCTCTCTGGCTCAGACACCTCCGCCGACGGCATCTACCAAGGCTCGAATAGTAGTGGCGCCAATTCCCCGTCCTCCTCGCGCGCAAACAGTCTCGTGCAGCGCCAGGTCCGCTACAACCCCACCCCGTCCCCGACCAGCTCTTCTGGCAGGCGCCGGCGCGGCCGCTCTCAGGACTCGGACGACGACGATATGAATCTCCTTTACACCGAGAACCTCGCGCAGAACCGCAAGGAGGCGACGCGCCGCCAGCGTATCGAGGCTGAGCAGCGCCGCCGCGATGAGCTTCGTGACGGCTACGCCAAGCTCAAGGACGTGCTACCCGTCTCGAACCAGAAGAGCAGCAAGGTGTCGTTACTTGACCGAGGTGAATTCTTTTTTTTATTTATCATCTTATTGAATTAATCCTTATTCTATTGCAGCTACGAGTCACATCGCCGTGCTCGAGTCCGACAACAAGGTGCTGATGGACCGCATCGCAGCCCTCGAGGAGGAGATTCGGCGGTTACAAGCCATAAACGAGAAACTCTCTGGCGGGTCCCTCGAGACGCCGTCCCCTGGCATGTACGAGCGCCCACTATCGCCGCCGCCAGAAGTGACGACGCTCCAATCGCACTCGTCGTCGCTTGCCGGCGCAACGGGGCCTCCGCCAGATCTGCACGACGATACGGTCTCGACGCCCTCTGATAGCGGCTTTTGAGCATTACTGGACTGACTGACTGACTGACTGCTCCCCGTCTGCTGCCCGTCTTTTTTTTTGCGATACGTTTACTCTTGCACCCGTTTTTTCCCCCTGGTTATTTGCATTCACACCTTACCACAACACACAAATTTTTTATGGGCGGCAGCGTCCGCTACTTTGCACTCGAGAAGAAGAATGAAGAAAAATGGATCGATCCCGGCGCTGGCACCGCGGACGCGGGTGCGCCGTGCGCACGCGCGTCGTGAGAAGCTGCAATGCGGTGGCCCCGGGAGGCATGTCAAAGCGGGAATAGTAGCGCAGCTCGGTTCGAGCCGGCCTTGCATCGTGTTTGATCTCGTTGATCGAAGATCATCTACTGCTCTCTCGTCTTCGCCCCCCCTCTTCGACGACGCCCAATTTTGGAACAGGTGGATCCTCTGGAGATCGCCACCGGAGGTCCTTTCTTCCCCCGCCGCCGCTCAGAGCAGCCCACCCAGCCCACCCCACCCATTCTTCCGTCCTTCTTGCGCCATCTTTTATTCTTGTACACCCACCCTCCCCGCGTTTCGGGGAAGAAGCACCCACCCGTCCGTCCGCTGATCTATCTCCATGCATGCATCTTGCCATCGATTCTGGACGGCTTCCCAATCTCCCCATCCGCGGCCATTTTTTGCACACACCTACCCATCGCACTCTTTATTTTTTTTTGATGACCCTTTTTGGCCCACGAAAACGAAAACGCGACGACAGACGGTCCCCGTTCGGCTACACACACTATCCATCGATGGCATGGAATTAATGGCTGACGGACGGGTGGACTCACGATTCTTGATGAACCAGCAGCCTACCACACCCACACCAAACTTGACTGTACATGTACCATCAACCAAAATCACGACTGGGCGTTTCGGATTCGGATCGGAGGAGGAGGTGGACCGGCGGATAGAGAGACGGAAGAGAGAGATAAGAGATGACGATGATGACGACCCCCCGGAAGGAATCAAGGAGGACGAAACCACGATTTGACGACACCGCGCCGAGTAGATCTGCGCGCGGGTGAGCCGCGAGGCGGGCTCCCCGCCCGGATCCGCCGTTGCCTTCTGACTGACTGCCTCTTGCTTTTGCTCTTGCTCTTGATTGAGTTGGGCTGGGCTGGGCTGGCGGGCTGGCAAGGACAATGGCGGACTTGGCTGTGGATGACGACCGACTGACCGACGACGTACCGGTCTCTTGACGAGGTTCGGATCGGGGCCACGGTGCCTGCCGCCCTAGGTGGTGGTGGCACCGCCCCAGTCCGTAGACGAACGCACGAAAGGGCATGAATGGAATCTTGGGTTTTGGACTTTTTTGAATTTGTCGTCGTCGTCGAACTCTCTGCTCCCTCTCCCCCCCCCTCTCTCGTATCTGTACAAATCCGAATGAGCGAGCCGCGAACGGACAACTTTGTATTTGGTACATACATAGGTATATAGACCCACCGTTGTAGTTAGTAGTTAGCGTGCAATCTTGTTTCTGAAATGCATTTATTCGCTGTTTTTGTTGGATGTGTTGCGCAGTTGAGAGCGGTCGAGGAAGAAATTCGAAGAAAGGTCGGGATTTTAGCGGCTGTGGCGCCCATTACGCCTTTTCTTTTGTATGTGTCGGGGGCCTAGAAAGAGTTTCAAAAAGAAGGAGGGTCCAGCGGAGGTCGTAATTGTAGCGGCCGTGCTGGGGATACCATCGGATTCTGAAATGCATTGCGCCGTTTTTTGTGTCAGCTCCGTTCAGCGGCCCAAGAAGAATGGAAGAGGAGGTAATTATCGCTGCGGCTGGGTAGCGTACAGTCTTGTGAATACCTTTCGCGGTTTGTTCCATGTATGTATCAGTAGCCTGAGGCCAAGAAGAATTTCGAAGAGAAGAAGGGGAGGTCGTAATTTTAGTGGTTGCGGCGTCCTGTTCTTGCTTTTCGGCTTTTCTTTTGCACAGTATGTGTTGGCAGCCCAGGGTCCAGGGGGGAGATTGTCACTGCGCTGGGATATCATCGGGTTCTGAAATGCATTGAGCCGTTTTGTTGTATGCGTCAGCTCTTCGGCGGTCCAAGAAGAATTTGAAATAATGGAAGAAGGAGGAGGTCGTAATTATTGCTGCGGCTGCGTAGCGTACAGTCTTGTAGAAATACCTTTCGCGGGTTTGTTCCATATATGTATCAGCAGGCCAAGAAGTGTTCCATTTCAAAGAAGAGAAGAAGCGGAAAGCCGTAATTGTGGTGGCTGCGGTACCTACTTGTTCGTATTTTATTACGGTGAATGGGTGATAGTTATCGGCACAAGACCCGGGCCCGGTGGCGTGGGTGGGTTCGTTCGCAGGCCAGGCGGGTCCCGGGAGCGGGCGCGCGCGGAGCATGAGCTTTAACTAGATTCAGGGAAGAAATTTCCGTGGACGCGCACACGAGCTCCGGGGGCTGGACCGGTTCCACTCCCATTGTATTTCGGAACCTCAGCTAGGCTCTGACGAAATTGTATTAAATCCAACCAAGATGAACCGAGTCCGAGGCCACAGACTTCAAAATCCCGAGTAGATTTTAGACGCATTTCAGTAGATGAAATTTTGTCGGGTCGGGGCCCCGCGAAATGGAGAGGAAATGAAAAAACGAAGTGGGGAAGGTGGGGTGACGCATTGGCAGCGAACCAGGACCGACGGCGAGTGGAACTTGGAATTGAAGACAGAGGCTCCGCGGGTAGGAACACCGAAATACTATCAGAGTGATACTCGGAGAATATTGCAGCGTGCAAACTAGATTTCACCCTATCGGGGCGGTCGGTGGGTCCAGGCAAACAAAACAAACTTGCAATTGTCTTCTGCGATGCCTCCCATGCTTGCAGGTACCCGCGGCCGCGGCCTAGGCACTGGAACTTGGATTGCTTTGTACTGTATTGATTCTTGAATCGAACGACTTGGAGCCGCAGGACTTGGAGCAATAAGCTCAGGCCGTGATTGTGATTGTCCATGTTCCTCCACGGGGTGGGCGTCATACGTAAAATCGAATACATTGTCGGATAGAGTTCGACGTTGTTTCTCCTTGCTTGGACGAGCCCAGAAAAGGCAATTGGTCTTTTCTTGGAACTCGGGCTCATGACGTGGGGGATCTGCGGTTTCCACTCCACAGCTGTAAAAATTGGACCTCCGTCAATCTAGCCAGAAAAGGCGAATGCTAATTAGATGTGCTCCCAGAGAGCTCCACAACGCCAGCCAAAATAATTCGCTTGGACCGTACCACATGGGGAAAGTCAGGTGTTTTTGAAACCCGCAGCCATTCGTCGTGTGCAAGATTTCGGTCGTGTGCCATATTTGAACGGTTTCAACGTCGTGCGATAGAAATCCCTGAGCGCCGTCGTTGTGGAGATCAAAATTGTGGCACAATGCCACAACGGTGCGGTTGGCAGACCAGCTCTGAAACTTACCCGCTGGATGACGCACGAAGAAGAAAACGTTAGGGTTTTGAAAAATTCCGGACACGCCAAGAACGATTCCTAGGGGGTATCGGACAGTGTTAGGGTCGAGAGAACATGTGCTGCAAGCTCCGGTCTTGACGTTCTGGTTCTTGCTCAACCGCTATCATCTGACAGCGGCAACGGACAGCTGGGAACTTTGCAAGAACTTGAAGAAGGTAAACCTTTGGGAAAGCCTCTCATCCGAGTGAAGCCTACTTGAAGTTTTGGCTCCACTATAATTCGCGAACCAATCCAACTCGAGTTTATAGAGGTTCTTCGTAAGAGTATCGTTTGTGGGTGGTTGTGGGCGTGAACAAGGTATTGATTCGCGACAACTGTTTTGATTATCTCCACGGGACCATTTAATTCTTGCCGATGGAACTTGGAAGTAGGCCTACAATCGAATCCCGTGCGGATTTCCGTCGATGGGATTGCAGAAGGATTGCAGTCACTAAAAGATCTAGACGTCGACCTGGCCCAAGTCATATCGATAGACGCCCGGAAAGCGTATCTGCTAAATCAAGGTGGACCAACGAGTGTTATTTAAACCTCAAAGATCCACTCTATGGCGCAACGGTCCTATCTGTATTATCATGATGAGTTTGAGTTCACCGGCGGCAGAATTGATGAAAAATCTCCCTTCCC
The DNA here is from genome assembly GCA_029378395.1 of Mycena leptocephala. Lineage (NCBI taxonomy): Eukaryota > Fungi > Basidiomycota > Agaricomycetes > Agaricales > Mycenaceae > Mycena > Mycena leptocephala. Next base: position 289,244 of record JARJLF010000112.1, read on the forward strand.
GCAGCGAAGCCTTGTGATATCAATACATATGCCAAGGTTGACGGACAAGCTCCGTACGTCGAGTACCCTTCACCGCACCGCCCGCGGTATGAAATCCCCGAAATAAGTTCCCCCGCAACTGATTGAACTCTCCTTGTTCTCTCATTAATACAATGGAGTGACAGAATCCCGAATTCCTCGTAGTGATTTTACGGCAACGCAAGACTTTAGGGGAACCCGACAATTCATTTACGGACGAGGTCAGATGGTGGCGGGGATCTATTGGCAAAATGTGAACACCTGAGAGGTTTTTTGATCCTCCGGACCGCAGCCGAACGCAGACAATATTTCCGTCCCCCGGAGGGTCCAGATGCCGGTGCTCGAGAGCTTCCATTCGCTTTTTCACTCGCTCGCCGACAGTTCCTGTAACGGGGGAAGGGGGGAATTCCGAAGTGAACTGACAGCAGAGGATCCGATAAGATTGATCACTTTCCGATTCGCGCCAGTGCACTCCCAGGCAAAAATAAATGGAACCTCTACAACGCGTCTGCGAGCCAACTCTGTCTGACGGGCCTGCGCCCATACCCATACGCTGGGCACCCATATCCCAAACGCCTACGTGACTAGATGACTGTTTGACCGGTTTTGAAGTTGTCCTTGAATGAGTTTGGCGTGCACGCCACAGCCATGCGCAGTACTGTTGTTCGTACATAGTCGTCCAGTGCCACCACCCTCGATTCGTGGTTGCTGAAATCATTCATCCGCCGTCGAATTTGCACGAAAATGCAGGACACGCGGAGGACACGCTCTCGTGTCAGAGTGACGTTGGCCAACTTAAACATAGGAAAGAGTGTAGTCTCCTTTCGTGTGGGGGGATCTTACTTTCTGGGGACAGCGGCATTGAGATGCCGTCAGATATCACATTCTCGACGAGCATCGATACCAAAGAGGGACGCTTCCCAGCAGGCTCGCAAGGCTGTGGGACAGACTGTGAGGAATGGAATCCCAGACCATAAACGCCCGAGGTTGTTCGATGAATGAAAGGCCCAAGTCCATGGCGAACGAAAGAGGAATCGAGTCAGAGATAATGTCCACCTAAGCGGCCTCGCTGACGACTGCGTGGTCAAAGCGAAGTGACTTGAGCCCGCGCAGAGCACCAATCATCGCAGGGGACGCGTCATCGCGAATGACACCGGGTTACCTCAGGAAACAACAAAAGGTAATTCTGATAAGAGAACGTTACTGATCCGCTTGGACTCGCTCGGGGCCGCCGCAGCGATAGCGCAAGTGACTCAGCGGAGGGTGCGCACAGCGGGCCTTGAGCGGGAAGTCTATATTCGTTTGCGCGCGCGATCGGGCGTAATAACCCAGAAGTTATTCCCCCAGAGAAATAAGCCCAGTGAAGTTGCAAAGGCCTGCCAGAAAACGCGAGGCTACCAGAGGGGGAATGATAGGATCTACGTGCTAGTTCGTTCGCACAGATTACAAATGATTTGCGCGACGCGCAGCAGAGGTCCAGAAGAGGTCGGCGCCGGATTGCTGGATCTCGTCTGTTTTAGGAAAGTGAAGGGTAATATAATTTGTTTGACGACAGGCTCAGGAGATTACTTTGAAAATAGGTCAGTGGCCCTCCAGAAGACGGCGGCCGGACGGGTACAAGCGGGAGGTGCATATTTGCGGCGGAAGAAAGGCGGGTGCCTGAGTAGTCGCCGAAGACAGAGAAAACACATCCAATTCCAGTGGGAGAAAAATGCATTCCGGAAGGCTTGGAAGGATCCACACACCATGGATCGGTCGCGGTTAAACAAATACTCATAAGGAAGTATACCAGATCGGACAGGGTGCGGATTCGCCAACCTGGACAGCACAGAAGCAAAATGAAAAGCGGCAGGCGACTTTGCTGGCTCGGCAGACTCGAGAAAATTGACGATCGAGTGTAGGGAACGCTTCGTCGCTGCGTTCACGTCAATCATAAAACCCCCAGTGCGATCGAGGAGTAAACCCAAAACAACATGCGTTCGCGCTGCGTTCGAATTTTTGGTTTCGCGCAATGCCGCGATCGCGGCAAACCTGAGTACGATCTGAACTTTGCTTGTGGCCATGCACGGAGTTTGTTGGCTGTTCCGAGTCGAAATCTCAAGGGGGAAGCAAAGGGAATCCTTCTGAATCCCGCCGTTTATCCTGGGGATTTCGCTGCGGTGTGGGCGCGCCTCGTCAAATGAAACAGCAATCGGTTAAGCACGTTCGCTCTGACGGTCACACCATGTCGGGCGTCACACTCTTGTGACCGTCATCCTTTCTCCTTGCTCCACGACGCCGGGAGAGCCAAAGGTTCACCCCCGACTGCTTTCACGACCCCCGCGATACCCAAGACTCTCCACAGTACACATCCTCCCTGTTTTTGCTATCTCCTCGACGATCTTTAACCTCGAAGACCCCCTGATAGTGCTTTCATTTAAGAATGTGGTGCGTACTGCGTCCGCTTCTCAGACGGATACCGTGTGCTCACTGGCCTCAGGTGTGACAACTGCTTACTAGTTCTCCCTCTGGTGCGCTGTGCGGAGTATTCTTTGAGGAGCTGAGCTCACCGTGTGATTCGAATACAGAGAGCCGGCGCAATCGCTTGGGCTGCTGTCATTTTTGTATGATAGGCTTTTCTCATTTCTCACCGGCATTGGGGCTTACGAGACGCCTCCCTACTAGACTTACAGCCTCGGAGGTGGTATCTTTTTGCTCAAATATGGCCAATATTTCTTTTTCTTTAACCCTGAATGGTAAGGCGCTTGCTGCTTCGTTTCTGTCTTGTCATGTAATGTATCTTTGTTCAGGCAAATATATGGGGGTATAGGAATGGGTTTCATGGGTCTCGCCGCCCTCACCGCCGTCTCCCTCTCTATAGTGGGTTCCGCGGTCGATCCATAATGTCCGCCGTTGACGGTGTCTCTTGCAGCGATCATACACTTTTTCACGGGCAATGCAATTTATCTGGGCGTTCTCAGTAGTCGCTTGTGCTGTACGAGCGATCGTAATGATTGTGGAGCTGAACCGAGGGTACAATTTTTCCTCCACTCTGCTGCGGCTGTCTGACTCACTTGTATTTTCTTTTGCACGCCGGTAGGAAAGAGAAGATCGAGTGGGAGTGCGACAACGGGGGACAGCTCTACTGGGAGTCGGCCGCGGCCAACATCAGCTCGTCCCCCGCGTTCCCGGCCGAGTTCTGCATCGTCGGGTTCCCGACCATCAACACCGCGTTCATCGTAGGGCTATTGGTGGACCTCGGCTTCCAGGTATGTCCCAGGCTAGTGTGGCGCAGCGGATTTTAAAGAGACGCGTATCAGATGTACATGTTCTTCCTTGTGTGGCGCTTCTGTGCAAGACTGGTGCACTATTCCGGAATGAAAGGACCATTTGGAAACGGTAAGCTCGCGCGCCGTGCCGTAATGACTTGGACTTGACTGATTGTTCGTTAGGATATTATAATGCATAGGCAGTGTCTGTCCGTTATCGTGCGCTTATCAAGGACGCTCTCCCGCCTTGTTTTCTCGTCTCTGTTCGGTTACTTTTGATTCATGACTGGTACTTACGACTCTTAACGACCATTTAATGACACTGACTTTGTTTACAATGACTTATTACCTTTACGACCGCCTTCGTGTACCTTGTTTGAATATCAGTTTTACCTGTGTTACCCCGCAGGTAAATGAAAAGCATGCGTGAGATTCTGCGGGATTCCCTCGGTGTCCGGCGCAGGGACACCGGGGACGGAGCTGCTTCAGGATGGATCTTAGATGTCATGAGATTACCCTCAATCCGGATTCCTGGGCGCATCTTCTCCATTTCACACTCCGCTTATACTCCGCGAAGTGCCCCCGGTTCCTTGACTGTATAAATACTTCCGCGGAACTATTCCTTCTTTATTCCTCCCCCCCCATCCCTCTCCTCCTCCCGCCTCCGCCTTTCCCTCCTCCTCCTTCACTGCGCTGCTCCTTGCTCCATTTCTTTCGTGCTTTCTTTCCATCCATCCATCCAAAGACATCCTTCTCATCGTCTCTCGCAATGGAATTCGACCACGCACCAAAGACCCCCTCCTACATGGACGCAATGGAGACCAGCTTCTCCTACATGGACAGTGAATACCTCCGCTACCCGCCCTCGCCCTCGTCCTTCGAGCAGTCCATGGACCGTCAGTTAATTATCCCTGTCAATCTTGCAGTGCCACTGACGATCACCCCGCCGCATTTAGTCCCCCCGAGTCCCACGTCGTTTAGCTCCCTCCACAATATGGGTTTGTCCCATACCCTCAATGAGGCTTACTACTCGTCGTCGTCCCCGCCCGCCGCACCGACTCCCATCGTCGCCCCGTTCAACCCCCCCACGCGCCCGTACACGCCCCTCGATGGTGCCGGCATTTCCCCGCCGTCCCTCGTTGGCCCGTCGTATACCCTCAGCGCGGGTGAAATGTCGTCTGACGGTTTGACGTCTGGTCGCCGGAGTCGCGGTAGTGGCTCGCACTCGCCCCCCGCATCGTACTCGGCTGCAGCTAGCGTCCCCCGTGCCCTCTCGTCGCATCGATTCAACCCGATCGCGTCGCCTCCCACGCGCACCCGTGCCCCGCGCAGGAAGCCCACACGCCGCGACGACGACAGCGATGAGGAGGACGACGACTTCCAGCCCACCGCCAACAGCCTCGTGGGTGGCGCCGACTCGCGCCGCGAGACGATCCGCAAGCAGCGCATCGAGTCGGAGCAACGGAGACGGGACGAGCTCAGAGATGGTTATGCGCGTCTCAAGGACACCCTCCCGACCACCAACCAGAAATCAAGTAAAGTCTCTCTGCTTGATCGAGGTCAGTCTTCTTTCGCTACCATTTTTTTCTTATACGCTAACAATAATTTATTCAGCTACGAATCATGTTCGGAATCTCGAGATCGCAAAGGGAGAACTGGAGAAGAGGCTGAAAGAGGCCGAATCAGAAGTCAAGCACCTCCGCCATATTAACGAGGTCTTGAGCGTCCGCGCTGTCAACCAACAGCGTGGCATCGCGTCCTTCTGATTCTCCTCTGGTTTCTTCGGTGGTCGGCCGTTCGCTCGCAAAAAATTCGAAAACTCACACATCACCCCCAAAATCACGGCCGTACCTTCTCGATTCCCTGTCTGGACAGGTGACGCTGCTTGATTTATGACCATGGACTCCTCGCATTATTGTATATATCACATCCCTCCACCTTCCCCGCGGCGCCCATGTCGCCCGGACCGCTTCTAGCCATGCGCTGCCTTCCATGCTAGCGCGTCCGGTAGAACCCTTCTTTGCTGCCGCGCCGCACACGTCGTACACGGCTGCTTGGACCCGACCTGAGGTCGGACCCTCCTGCTGCCGCCACATCGACGTGGAGATTTCTGAAGAAACCAGACGACGACGATGGACTTTCGATCCCCGGTAGATGGTTTCCTGGACACGACACCGACACAAGACTCGGGCAGAGCTTGAGGCGCAAAACTTTCGCTCTCATCTGATGAGCGGAGTGCGCGCTTCGCCTGCCTCTGACGCTTTCTTGTACCCCACCCCTTTTTCAGCCGTCGTATGTCCCGCATCCCGTCCCGAATCCTAACCCTCCATCATCGCGCTTGAGGCGACGACCACTTTGCTGTGGTTCCGTGCCTCGCGTGTGCCGATACACTGGCGTCACCCTCGTCTCTTCTTTTTGGGGTCTCAGTTCCGTTCTACTCCCGCGCCCGCGCCAACCCCATCATGGCTTATTTACACGACAGCGCCCGCCGACACCCGCGCCCCGCCACGCATCGCAATTTTTTATTATCCTTATGTCCCTGTCTCCATATACATGTCTTACCACGGCCCCCTCCACGCTTCGCCCCGCCGCGTCCGCGCGCGCTGATCACCGCTCGCGCCGTGGCGCCCTTGTCAACTCCGTCCCCCATCCCTTGCTCCCCAGCCCACCCGACTCGCGCCAGCCAGCACCCGCCCGCGGCTGGATGCGCAGCCCTCACGCAACATACTCGGATGGTCGACGCACGCACGCCCAAGTCCTCGGCACCCCACGACGCCTGTTCCCCCCCGATTCCGACGACACCACGACCTGACCGACACCGACACCAGCCGACAGCGCCGCCGCCGCGCCGCGCCCTCGCCGCCCCTCGTGACGAGCCAGCTCTCCGAGTGGGTGCGCTGACGGGCCCGCGGCCCCCCGTCGCCTGTCTCAGTCTGTCTGTCCGTCTGTCCGTCCGCCGCGGCCTGGCGCGCGGCGCGTCAAATCCAGCGGGACACGCACGCCATCCCCCGCCCCTGCCTGCCTGGTTCTGCGCGCCGGCCGTGGTTGGTGGTTGGTCGTCCCGACGCTCGCCTCTGCTTTACTCTATGTCTACCCCGGCGCCGCCTTTGCCTAGCTCAGCCTAGTCTCCAAAGGCGGCGGTCCGACGCTATTATCTGTATGCTGCACATCCTACCTACTTACCTACCGCGCGTTTCCGCTGCTGCTCCCCTGTGCGCGAGCCCACCTCCCCGCTCCCGCTACCTACCTGCTACTATTAGTATCGTTTTGTTGAGATTTTTGCTGCACCTGGTTACGCGCTGTAGTACGATTTCTGTGTGATCTTACGACGCAATGAAACGAAAGATTTTGTGACTGTATAACGATGTCTGATTCTAAGTTTTCTTTTTTCTTTCTGAGCAATCGGTAAGTACGTAGGATACTCTAGCTCGGCGAATTTGTGGCTGCAATTTAATTATTCAGTCCCGAGATTGGCGGTTTCTGCGACGAGACGCGGTGTAATGTGGGTCAATGTGTATACACTCGGGTCCGTATACCAATCGCTCGACTTCGGAGGGTAAGGTCCGAGTTGAGATCGATAAGTCACCTTACGACGCGTCGACTCCGCTCTTCCGCTGATACGCGTCCCTTTTTTTCCCTCCGCGTCTACCTTCAAGCAATATCTCTTTCCATCTCTCTCACCGATAACATCTACCTGACGACCCTTCAAAACGTTTACGACCCTGCAACATAATGAGCGATACCGCAGCAGTCCGCCGGCAGCTCAAGATCAAGACTGGTGTCACGTCCCGGTGAATATTTCTTATCCGTTTTCGAGTTCTCCGTCCGCTGTCCCGTCGCCGTTCATCCCTTCCCCGGTTTTTCCATCTCTCCGTATCCCTATTCTATATTCCGTTTCTATTCGCTGTTTCCCCCCGATCTGACCGCACCCGCTTGCTTTTCTCTTGTGCCTGTCTGCCTACCCTGCGCAGCCTCAAGAAGGAACACGAGCACTATCAGAAAGAGGCGGTCGATCAGAAACTCAAGAAGGACAAGCTCATTGCGGACGGCGTTGACGATTCAGAGTGGGAAGTCAAGAATGCTGTAAGGTCTACAGCTACTGCGTTACTCGGGCGTACATACACCGGCTAGCTAACTTGTGGACGCGCGGCAGGGCAAGATGCTGGACGAGTCGGAGAAGATGATCAAGGACTCGGAGGAGCGCCTGGCCAAGGCCTACGGCGAACTGAGGGATCTCATCGTACGTGAAGAGGTTATTCCTGCAGCGTGATGGATGTGGATGCTGATTTTGCCTCCCGTAGGTGTCGGCGAAGAAGGATCCGGAGCTGACGAAGGACGAGGCGTTCCTCAAAGCCGAGGGGATCCTAGAGGAGGCCGCTTTGTAGTGGGGAGAGATAGACGGACAGAAAAAGGAAAGGAAGGCACACACGAACGCCTTCGGGGGGTTAATAATTCGTCGCGCGAAGAGAAAAGAAACTGTATCAGTGACTCACCTGTACTTATTCTTGCCCGCTACTGCATCTCGGTGTCCATGTCCGTCGTGTGCAAGAGGGGTTGGACTGCGCTTCGTTTTGCTGCTGCTGCTCCGCCTTGAGACGCCGAAGCGCGTCTAAAATGCCCTTCCACGCGTCTCGTTCAATGCGCTCCTCCTGCAGCCCGCGATTTTTCCGCAGCGTTGTGCTTCCCTCGTCGGAGGAAGGGAGGCCTACGCCGAGCGACGGCGGCACGAAATTTGGTGGCGGCGCGTTGATCGCAGAAGGGGCAATTCGCGAATGGCGGATGTGCGCCAGAGAGGAACGGATGGACGTCTGGATAGTCTACCGTCGTGCATAAGAAGAGACGTCGACGGCCCAGTAGAAGCAGATACGAACATCGAGCCGTTCAAAATACTCGCTGACTTCGAGCACAAACTGCTCTGACCGTTCATCGCCTTGAGGCAGATTGTCCTCTGGTGAGTCGGTCTGCGGCAGGGTGAGGAGGGAAATGGAGGACGCAGCCAGAGCCAGGAGGCGCGTTATATCCTAGTGTATATCGAGTTTAGGTTCAAGCATATACAACACGCGTCAAAAGACCACTTTTTCGACTTGTCCAAGAGCAAATATCTGGCGAGCAGTGCGACTGGTTGTCCAGATGGGATCTATCTCGAGCGCGTCAGTTTCTTCGTCGGCGGCCTTGGTGGACATGATGGTCAAGAATCAAAGAATCATTGTTTATTTGAATTGTTCTACTCTCTGAGTCTACTCGTACATTTTATTCACCTTCGTCCTTCTCAGTAGTTGCTTTCATACTCGTTCCTCCGCCCATAACCCTGGTCCTCCTCGTTGATGTTCAGGCGCTCAGCACCAAAGGTCTCGTCGCGCTCTCCGGTCTCGTACCCGCCACGTTCCCCACCAGAAGACTCCTCCGCCCTGCCGTAGCCACCTTCCTCTGACCTGCCATACTCACCTCCGCTTTGCTCTTCTCCTCGACCATACTCGCTTTCCTCCGCCCTACCATACCCAGAAGCTCCACGGCCCGACGACTCGTAAGCGCCATAAGCTGGCTCCTCGGACCTCTCGTATCCAGAGCTGCCACGCCCCGCCGAAGCGTCGTAGGACTCCTCCTCGGACCGCCCATACCCAGAGCTGCCACGCCCCGACGAGCCATGCTCGTTTCCGCCATACTGGGGCTCCTCGTTCCTGCCATACCCAGAGGTTCCTGTTCTTTCGCCGCCGCCGTACGTCTGCGCCTGCTCTTCGGACCTTCCGTACCCAGAGCTGCGGCCATAGGATTGGGATTCGTCTCGGGATTCGTACTCGTTTCCGCCGCCGTACGACGAAGACTCTGTCGTCCTGCCGTATCCAGACGACCCTGAGTAGCGCTCTTCCGGCTGGGGCTGAGAATAAGACGGCGTGTAGCCACTGCTTTCGTCGCGCTGAGTGCGACTTCCGTACGAGTCGTCGACGTTGTCGTGGCGGCGCGATCCGTGGTGTCCCTCGCGGTGAGACTCGTAGCCGCCGTCCCCTTCAGAGCGGCGCTCTTCCGGCTGGGAATAAGACGGCGTGTAGCCACCGCTTTCGTCGCGCTGGGTGCGGCTTCCGTACGATTCGTCCACGTTATCGTGGCGGCGCGATCCGTGGTGTCCCTCGCGGCGAGACTCGTAGCCGTCGTCCCCTTCAGAGCGACGAGAGCTGCCGTACTCCTCCGTCTGACCGTAACTCTCCGTGCGCTCCGATCCTCTCGAGTATTCGTTGCTGTCGTTCTTGCTCGAGCCGTAGTCCTCGCTTTGGCGCGCGTATCCGCTCGAGTAGGAGGATTGAGTTTCTGCGAGACATGTCAGTAGCCGCTCCATCGATTTCTATCTGCACGCACCACCATACTGCTGCTGCTCCCCACCGCCATAGCTCTGTGTTTGTTCCTGGGGTCTGCGCTGCGATTGCGCACCATGCCCACATCCACCATACCCGGGTTCGCTGAGGTCTTCGTTCTCCGACCCAAGTCGCTTGTTCTTTCCGTTCCTGACGCTCTCCTACATTATTACGCACGATCAGTACAAGAGAATTCATTGAACTAACGACCGACCTTGGTCAGCGCCTCGAGAGTCTGCCGGGCTTCGTCCTCTCCCAAGCCGCCCAGCCACCTCTCCATCTCCTCGAACATAACGCGCTGGATGTTGGACCGGCCGGTCGCGTAGTATGGGTGGTGGAACGCCTCCAAAATCTTTTATTCTTTTAGCAGTAGAAATAAACAAACAATTGCACCACCGACCACATCGATGGCTTGCGATGGATTGCTGTTGTCCGACCAAGCCTACACAAGGACCGTAAGTATGATCAAACATAAAGTCGCAGAGATACTAACCTGGACAATGATTTTGACAGAGTGCTCGACGACAAGCATGGCGATCTTCCCAGCTGGCTCGTTCAAGATGAGACCAAAGTGGTCCTAAAGGAGGGTCAGCTTGCGGACTCGGAGGCCGGAAATACTGACCTTGGAGAGCAAGCTGTGCGTAGGGTCGGATGCACGAGGGTTGTCAAAGACCTAACGAGGGTGAGGCGATAACGATGCGGATAAAAAAGATGAGACTAACCTCGAATTGGTCCTCCGAATTGATAACAGCTTTGCTACCCTCCCCAAGCACAGACGTCGCCTGCTGCAAGACAGGCTGTATAACAATGAAAATGAGACGGAATCTTCGCGAAAACTATAGTTCCCATACCGTAATCCAAGGCGCAATAACGGTGTAGACATCTAACACAGTTGTCAGAGAGAGGTGCGTCCAAAATGAGGAAAGCACGGACAAGCATTGAGTGCATTCGAGAGCTGATCGATGAGGCTATCAAGGCCGGGATCATCTCAATCTTCTCGAGGATCGACCTCATCAAGCCATCGCGCCATTTCAGCAGCTGCAACAGCTTCTGTTGCACATCAGGCGGGGCGATGTTGTTTGGGTCGAAATTGTACGCCTTGGACTCCTCGTGGAGCTGCTCGCCTTCGTCCATCTTGGAGTCTCCCCCGCCGATGGGCAGCTTCGAGAGAATGGACTTAAGAGCGGAGACATTCGAGTTGTCGCCCTCTTGGGCTTGGTTCATCTTCGTAGCCAGGTCTGTTACACTGGCCTGGCTCAATTTACTGAGAATACCAATATCAGTCTCGCTCATCTGCTAGGAAAAACAGACATACTCCGTAGCTTCACCCATGAGACTGCATAAAAACACGATCAGAATAAAATCAAACGAGGAAATTTTATTTGATTACCTGTGCAGGAAATCCGCGCCGCCAAAAGTGCCGGTGACGAGCGGGGGCGCTCTGCCGCTCGGCGTCTCAATCTCGACATCTTCGCCGACGTGACAGAATACTTCAGAGTACCCCATCTTGCGGAGCGCAATCTCCACCCAGTTGCTGTGGGCCAGGAGATCCTCCAGCGTGTGGAGTCCAGTCCCGAGGAGCCGGTAGCTCGTACAGCTCCGGGCCATCGCGGCCTTGGGCGCGGCGGCCCATCTCGATGCACGCGGTCAAAACACGGCGAATGTGGGCAGTCGAGGTGTCCCAGCCCCGGTTTTCGGTTGCTGTACACACATGAATCGCTGAGTGAAGGAAAGAAGATAGAGATGCAGACCCATGTAGTTCTGAATACAGATGAGATGAGCTAGGAAGGGCGAGAGAGCGAAGAAAATACCTTCATTCCGGTGCGCGGGTCAATCTCGAGCTCGCGGTGGTCGACGGGAGGGCGAAGCTTGGGGTGAAACTGGCGGGGGTCGCCTTCTTTTTCACCATAGCCTCTGAATTTCGATGTTAGATTAATCCCAAAGATAGCAGACAAATCCTCACTTGGGATTATCGATATGTTCCTGGATCGTGTGGAGTGAGTGATTTGGATGATCATGAAGGCAACCGTATACGCACGACAGGCAAGTATACCCCAAGACGCTCGGGAGTGACTTGAAATTCTTCCGTGGCAAATCCAAATGTCTGTTCCGCAGAATGAGATCGGATCGCTGTCGGATTGAGCCCTTGAGACTTGCCATGAAACCAAGGACGGAGACAACGAGCACAATACTCTCGCCGTGAGCTTGCTCAAGCCGCCATATCCATGGCCTGAGAATAATCTCTTAACCAATTGCCCTGTGATCGGACAGTCAGGGCATTCCAAGTAAGAACGGCAAGATACATACAAAGTAGACCTTCTTGATGTCCCGCTGGAAACTTGGGGCCGCCAGGTCCAGAAGTAGCGGATTTAATGAGCGACTTTGCGAAACCAAAGAGGTCGCCACCGCTGCTCGCCACCGCGGCGTGGCCCGCAGTCTTTGCTAGGGTCGACAGGATGTTCTCGATGTCTCCATGACGAAAAGCCTTGTCTAGATAGCACAGATGAGGACCGACAATGGCAGCATTGGCCCGTCCGTTACTGACCATTGAGAAACGCGAAATCCGGGATATCGCCTGCGCCAAAGGCATACACCGTGTCCGGGAGGAGGACGAGGACGATGGTAAGCAGGAGGAGTGTAGTGTAAAGTTTTGTGAACTGGTCATGGTGGTTCGATGTGAAGAGTAGTGAGACCTAGGCTAATCGATATCGAAGCGCCACTATGGCTTGGCAGCTACTGCCGATGATGTGGCCGGCCAGGCTGTGATATCATAATCCATTTTTACTTGGATTTGGTCTCATTGCAGTGGCCAATTGCACTCAAACGACGCTCTTGCTACGGTGCATGGTTAAACAGCGATGATATCCGCATTTGGAAACTTGGCTACTGAATGGGTTTGCACCCGGAGAAATACAGACAGCAGGAAAAATGATTTTTATGTACATTCAAGTACAGTATAATGCCAAAGGTTGTATTATTACTTGAGACAGTCATCCAACCTCAACAGAAACAGAAAGAAGAATGCCAAGTGACGTTCAGGGTTTGAGGCAAGGATGCGGCGGCACGAGGGTTGGCGAGGTCAACCCCAGTTCCCCGAGAACCAGCGCAAAAGTCACAGCAGCTTGAGAGCGTAGAATAAGAGAAGTCGAAAGCGACAAGGTTATACCAGATCAAATCGGATGAAGCAGCACACCAAAAACTCCCTCGTATCCGAAACGCCGGGAAATATTTGCATCTGCCACTCCAATAATGTCAGGCAATATATCGAACGGGAAGCGAAGGCAGCTTCGTCTGAATCACCAAAAGGCTTCAAGATCTGCGAACGTGAACGCGAGCCCTTTGCATGAGCTGCGACGTGATCAAAGATCAGATAGTAAGAACTACAGGGAAGCTAAAGAAATCTATCTCGCTGGACTAAACGTATCACAGATTTCTAGCCGTTCAAGAAATAATGTGATATTTCCCAACCTGGAAGCTGAGATAATTTTTGGATCATGATAGATCGCCGGATCTGGAGGACCCCAGAGATATGAACGCGTCCGAGGGCGCGGGCTTCATAATCCACGGTCAGTGAGGTAGAGCGAGTGACTGTTCTGTGTAGGCTTTGAAATCACATGCCATCAATATATCAATGCCTCGGCATCTGTGGCTATGCCGACGGTGTTTCCTTACGTAGTCTCAGATCCCTCAGCGTTGATGTTTAGATCTAATGCAGGAACGGCTCACTGGCAATCCTTCTTTACGGCAAGCGACAGAAGGAAATTTAAGAGACGCAAAGCCTATAATTATATGCACCGCTCCGAGTCTGCATTACTGGATATCTGAATTTGAAACGACTCAGACAAATTGTAAAAAACATCCCCACCAATGTCAAGTATGTATTTACCACCGAATAGATCTGACTGAAACGCAAAAGCAGTGAGAAGTGTACTCGTCTGCGAGTCAGAACAGTAGCCTATTATTGACGAACTTCGCCGAACACATCCGCACCGAACACAAGGACGAAACCGGCCACAATCAGGGCAAACCATCGCGTGCTGTGATTGTGCCTCATTTCTCTTCATAATAAACTTATTGGTGGCCTTCTTGGGGTTCCAGAAACTAGGGGAAATCCTTGTATGTAATACAATCATACGATAGAGGAAGATTTACATCCAAAAAAAATAGGAATCATACCATGAGAAAAGAAACAACTTGTCCTCCGCAATTCACTACGGACCTTATTCTCACCGTGACGACACCCCGATATACCACCACTTGGAAGCTACGCCGCATAACAATATTAACATCCAAATCAACTGATGCGCGTTGAAAACGCACCAGAGGACGGTGGTGCCTTTGCCGCCTCTTCCTGAGTTCCTTTCAACTTGTTATACAGCTCTTCATCCCCACCTCGGACGAGCCCAGGCGAGTTGCTTATCGTGACATTCGTGCTGATGGATTATTTCGAGTCTAGTTTGGGTCCGAGAAGGAGTGACTTACAGGTCAACAAAAGCGGTGGACGTGCTCGCGGTCACAACGTTCCGCCAGCCTCATGCGCCGTCCGCACGATCTGCCGTGCAAACTTCCTCCCCTTGACCTCCCCGTCCAGCTCGATCGTGTTCTCATCTTTGCCTTCGGCAAGCTTGTACAGTCTGCCCAGACCCAAGTCCACGAAATTTAAAACAAATAATTATAACTAAGTGCAATGGGCCACGCACCGGAGCCACTCCTTCGTCGCAGTAATCATGCCAGGACACTCCCGCTCAAGGTCAGCAACATTGCGCAGGCGCGCCGCTAAAGGATCCGCAACATCCACGACGAGCAACGTCCAACGAAGGACACCCTCGTCGCGCGGGGCAAGCAGCCCCAGCACGCGCACCTTGCGCACGTCCCCCACCTGTGCGACTCGCTCCCCGAGCTCACAAGCGTGCACTGGGCCGCCCTCAGCCCATGTCTATAATACACACAAGCATCAAATAAATAAATAAATATGAATCGGTGGAGAACCGCTCAAGCAAACGCACCTGCGGTAGCGCTCCGTAATTCCATATATATCCCCGGTGCGGGAAGGTATTGCGCACATACGCGGGGCGCCGCCCGCGCATCGCATGGCGGATCGGCGCGAATGCCTCCGCGGGGGTGAGGACCGTCTGCGCGTTGCTCCAGCGCGATGCCTCGACGATCATGTTTAGAATGAGCTCCGAGTTCGAGGTCGAGGTCGAGCCCGAGTCCGGTGTGGATTCCTCATTCGTATCGCTGGAACTTGAAGGACTCGGCCCGGCGAAGAGCGGGACGTCGTGCAAAGCTGAGACGACGTGCCCGTTGTAGGACACGAATACGCGGTACTCTGCATGACGGACAGAGGGAAGGATTATTCCGTTGGATCTAAAGAGATAATTTACAGAGAGCACTTGCCTGGGGTGTTGGCTGCACCGACAGAGCGCGCGGTGTAGTTGCTGCTGGATGACATCTTGTGAAACGGTTCGGACTGACCAGTCGTTGGTCGGTTGTTCAGGGAACGTCAAGGACGTCCAGCGTCTACCATTCAATTGCAATCAGCGAGGCGCCGTGGAAACTCAGAACTGAGAGACTTGTGTGCACGTGACTCGACGCGTTAATTTAATTGGCGTGTTCAAGCGCGTCAAAAAGTTGTGCAGGTGGTGGTGTTTAGTACTTTTAGTGCTGCATCCTGATTCTTGTCAAATAACCTGAGTCGATCAGGCTCAGGACGACGTTACGACAAAAAGACATATAATTACTATATAACACAGTTCTACATACTACATAATTATCCATTCGTCCAGTGTTCCACACTATTAGTATTACCGTCTGATACACACGGGTTTATTTTCCGCCCGAGTCAACCTTGCCTCCCTTGGATTTTTCGCGACCAAGAATGAGAGTAGACCATCGTCTACTCAGCGACTCTTTCTCTGCCTCTGTTTCGGCGTCAGACTTCTTGGAATCGTTGGCCTTTGGATCAGCATCCGCGTCGGCGCCCTTCACAGGGGCGGGTTCAGGGCTCTTCGCATCGGGTTCTGGACTCTTTGCATCGGGTTCCGGACTCTTCGCGGTATCGGCCTTGTCCGGAGTCGGCTCGCTCGTCGCAGAAGACTCCACAGAGGGCGTTCCATCCTTCGACGCGTCAACCGCACCAGGGCGCTGATAATCCGCGAGATTCAGCGTAGCAGGCACGAGCGCGACGGGCAACAACCACGTCGCCGTCAACACAACACCATCACCTGGATCCCATGTATGAGCTCGCAGGAAGTACATCTCAGGTTCAGCAGAAACACGCACCCTTGTCTCGCGCCTTGATCGAGGTCCAACTCCACGCAATAAACACACCAACGTAACCGAGGTACGGTGTCAGTCGTTTTATCACCATTATAGCTGGCCGTATTTGCGGCGGGAAAAGCGTCGTCGGGATCTTGTCCAGCAGCCATTTCAAGGCTGCGGTGATCATCGCACCGCGCTTCGCGGCCTCGAGATGCGTGTCGTCGAGGAGTTCCATCACAGGCGGCGGCAAATATAGTCGATACCCCCACCTACAATTATCTTCGTTCGCATGGAATAGGAAATGTAATTAAATGGAGGCTTACCACAACGCTTGGAGAGAAATTTGAGTGGGAGAGGGCATCCAGTGGGTGTGCTCCTTGACTCTGCGTTTCCGGCGACTTTTGGAGGACTTCACGCCGTCAGATTTGTTGCCGTCTGGGTGAGGGCTGGGAGGAGGCCTGGCCTCTTGCGCTGGCGCCGGCGTTTCCGCGGAGTGCAATTTATCTGCCTCGGCAGGCTCGTCTAGATATTCGAGCACCATCTCTGAGTCGGCCAGCTCCAGCTGCGAATCCGCCGTGGGCTGGAGTGGAGCGTACATCATAACCCCATTGTCCTCGCGGTCATCATCCTTGCCCTCGTCCTCTTTCTTCCTTTTGCTGCCTGCTCCAGTGATAGTATGTCGATGCTTCAACCGGTCGAGCATGGACCAGACACTCTCGCGACCCAGAGAGATGGAGCCGTTCATTACGCCCTCGGAGGACAACATCTTCATGAGCTTCGAGTCCGCGGTGACTGAGAGCGGCAGAGGCGGTCCCTTTGCATCTACCGCACCGATATCGCTGTCTTTGGTCGGTGCAGGCAAGGGCAGCGAGTCGATGAGAGTGCCGATCCGCTGCGCGAATAGATGGGGCTCAGGGACATCCTCAGCGAGCACAGTATCCTCAGATAAATTCCTAGGGATATGGGGTTCGTCAGGGACATCAGAGGCACCGGCACCGTTGTTCTGCGTCTCCTCGAGCAACCACGATGGTGGGGGAAAGACTATGGGAGGATGCGGTTTGTCGATGCCTGTTTTGAAACGAATGTAGGACGCGATTTTCTGGGAAGGGATGCGGCGGAGAAGGGAGGATGCGGTGGATTCTGGGGCGAGGGCACTCGGCGTGCTGGCCGCTGGGGCGTTGACATGATTGTTGGAATTAAAGAGACAATGAATGACGTCGATCAGCGCCCAGATGAGTAACTATAGATAAGATATAGATAAGATAAGATTACACGTCGACTTACGACACAACTTCAGTCCTTCCAAACAGTCCACGCTACCGAGTGCGCACAACCTGCTTCATGCGCTTCAGATTTCGCAGGGCCCACGAAGCACAGCACAGGCGCCTTGATGTCCACATCGTCCTCCCAGCTATTCACCTCAACCAACCCGTCCAGTCCCTCATCCGACCCGTCACTCTCATCCGCATCCACAAACTTCATGATCGTGGACCCCAATCTGTACGACTGGTATAATCTCGCCCGTACTTCAATCAGTGTGAAGACCCTCGAACCACCCTTTCTCGAACTGCTCTCGGATCTCCGCGTGCTTCTCGGGAGGGACAGAAGGCGGGAGCGTCGTCGCAAACGAGCAAAGGCCGGGAGACGCAGGATAGAGCCGTATCTTGCGCATGGCGGTAGCCGTCGGGGTGTCAACTACACCCACTACGCGCGTCTCCGGAGGCGGCGATTCGCGCAGCGAGATCGTGGCAGTACTGACACCACGGCGGCCGCGCCGAGGGCGGCGTTCCTGCCGCGGCGCAGGTGCAGTCTCCAGCCTCGCCTGTCGGAGTTTCTTTTCTCGTCCTTCGTCCGTTTGAACCCTGCGAGCGCACATCCCTTTCCCAGAACGGCCCAATCCTCAGGGTGATATTCTCCACGGAGCAGCGAGCCGCCGTCCAATATAGGTGCTTCAGTTTTGTTAACCGCGCCAAAATGTGTCTGTGAGCTCGGCGCCGAATACGTTACACGTCGACAGATCGAGAAGCTCGACGAGGGGAGAGAGAGCGGAGATGCTGTGAGGGGACCGGCAACGGGCCGAGCGGGAATGCGGAGTCTGAAGGATGTGACTGAAGACAGGTAGGGTGATTGCGCGAGGTCCGAGAGGTGCGAGTCCAGACGGAAGAATACGATGGGTTGCGCGAACGCAATCTTCGGCGCTTGGGAGGGGTCCATGGGCTCTTGAACAATGGAAAGCGTTGGCAGCTCGGATGGCGGCCATTCAGCGAGGCAGGCTAGCGTCGAATCAAAATACGATCCCTGGGCTCAAGTCAATGCGATAATCACCCAACAGAGTCGCAGATACCGACACTGAGAAACTGCTGGTAGGTTGCTTTCTGAACGCTGATACAGAATGTGATTAATGATGAAGCACTACATCTGTGGGCACTCACTAGGGTCGAAATCTCAGGGACAGATATTGCAACTCGGGTAAAGGCCTAATTATGAGTATGTAACTCGAGTAGAGGTGGAACAGAAGAGCCCACCTCTGAAAAATGGCTTTCAAGTGCTCAGGCGAGAAGTTGGTTCCGATACAGAGATTGAGTGAACGCAGCCTGGGAAGCTTTCGGAGCAGATTTACCATAACCTCGGCATCTACGGTCCATTCATTGTGCAAAGAAAGTTCTTGGACATAGAGAGAAACATCTTCGCCGTCGGTTTGAGCAGACGGCGGTGAGATGGATAGCTTGCTCCGGACGGCTGAGAGTTATATGCTCGAAGAGGCCGTGAAGGGGAATCGGGGCGTAAGGAAGAGCGCGAGTCAAGGACAATATCGACTGCTGAAGAGACTCTGGTGGTATTTGTTCAATAATTGACGAATACAGCTCAGTGGGGAGGGGCAGGGACATAAATAGGCGAGTTGAGGTCCAACGGCGCGTCCTCGTCGTATATTGGTGGTTAATAAGCTTTGGTATAGCCGAACAATCGGAACATCCAATCGTGATGGGGAAAGTGATGGAGTGATGGAGTTCACGTTAGGTCAGGTGACGAACGCGACTTGTCCTTCGCAATTCACTACGCGACCGCATTCTCACTATATGGGTACTTCTGACGCGCCCCAGGCGCTGATTCCTCCTCAGCTGCTTACTGAGGCTCTCGGCTTCTCGCCACAGCTTCTTCTGGATGACATTATCAACGTCGCAAATCATGCAGTTCAGGATGGCGTGAACGGAACAGAAGACTTTTTGCAGCAGCGTGCTGCACAGCTAGGCGAAATGGACGGGACGCAGGAGATTGAACAAGGGCTCGTAGCCTTCCAAACTCTCCTCGAGTTCCACACCGACGTCGCCTTCGACTTCTTCGAGGCTTGGTCGTTGCGCAACATTTTTGCCGTTCCTGCCGACCTACCGCTCGTCCTCCCCCACCACGAGCACCTGGATCTTACCCATACCCCGGAGCGAGAGCAGGAACTCATGGATGAGGTAGAAAGACTGCGAAATAGTCTCGAAAATGTAAGGCTCACCCCTTGAATGGCTCCTACAGCTCACTGTTCCATGAAGCAACGAAAACTAAGGCGTCATCTCATCCGAGCCAACCACCGAAAGAGCATCGAGCTAGGGAAGGCCCGGCAGCTTTTCGACAACCTGGCGGCGTATGAATCGACGGTCGCAGCGACCTCATTACCAGCCGCTCTGCTGGCGATGCAGAAATCCGTGTCGACGCTCCCGGAGCTTGAACCGGCGACGATATCTGCGCTGTCCCAATTCCGACTCACGGAGGCGGGTAAACGCCAGTGGGAGATGGGAAAAACGGGATACATAAATTGGGCGATTTCCCAGCTTCTGGTCAAGGCGAAAGAGGACGGCGGAGAGGAGCTCCTTCCAGACGTAGCAAACGCCGAAATGTTCAGGAAGGCAAGCGCGGCAATGGATGAGGTTTCCAGAGATCTGGACGCCGATGATGATGAGGCAATGGAGGAATGAACGGAATTTTGTGCTGCTTCAGGTAAGTTTTTGTTAAATCCGTGAGCGCCATGCCACCCACTCAAAAGAATCCAGTTATTTTATTTTATCTAATGTATCACCTATACCGTCTTGTATGCTGTGAAATTTGGATGCTCATCTGGGCCCAGGAGGTTCTCCAAAAGCGAAACACCATCACATATTAATCGTGGCAACACCGTCCGTACTTGGTTACAGGCTCTTCAACCTTCGCTCCTTGTTCCCTATCGCTCTCTTCTGTGTCTTCAACTCCGCCCCGAACAGCTCCTTCGTAGCCTTCTTGTCTGCTCTCCTTGTCTGTCGCTCCTCCTTCACGGCAGCTTTCCTCGCCTTCTTGGCTTCCTTGGATTCGTTTCTGTCGCGTTTGATGGTTTCAACCCGAGGTCGGTCGTCATCGTCCGAAGATTCAGAATCTGAATCTGAGGCGAAAGAGACACGCCCTTTAGGTTTCATTGCCTCAGTGGCGACGGAGGGGAGTCCGGTACGAGGATCGAGATGTATCTTGGGTACCGGTTTCTTGCGGGCATCACGAGCGCGAATAAGATGCGGGTGGTTTTCAAGATTGGAATATGTCGCTGCGTATATTCGTCAGTATCTGAACAATGGGAGATGTGGACCTACTCACTGAGAATGGTTTCACAATCCCATCGGTCTTTTCGGTCGTCGATGTCGAAGGGCATTAATATGTCGTCCTCCTCATCCTCGCCGTCGCGCTCAACTCGAACTCGCTCATCCTGACCCATTGCCCTACGAAGCGTGTCCAATTTCGCGGCCCCACTATCGCCTTCGAGTTTGGGCTTCATTTTGCGACCCAGAATCTCATAGTCGTTCAGGAATTCGTCCATCATGGATCCGAAATCCTCTCTCGAAGTTAATAGTTGGGGCGCGTCGTCGTCATCTTCCTCATCAGAAGGATCCGAGTCCTCGTCTGAATTGTATTGTTTGAGGATCATCTGGAATGTGTGAGTTCATGATTAGAAGGCGTACGAAAGAAACATACCTGGTCGAACCGTTCGTCTAGTGTCTGAAGTGCCTCGTTTCGATACATCGAAGAACTGCTCATGCTGTATCCCGAAGCATCACTGGTACCTTTGCGACGTTTTTTGCCCTTTCCACCGATTACAGACATTTCAGGGAGTCGGCCGACGGTGTCTCCGCCTTCCGAATTATCGTAGCCGTCATCGCTCTTCCCTCTATCGTCGGTTTGCATCTTCTTGAACTGGGAAAACCTCGCCTCCCAACCCGCAGTTTCGTCAACTTCCTGCTCTTCCTCCTCCTCGGGCATTACACCCGATCCCTGCTCAGAGAACTCAAAATCAACTTCGTCATCGCTTCCTCGCTCGCCGTCTCCGACCAGCTCTCCAAAGAAATCATCTTCAAGGTCGTCTTCCACGAATGCATCGTCCTCGAGTGCTTCCAGCACCTGCCGGAGATGAGGATCCATATCAGGCCGGAAACCCGCGATGCTGGCTGGGATGGCCAGCTGAGATTCATACGTCCTAGGCAGCTCCGAGGTCGAAGCCAGTACACCGTCGGGGAGATCTTTGAGAGCAATCCCTTTCCCTTGCTTTTCTTCACAGGCGCCTCCACTAAGACGCTTTCCACACCATCTTCTTGGAGGCCAACCTGTCGAAGGTGCTGCATATAGTTGTATTCCGAGTCATCGTAGTACACCCCGTATAGTGCAGCTTCGCCAATGTTCGTAGACAGCTCTGACTCAGGAAGGATTTCCTCGAGCTCCGCCCTAGATTTTCCTTTCTTGTTATTTTCCCGTTCGACTGGCTTTAATACATGCAGACTAGCATCTGGGTCGTGAATAAGAGGATCCCGTTGCGATCGGTGGACAAGTTGGAAATGCTGGGCGCCGGGCTGACGGAAAATTGATTTTGGAGGCATTGTGAGGGCACGGTCAGTACCAGGCGAGTCGAAGGAGGTGAAGGTGCGAAACAAAATTTTTAGGCGCTCAAAATAGCCGATGTTTGGCTTGGAAGCCATCGGCCTGGGCCAAACACGCTGTTGGCAAACAAGGCGATGCTCACGCCTTCACTGGCCAAACTCGCATTTGCTCAAACCTCTCGTTCCCTCCGCGACTATAGACTGTTATCCACGGGAACACTGCGCTAGAAGTGGCCTGGTCATAGCTAGGCCACAATGGACAGCCGAGCCAACGCTCAACGGGAACAAACACGTCGTGGTTTCTCCATATACGTTTCGTTTCTTGCATACGACACGCTCGTTACTGACATTCGTCTCTGGTAATTACTAGTCACCAAAAGGTGGTTTTGGAGATAGACTTTTCTGGCTGCCTTTGGGTATGGTTGACGTCAGAATGCGTCCAGTCTCCGAACCTCATTTCCATTGCCAACAGGGTTACACAGAGATTACGATAGTCCCGACCAGTAAAGACCTGAAGACTATCAATCTCCACTCACGCCAATGCAGTACGCAACCGCATCCTGACGTTCTTCTTGTTCATAAATGTCCATTCAGCTATTCAAACCGTTACGGTGGCGAGTCACCCCGCCGAGTTCACACACCACGACCCTCTTGCCAACATCACTGTTGGAGCGCCGAACGAGCCCCTCGACTGTCATAGACACCCAGAGCTCAAGCGCAAAATCTATTCCGCTCTGCAGGAAAGCGACGAGGGAGAGTTATCGATTGCCATTCCCTTGGAAGTTGCTTTGAAGCAGTCCGGTCATTCTTCAACCCTGTCGCCAGTGAAGGTGAGTCTACTTTACACTTTCCACTCTCCCATCTCACAGTGTATGTAGTCGCAACTCCCGAACCTCAAACACCCGGGGGACAGACTTCACAAGCGGTCCCCGAGTTCGCTCCTATTGCAATCAATATTGCATACAGCCTCCGAAATCCGGCGGATGGGTTTCAATTCGTGTTTCCGACCGATTCGTATCCATACGTGAGTTATGAACAGTGGCCCCTATCCCTTGGCTCAACTTTTGAAAGCGTGTCCCCCATGCTTACACGACGCCATCCTCGCCCGACGCTGCAAGATGTTGGGTTCCTTGTATCGACAATCTCTGGGAAAATGTACTTGGGAGTTTGAGTTTGTCGTCCCTCGATATCTTGAAGAGATTTCTGTGGAGGAGGACGAGCCGACTGATGCAAGCCCAACGTTGGTCGTGTGCAGTGGAGAGCTGGTTGAGCAGGTGCGTCGTCTCTCCTCTGACTCGAATCGGCATTAACTCGCCGCAGGTCGCCCACCCCTACAGTTCGCACAAGACCATCTTTTGTTTTCCCAGGCTGTTCTCACTTCAGTACAACACATCGCATTTGCCGCGGGACCTTTCCATCTGTACTCCATACCCATGGACCATATAGCAGACGACGGCAGCTCCTCCCAGCCGCCGATGTACGCCTTCTGCCTCCCGGGGCACGAATCTCTCCTGACAACTTCAACGGCGTGTCTTCGCTCTGCAATGAGCTTCTATACCACCGAATTCGGTTCCTATCCCTTCGGCTCCTACAAACTCGCCTTCGTCGATGAAATGCCCATGCAGCGATTCGACAGCTCCACATTCTCGCTTCTTAGCGTCGACTTGCTTTACGGGGAAGACGCTATCGAGCAATCGCTTGAAACGCGACATGCCCTAGCCCATGCTTTAGCATGCCAGTGGATGGGAATAAACATCCAACCCAAATTCTTCTCCGATACATGGCTGGTGAATGGCCTTGCGCTATACATAACGGGTCTCTTCGCCAAGAAGTTATTTGGAAACAACGAGTATCGCTTTCGGTTGAAGAAAGACATGCAACGGGTCGTGGAACGAGACACAGGTTTAATGCCCCCGATTTGTCAACCGACGCGACTTGAGCCACCGGACGCGGCCGAACTTGCGTTTATCAATCTGAAGGCTCCCCTTGTGCTGCATATTCTGGATCGAAAGCTCGGGAAAAGTGGCACCTCCCTCGGTCTTTCGCGTGTTCTGCCTAAAATATTCCTGTCGGCCTTGAGTGGAGAAACAATACCATCTCTACCCACATGTTTCTCCGCACGTGTAGGAAAGTCAGCAGCGTCGATCCACGTACTTTTGCAGACCAGTGGATCTACGGAAGCGGCTGTCCAACGTTTGGATTCTCGGCCAGCTTCAACCGGAAGAAAATGGCGGTGGAAATCACAATGAGGCAAGACTGTCCGGCGTACAAAATGATCGAGGGAAACGACCACTCCATGGCGTTGCTGAAACCTGTACCCTTTTTCGAGGGCCAGATGACGGTCCGCATCCATGAAGCCGATGGTACTCCTTACGAGCACGTCTTGGACATCCGGTCTTCGTTTAAACGCTACGAGGTGCCCTTCAACACGAAGTACAAGCGTGTCCGGCGCAATACGAAGCGTTATCTGGCCAGGCAAGCAGCCGCGCAGGCTGCAGCCGAAGGAGACACCGAGGCTGCTGAAGCAATGGGGATGGTGGACATGGGCTTCGGGCTAGAAGTGTGGGAGAAGGAGAGCGAGCGAAACAACTGGAAGGTGGAGGACTGGACTGAAGAGGACGAGACTGCTATGAGCGGTGCCACCTACGAATGGATCCGAATGGATGCTGACTTCGAGTGGATTGCCGATTTGAAGTTTGAGCAACCCGACTTTATGTGGGTTTCTCAACTACAACGGGACAGGGATGTAGTGGCTCAACTTGAGGTATCTCGACTTCTTGCTGTCCTGACACAGTACTAATACATCATCAGGCGCTGCATGCCTTGGCACAGCAGCCCACGAAGATTGTATCCAGTACCTTGACGAAGACTGTGCTTGTGTCGAACTATTATTTCCGCATTCGTTGTGAAGCTGCTGTTGCACTCGTACATGTATGGTTGCTATCTCAGCCCGAAACATACTCCTCATATACCTTTTCAGTGCTCTATACCTCGACTGGATTACTTGGGCTTGTTTCATCTCTTCAAGCTATTTTTGCGATACTGTTACGATCCAGAGGACCCTAATCAGGACCTTTTCGCCCACACCTATGTTCCCAAACCGAATGACTTTTCTGATCTATCCGAGTATTTCGTTCGCAAGGTCAGTGGTTATCCGTTGAACGAACGACTTGAAACCAACATCTTTACAGAGCCTTATAAACGCTATCTCGCGAACCCGGTACCCGAATGGCAAATCCCCGTCTGTTGTCCGGAAATTTCTGATTGACCAGCTTCGATATAACGATAATACTTCTAATGCTGTAAGTCTTCCGTTTCGGGACTTTGTACCGGTTTTATGTTGTATTTCTTCCAGTACGCGGACGGTTTCTATATCTGTACCATAATTTCTTCAGCAGCATACGCCACGGTATCTACAGCTTCACCGGAACGGGGAGAGCTGTTGCCAGCCGAAGTCCGCACCGAGTATAACGAAGAAGACGCGGACCTTCTCAAGCAAAGTTTAGCCGAAGTTGATCGTTACCGGAGTATGGACAGGCTAATTCCTTCGACGCATAACAACGTCACAGTCGCTGCATTGGAGGTAGTCATTTTTCTTCCGTCTAATTCCTGGAGGATTGACCAAAGTCAAAGTTTTATCTTGTTCTTATGGTTTCAAATCTCATCCCAAGCGCACCAATTCAATTCTTCCCCTTGACACGGTAAGTGTATATGCAAGGACCACAATAATAATTCTCAAACTCTCCCCAGGGAGGGAAATTATACGCCAGTGCGCATCGCTGCGTTTGATGGACTCTTCATGACGAAGTGGTACACTCCTCCGATCATGAACTACGTTCTTGCGGTCATGGCCCATGATCCTTCGAGAATCATCCGGCGACATGTTGCGCGCAACGCATGCCAAAGTTTGGCCCTCCTGGTCCAGATGGGCGAGATGAAGTTGAACTCCAAAGATCCCGAGTCATTGTTGATTGAAGAGGATGGGTCGATCCCGGACAAGAACAAGGAGTCGAGAAAAAGCGAGATGGATGCAATGATCAAGGCTCTGAGGAAAGATAAGGAGGTCGGAAAAAATGAAGTCTTCAGGGAACTTATGATGCCACTTGCGCTGTGAGTTTCTTCCTGGCTCAATGATATGATCATTGACACCATGCTTCTAGCGCTTCTGACGTCGATCATGAAGTTCGGTGGTGTTTGCTCAAATTGGCGGATCTCCTTATAAAGCCCATTGAGGAGACAGCGCCCACTGTTAGAATACATATTCCGATGACTCCGGTCTCTGAGACTCCACCCATACTCACCCCGCACCCTGGCAAGGTGCGGCCACTTAAATTGGCTGGCCCGGCTCAGAGTCCTCTTGTTCCGAATCAGGTCCCTCCAAAACTCAAATTACGTGCTTCGACGCCTACTGTCGTGCGGACGCCCATGCGAACACCCAGCGTAGAACCCCGCGCGGAACCCCAACCTAGGGCAGTGCTTTTGCTGTTCCTGCCCTTCCCCTCAAGGCAAAGCTGTGCCGAAGGCAAAGCCCGCGAAACCAACGGCGTTCCCAAACCCAACAGCGTTCCCAAACCAACCAGCGTTCCCAAACCCAACGGCGTTCCCAAGCCGGTTCATGCTCTCAAGGCACAGGGATCGGGAATGACATTGAACGACCTTCGGGCCACTCGATCAGCTTTAAAGAAATTGCTCGGTCACAAGCATGGGAAGATTTTTCTCCGCCCTGTAGACCCCATCCGAGACAGCGCACCCAAGTGTGTATATCCTTTACTATAAAACAAGCTGCTGACGCTATCTTGTTCTAGCTACTTTGATGTCATCAAAGAGCCAATGGATCTACAAACGATGTCGCATAAGCTTGAAGGAGGAAAATACCCAGATCGGTTTGCTTTCCAGGCTGATTTTCGTCTTATGATGGCGAATGCCAAGCTCTACAACCCTGTTGGATCATATGCCCATGACGAAACGTTGGCTTTGGAGACCTATTTCGAGAAACGTAGGTGTCAATTATTACAGAACGCCCAAAATGTGCTTATTGAAAATCCAGAATGGACCATCATTAACAAAACCCTCGAGGCTGCGCATGCGAAGGAAGCCCTTCAAAGGCCCCCTCCAAAGGTTTTGCCTCCTGTACCTCAAGCATTCCCAGACCCGCCTCCATCAGAACCCACTCCCTCGACATCCAGGCAAACTATCAAGTTCAAAGCACCTCAACCCAAAGAGGCGACGCCTAAACTCGTCCCAAAGCCGTCGCGACGGAAGCCAAAGGTCGAACTACCGCCACCCGATCTCCCGACGGATCCGCCC
This sequence comes from Mycena leptocephala, assembly GCA_029378395.1. NCBI lineage: Eukaryota > Fungi > Basidiomycota > Agaricomycetes > Agaricales > Mycenaceae > Mycena > Mycena leptocephala. Next base: position 316,301 of record JARJLF010000112.1, read on the forward strand.
CCGCCTCCTTATGAAGACGATGGGTCCCATGACATTCTCCAAGAGGTTCTTGCTTTGGAGCGGGAGAAAGACGAAAAGGTTAGACATCGGTCATCTGTTACGACAAACGGGAAGCGGAAGAAGGTGGATATATCTACCGAGGAGGAGGATGAAGCGGAGGATGATCTTCTTGCACTCGCAACGCCTGCTAAGAAAGGCCGACCCTCGCCGCCTGAGGCTTCTTCGTCTGCCGTCCCCAAGATCGTTCTCAAGTCGAAGCCACCAGCAGATCCACCGGAATCCCGAGCCGCGACCGTCGATGTCCCCCGAATATCGGTCAAAGGAAAGGAAAAGGAGGTTCCTGTGGCTGGGGGCTCTTCTGCTCATCGTTCGAAGAAATCTCCCGTAGCACAGGCTGTGCCCGTCGACGAGAAGAAGTGTAAACAGCTTTTGACCACGCTCATGAAGCTCCCGGAGAGCGGGATATTCCTGAGACCTGTAGATCCGGAGTTGGATGGGTGTCCGACGTCAGTTTTTTTTTCGTATTTTTTTGCGACGCAATACTAAATGGATTTACAGCTATTTCGATGAGATCGACCACCCTATGGATTTCGGAACGATATCTGCCAATCTTACTGCGCATCGCTACGACACGATGGAAGATCTGCGCAAAGATATCAACCTGGTGTTTAGCAATTGTAAGACGTTTAACCCCCAGCAACGTTTCCATGGGACTGTGCCGACGTGGTGGAGAAGGTGTTCAAGAAGGAGTGGCCGAAGGTTGTGGAAAGAAAGCTTTTGCTGAACGAGAAGCGCGGCCTCCAAGGGGTATTGACGACCCTTGGAAAGGAAGATATGTGCGCACAAAATGAATTTCCTCCCTTGTTGCGTGACTCTTACATTATGTTTTTAGTTCCTGGATATTCCGCGAGGCCGTAGACCCTGTTCTGCTCCAGATCCCCACCTATTTCGACATCATTAAGCGGCCCCGCGATCTGCACACCATAAGGAATAAACTCAATAGTGACAAGTATGAGACGGTCGAGGCGTTCGAGGCTGACATCCAACTTATGGTGGACAATGCCATCACATTCAACGGCCTCGAGTCGGACGTTGGTGCACTTGCGATAGGATTACGGGACAGATTCCAAGAGCTGTTGACGAACTGGAAAACGGGGGCCAACAAGAAGCGAAAGGACGGGGAGAAAGTTAATTCGCAACCGACGAAGAAGATCAAAATTGGATGAGTGTATGTTATACAGTATATGCGGGTAATTTGTACGATATCGCTGTGGTGTGTGTACTTTAGATATAGATGTGCTCGAGCACGGACTTCGTTGTATCGATGCATTCGATGTTTCGATGTGATGTATCATTCAAGTACGAAGAACCTCCGAAATTGCGGGACCGTACATTCAGAAAACAAAGCGGGTAAGTATATAACTCATCCACAACGCACATCCGGCCAGAAGTCACCGTTCCCGATGACAACGAAACGAAACGATTAATCGGGCTCGCAGTCAGAAACGTTGCGAAATCAACAGAACGCATGCGACAGCCTTGGGTTCTGTTGAAAACGTTTATTCAGCGCTAGCACACTCATCCGCTGCGATACCGTCTCAAGGTCTTATTTTTTTGCAAGTGGTGAAAGAGTGCTTTAAACCCGTTCAAAGCATAAATGTAACCAATCTCAAGAGCACACACACGAATAAGAAATTTCAAAACCGTATGTATTCAATTCTTCTTGACCATGGCGTGGCAGCATAAACGTCAGTACATATGGTATGGCATGGATGAAGCAACTGCGCATAGTACCCCCGCACCCCCATGGCCATTCTATTATATTCGATCTTCATTCCTATCCTTCTCATCCTCGCCTCGCACACACCCTCCCGGAATGCGCGCGCTACACCCACCCCTCCCGCTCCGCTCCGGGCGCCCTCTCCGCCCACAAAACGTGAGGGAGGACAACAAATGCGTGGATCGTAACACGGAACCCAAAGAAAACGTGAAGTCGGTCGAGTCGAGTCGTAGCGTGGTGGTGGCGGTGGTGATTCGTGAGGAAAGGGGGGGAAACGGAACCGGGGAAAAATGTGCGAAAGAGCGTGGTACGTTGTATGGAGTATCGTAGCAGAAAAGGGGGAGGATAGAAGACGTAAAGTACACAGCAGTATGATGATGGTTGGTGGTGGTAATACGAGATGGAATTGGGATGGTGGTGACAGAAAATAAAAGGGCAACTAATGGTTCCTACAAAGACACGGGCGCGATGTGTATGGGCATGTATCATGGGCGACGGAAAAGGGAATTAAAGGCGGCTAGCAGCGCCCATCCCTTACGGAGGGACGACGCTGGCGTGAAGAGAAAATGCGTCCGTGGGGAAATATATAGTACCTGGCGGCGGGATGTAATGTATAAGGTTGGTGGGGATGGCGCCATATCGCGCTGCGCGGCGGCCTAGGAAGCGGTACGACCTGCTATGAGGCGGCAGGCCGTAATAATTAATGAGATGCGCCGCGGCGAGTTGACTGTAGCTGCCCGCGAAAACCAAGCGATAACGAACGCCGTGTGCGCATTTGTCTTGTCTGCGTCATGCCGGCATAGGGATGGGACGCTCCCTGTCGTTACGCTTCCTGAATTCCACCTGCCCACCCTCTCCGACGCCGTACGTGGGGATCGACCCCCCTCCTTCACCCGACCGAGCAAAACCTCTGCACCTACCCTCCACCCCCAGTTGCTCGGCCACACTCGGGACGCGCAGCCCGCACTTCCTGCTCCAAGGACGAACGATTAAGGAGTCATCTACCAGAGTTCGGTTTCGCGGCCACGAGCGCCCCGTTGCTGTCCAACAGCTCCGGGAGTGCCTTGTTGCGCCTGGCGAGTGTGGGAGCGGAGCCTAAAGGGGAAACGTGTCAAAAGCTGAAAAAAGGAAGGGAGAAAAGCGGAGAAGCTTACATCCTGTCACTAGCACGGTGGTCCTCTTCTTCCTGGACGACTTTGCGGCGCCCACTGGCAGCACCCTTGCTTGTGCCCGCGGAGCCGTCGTCCTGAGCACCGCGCTGCACACTCCAGTCGAACACGTAGTCGTACTGGTAGCCCTCGCGCACAAAGAGGTCACGGAAGAGCTTGCGCAGATAAGAGTAGTCCGGCTTGTCGTCGAAGCGGAGTGCGCGAGTGTAGTTGAGGAAGATGCCAAACTCGTTGGGGAAGCCACGACATAGGAGGTCCGTGGGAGTCGTCATCTTCTTCTCCATGATGCGGTCATACTTCTGTTTCTTGGTGGCAGCCTTAAGTCCCTGCCACGGCAGCGCGCCACGCAAAAAGTACATGAGCACGTAGGCAAGCGACTCGAGGTCGTCGCGACGGGCCTGCTCGACACCAAGATGAGTGTTGATCGAGGTGTAGCGGGCAGTGCCAGTCAAGTTCTTGTTCTCCCTGTAGGGGATGTGAAGGTGAGTCTTGGGGTCGCGGAACTTCTTGGCGAGACCAAAGTCGATGACGTTGACTTGGTTTCCGCGCTTCCCAATACCCATCAAGAAATTGTCGGGCTTAATGTCGCGGTGGATAAAGTTGCGAGAGTGGATGTATTCAATTCTCGAGATCTGACGGGTGGCGTAAGTGGGAAAAGAAACAAATAATAAACAAAGTCGGGATGACTCACAAGTTGGTCTGCGAGGAGCAAGACGGTCTTGAGACTGAATTTGCGGTTGCAAAAGTTGAAGAGGTCCTCAAGGGAGGGGCCGAGAAGGTCGAGTACCATAGCGTTGTAATCGCACTCGGTGCCGAACCATCTGACAAAGGGCACACCGACGCCGCCGGCGAGGGTCTTGTAGACCTTGGACTCGTATTCAAGCTGGGGATGCTTGGCCTTGACGGACTCGAGCTTGATGGCGACCTCTTCACCGGAAATGATGTTGATTCCGAGATAAATGTCACCTAGGAGTCAGACGATGAGCGCCTAAAATCGAACGACGAGAAGAACATAACGCGCACCAAAGGAGCCTGAACCGATCTTTTTGCCAAGTCTGTATTTTCCGCCAACCCGCAGGTCAAGTCTGTGTGAAGAGCTGTCGGCCATTCGAAATGCGGATGATGAGGATGGAAACTGTGGGGGTAGAGAAAGAGGTTAGGACGCGATATAAAGCGAAAGAAGGAGAAAGAAGGGGACACGGAAGGATCAATAGATATCCTGCGGATAAAGGGCTGCCGGTTGAGGGGTGAAGGCAAACGGGGCGGAGGTGCGGCGCGGTCACGGCAGCTGATAGTTCACTGGCCGTTCTCGTCCCGTTCCTGCACGCTATAGACATCCCAAACAAACGAGTCTTGGATCAAGAGGCCTGCAAGGCTTCCTCGTTTGGGTGAGTGCCAACGAGGCCACCACGCTGCGATGGTTCGATTCTCGCCACTGTAGAAAAGAGAGGGGAATGCGTGGGGGATGAACTGTACTCACTGGGATGTAGAAGAGACGTTACGAGGAAACAGGGAGGAAAGAGGAGGCAGGAGGCGGGGGTGTTGGGAAACAAGAGAGGAGAGAGTGGCTGTGTGCTGACAGACAGATGCCGTCTTCAAACTCCGCCGCGGCAGGTGCCAAATCGACCGCCGTAATCGATGAACTCAGAACAAGGCGACGGTCATTCGTTCCGGGAACCCTTCCTTGTACCCGGTGACAGACAAGGGAAACAGTCCTTTTCATCGGAATTTCCTCTTGACCGCACACAAATTGCTTTCTAATGTCTCCGACTGGCTTGGAATGCCCTACTATTGCTCATATGGACCCTATGACGGCTAATGACCACAATTTGTGGCCCTGAATGTGACCGCAATCTGTTGGCTGGGACACAGTGCGGCAAATGACGTTCGCGTAACTGCAGCATCACCTCCGGCAGGTACATGCAGCCTCTCGCATGTCCTTTTGACAGCTTTGTCGCCTTGATTCCGAGAAAGTGCCGTTCGCGGACATCGACATCCGATACCCGCCTTTTCTGTGTCCGTTTAGCGCCCCTCCGAGTTGCACGGTCGGACCATATCACCTACCCGTTGCGGCGTCTCAATAGGCCACCAGAGCTGTAGAACACAACCCTGGGCTGACCTTCTTCGCGCCGTTTTCGGGAACAAAAAGCAAGATGCTGCGGCGTGGGATTTGGAATACGTTTTCACTGAATGCATCCTGTATTGGCCGCAGAATATTCGTTCTTCGTCGTAGGATCATCTCCATCGCGAATTTATCACTGGAGACTTCGATTGAGATATCTGCACAGGTAGACAGCTGTGTTTTTCCTTTTCATTCATAATATAATTTGTACTTCACAGGTCCCTGTCCTCGCATAATTAAAAAAACTCAATACGACGCATGAGACTAATCGTAGACGCGAAATCGTTCCCTATGCCCACGGTCAGCTCCACCAACAACTTGACCGACAACAGTGATCTCAATTTCTCCTAATTGGACACTGGCGTTGATTGATTCTGGATAGGGGTCAGGTTTCCATCTACTCTGCTTTGTTCTACTCCTCAAATGCTCGCAACCATGCTACTCGTACTCTTGGAAAAACGCTTTCCAGCAGTACCTCGCCACCCTCGAGTCGCAATCTGACACACGTTATGGAAGAACAGCTAGTCTACGCCGCGGCGTTTCCAGGAAATGAACAAGGACCCACTTCAACTGGAATTCCTGAATCTGCTCAATTCACAAAATCATCAAACTGAAATTGGGTCCTCCCTTCCGAGAGCACATCGAGGCTGCCCACGATCAACGTCTCCGATGCTATGAACGCGTTGCCCAACGGTGTTCGTCATCTCCGACACACATCTCCCGCGTGCAACTGGGCGCTTTAGCCCGGGTAGCATTCCGCATGCCCCCTCTCGATCTGGCCGGGCAGTCCTTCAACCTTCCGTCGCTCCATCATGTGCCGCGAGAACACCACGGTCTTCGAAATGCACAGGTCTTTGTCTGCACGCCTCCGACCTCATGCTCCCGCGGCTGGTCCAGATGTATCCACTGGACGGCGTTTTCGCGTCGGTGGAAGAGATTATGAGAGGAGGGTTGGAATGATTCGGACAGGATGGAATACAATCTAATCCTCGGCAGATGCAGACGCTGGTGAGCTCCTGATAATCCCATTCGCTGTCCTGTGCGACCCTTGACAGATTGTGTCGATTCTTATCCTAGCTAGGTACAGCTTTAGCCTTTGAAATTCGGTCGTGACACCAGTGAAGAACCTGCTGCCGCAAGGTGGGTGGGTGAAAAAAATCGCTAAGCGCCAAAAAGAGTATTTTTTTTTGGAAGGACGAAAAAGACACCCACATTGAATTCCAAGGAGGGCAGACTCTTTGTTTAGGAACACAGCAAGTTCCACTGCTTTAGGAGACTCGGAAGAAGAAACTCAGCCCGTCCGACGCCTTTCTTCGGTGATTCCCTTCCTCCTAACACTAGTCACTAATGTCCATTCTGCAGAAACCCGCTCCTGAATATCTGGTAGACCCAATCCCCTATTTCCACTCCTCGCTAACCTGCGAAGTTCCCAATGGCAGTGGATTTGTTTCATTGACCCAAAGTCACCATCACTCCGCCGAGACTCTCCGGGGTCCGCAATCTCCTCACGGTCAGAATCTTCCCAAGCATCCGCCACGCGCGGCTTGGCAAGAACAACACTCTTGTATTCGAATTCGGTTCTTGTACTCGGGGCTTGCCTATTAATTGGAAAATAAATGTGTGCCGGACGTGTATTTTCTTTACAACTTTCTCCTGTGCTTGGAACGGGCGTATTGGCCGTATAAATGAGATAATCGCGCCAATCCATGCGTGAAGGCGGTGCACTAATATCTGTGATCGCGGTTAGCGGTTGTTATGCGGTGAAGCCTAAACGATATTTTGCTTTCCCCCACCATCTACTCTTGGTCCTTTGCTGCGTGGTTGAACCTCGACCGCTCCTTTCTTTGTCTACCATGGCTTATCGTCAGAACCACGATCCTTATTACGCTCAACAGCAGCAGCCTATGCGCCAGAACACACAACAACCTTACCAGCAACAAGACCAATACTACGATGCTCCCCAGCAGCCACAACAACGCCAGAACTACCAGCAGCCCCAGCCTTACCAGCAGCCTCCACCCCAGCAGCAGTATCAGCCGGAGACCTTTCACCAGCCTGACCCCTACTACGACCAGGGCCACGCTGTAACGACAGACTACGCTTCCGGCGAACAAGCCTGGGACGGCAAGTCCTACCAGGACAGCTACGCCGGCTCTCAGACCCATCTGGATCCCTACGGTCAGAGCCAGGCTTCCATCCCCCCCGTCCCTTCCATGCCATATGCCCCTGCATCCAACTACCCACCCCAGCGCCCCGGCATGCCATACAATGGTGCAGGCTACGGCTCTGGCTATAGCGCAGTCCACGAGAAGATGATGAAGCGCCGCTCCGTCCGCCAGGTCGAGCTCTTCCAGGGCAATCTCGTCCTCGACATGCCCGTGGCATCGCACATCGTTCCCGCCGGCAAGGGCAACATCGAGGAGTTCTCCAAGATGCGCTACACCGCCGCGACGTGCGACCCCGACGACTTTATGCGCTCCAAGTATTCCCTTCGCCCCTTCCTTTACAACCGCCAGACGGAGCTCTTTATTGTCATGACCATGTACAACGAGGACGAGGTCTTGTTTTGTAGGACGATGAACGCCGTCATCAAGAACATTGCCCATCTGTGCGGCCGCGACCGCTCAAAGATGTGGGGCCCCGACGGCTGGAAAAAGGTCGTCGTCTGCGTTGTGTCCGACGGTCGCAGCAAGGTCAACAAGCGGACCCTCCAGGTCCTTAGTCTGATGGGATGCTACCAAGACGGCATCGCAAAAGACACGGTTGGAGGGAAGGACGTCACTGCGCACATCTTCGAGGTTTGTATTTATTCAATTTGTTTTTGTGTCGTTCACTCAAAAATAATTTATTTCCAGTACACCACGCAGGTCATCGCCACTGCGAACGGCGAGGTCTCGCAGGGTACTTGCCCGGTTCAGATCCTGTTCTGTCTCAAGGAGCAGAACAAGAAGAAGCTTAACAGCCATCGGTGGTTCTTTAACGCCTTTGGGCCGCTCATCAAGCCTAACGTGTGCATCCTGCTCGACGTTGGAACCAAGCCTACTGGCACGTCGATCTACGAGCTGTGGAAGTGCTTCGACAAGCACTCCAACGTCGGTGGCGCGTGCGGCGAGATCTGCGTTGACACTGGCCGCGGCTGCTCTCTCCTTCTCACCTCCCCCCTCGCCGCATCTCAGAACTTTGAGTACAAGATGTCCAACGTGCTTGACAAGCCCCTCGAGAGCGTGTTCGGGTACATCAGTGTGCTGCCCGGTGCGTTCAGCGCGTATCGTTACCGTGCGCTCCAGAACGGGCCGGACGGCAAGGGTCCGCTCGCGTCTTACTTCAAGGGTGAGACGATGCACGGTGGAGGTGTCAGCGGCGCCGGACTGTTTGGTGCGTTTCCTTGTTCGCTGTCGTTTGATCTGTTCATTTATTTATATTGCTACTCCACAACACAGAGGTGATTGATTTTGTGTTTTTTTTGACATGGCAATGCTAAAGATATTCGCAGCGCAACATGTACCTCGCCGAGGATCGAATCCTGTGCTTCGAGATCGTGACCAAGAAACGTGAAGGATGGATGTAGGTTTCTCTTTCCATGTCAAATTTGAGTGCTCATCGAGGATTTATAGCCTGAAGTACGTCAAGAGCGCCAAGGCATCGACAGATGTGCCAACGTCGGTTGCCGAGTTCATCTCGCAGCGTCGGCGATGGCTCAACGGTTCCCTTTTCGCGTCCATCCACGCCACGGTCTTTTGGTTCCGCATCTGGACATCCGGGCAAAACTTCTTCCGCAAGATCTTCCTCCAAATCGAATTCATCTACAACGCCATCCAGCTCATCTTCACATGGACCTCGCTCGCCAACTTCTACCTCGCCTTCTTCTTCCTCGTCGGCTCGGCGACGTCGGCGGAAGGCCAGACGGACGCGTTCAACTTCCTCAGCAAAGGCGCGGGCAAAGAGGTATTCGAGGTGTTCCTCAAGCTGTACATCGCTCTTCTCTTCGTCGTCACCGTGTGCTCGCTCGGCAATCGGCCGCAGGGCTCCAAGTTCATCTACATCTCCGCCATCATCTTGTTCGGCCTGTGCAACGCGATCACGTTGTGGTGCGCGGGGTACACGGTATACCTCTCCGTCTCTGCGCTCACGCTGGACCAGTGGAAGCATATCGGGAACGTTATTGAGACAATTCGACGTTCCGCGATATTGTGATTTCGCTGATGGCGACGTATGGGCTGTACTTTATTGCCTCGTTCATGCACTTTGAGCCGTGGCACATGTTTACGAGCTTCATTCAGTACATGTTCTTCCTCCCGTCTTGTGAGTTCCACCAATTCCTCCCGTTCTCGTATTCGAGACTAACGGACCATCGCAGATGTCAACATTCTCATGATGTACGCGATGTGCAACTTGCACGACGTGACATGGGGAACCAAAGGTGACAACGGTGCGGCAAGGACCTGGGCGGCGCGAAGAAGGTCAAGGGCGAGGATGGTAAGGAGATGATGGAGGTAGAGTGGTAACGGCACGCGAGGACGTCGACCAGCTGTGGAATGCGTCGCGCAGCGCGTTGCGCATTCCCCCGCCGGAGGAGAAGGAGCACCGCGACGCGGCGACGAAGCAGACGGATCACGATCGTAATAGTCGGACGAACGTCGTGCTTGCGTGGGTTGGGACAAACATGTGCGTGCCAAAACTTCATAATGGAGTTGTTACTCACCGCAATTTTTTAGGCTGATGATTGTGGCGTTCACGTCGACGGCTTTCAACAACTTTGTGGCCAACTACATCAAGTCGAGCGGGGACTCGACATTTAACCCTTACCTGCAATTCCTATTTTTCGCCCTGTACGTGCTTCCTCCCTTCACTGTGCAGTCGCTTATCGCATCGTTGTTTCAGAGCTGGTCTATCGGCGGTCCGCTTTACAGGATCTTTCTTGTACCTCATTTTCCGGCTATCGGCCTCTAACTTTTCTGACTTGCTAATTCATAATGTGGAAAAATTTACTATTATTTATGATTTTGATGCTCTTTTTATGTTCTGCCCGTATCATGTATTTCAGTACCTTTGTACAAGGAAAACTTCATAGATGATCTTGATTTTTCTGAGCGCGACGTGTAGTGTTTGCATCAAAGGCCGGAGCCAAATTCACAGCACAGCATACCCTCGACCACGTCCACTAGCCTCAAAGTGTTGAGCCATTCGCCGGGATGTCGTTCGCGATGGCGTTTTCGAAAAAGGAGGACGAGAGCGGGCTGAGCTCGTACTACAACAACAAGACGACGATCATCCAAGAGGCGCGGGTGTTCAACGAGTCGCCCATTAGCCCGCGCAAGTGCCGGGCGCTACTCACGCGCATCGTGTACCTACTCTATGTCGGCGAGACCTTCTCTACGCAGGAGTCGACGACGTTGTTCTTCGGCACGACGAAACTGTTCCAGCATAAGGACGTGCGTATGCTTTGGTTGCTTAAATGTTTTTGCTGCATTGCATTTCTTATGCATTTTGTTTGTGTCTCCAGAGCGCGCTGCGGCAGGCGGTGTACCTGGCTATCAAGGAGCTCGCGACGACGGCGGAGGATGTGATTATGGTGACGAGCAGCATTATGAAGGACATGCAGCCCAACTCGGAGGTCATCTACCGGCCCAACGCCATCCGTGCGCTGTGCCGTATTATCGACGTGCGTTCCTCGTATACATTCTGTGCTGTTTCTAATGCCTGCGGCAGCCCTCGATGGCGCAGGGCGTCGAGCGCTTCTTCAAGGCGGCGATCGTGGACCGTAACCCGTCTATTGCGTCTGCCGCTTTGGTGTCCGCGTACCACCTCTTCCCGCATGCCAAGGACGTCGTCAAGCGTTGGGTGAACGAGGCGCAGGAGGCCGTCAACGCCAAGTCTGGGGGGTACTTTGGCAGTGTCTCGACCGGCGGCTCGTTCTTCGGCGGCGGGTCAAGCCAGAGCGCGGCGCAGACCGTGCCGTCATCGAGCAACATCACGCAGTATCATGCGTTGGGGCTGCTGTACCTCATACGGCAGCAAGACCGCATGGCGGTGACGAAGATGATCCAGCAGCTGGGTGGGGGCAAGTCTGGTGCGGGCACGACGCTCAAGAATGCGATGGCGCTGTGCATGTTGATTCGGTATGCCGCAAAGGTCATGGAGGAGGATCCCAAGTGCGTTTTTTATTATAGAAAGAAACAATTGATGCATGGTACTAACTCCGCGCAGTGTACAAAGGCAGATGGTCGAGTTGCTCGAGGGCTGGCTGCGACACAAGAGCGATATGGTCAACTTCGAGGCTGCCCGTGTCATTTGCGAAATGAAAAATGTGACGGCGGCGCAGCTGACGAAATCAATAGCGGTGATGCAGCTCTTCCTGTCCTCACCAAAACCGGTCCTCAAGTTCGCTGCTACCCGGACGCTCGCCTCGCTGGCTCTCTCGCACCCAGCCAGCGTCGCGGCTTGCAATGTCGACTTAGAAAACCTCATCACAGATTCCAATAGAAGTGTTGCGACGTATGCCATTACTACCTTGCTCAAGGTATATATTCCTGGCATTTATGTACCTCCGTGCTAATTTTTTCTGGAAGACCGGTAACGAAGCCTCCGTCGATCGGCTGATCAAGCAAATCACTGGCTTCATGTCTGAAATCAGCGACGAGTTCAAGGTCATTATCGTTGAAGCCATCCGTTCTCTGTGCCTCAAGTTCCCGGCAAAACACGTCGCGATGCTTACGTTCCTTTCTGGCGTCCTTCGTGACGAGGGCGGGTACGACTTCAAGCGCGCCGTCGTCGAAGCTATGTTCGACATGATCAAGTTTATCGGCGAGTGCAAGGAGCAGGCTCTCTCGCACCTGTGCGAGTTCATCGAGGATTGCGAGTTCACAAAATTGTCGGTGCGCATTCTGCACCTCCTCGGTATCGAGGGCCCCAAATCGTCCCAACCCGCAAAATACATTCGTTTCATTTACAACCGCGTCGTCTTGGAGAATGCGCCGGTGCGAGCGGCAGCTGTGGCGAGCATGGCGAAATTTGGCGTCAGCTCCACTGACCCCGCGCTGAACAAGAGCATCGCTGTTCTGCTGAACAGGTGGGTCAACCTCAATTACTTTTGATTACATACACCTACCATTTGGGACAGGTGTTTGGACGATGTGGACGACGAGGTTCGCGACCGCGCCGCCTTGTATCTCAAAGTCTTCAAAACGCAGACGCTGGTTGAGCCTTACATCAAAGAGGGTGAGTTTATCTTCTCCCGTCAATTTCGGTCTCATCTCCTTTCGTTCAGACTCGGTGTTGTCATTGGCTGCCTTGGAATCGAAACTGGTATCCTACGTTAAGGACTCTACCGCCTCCGCCCAACCGTTCGACGTCTCAACTATTCCCAAGATCAGCCGTGCCCAAGCCCACGCCGAAGCTGCCCGTATGTGGACGAGTTAATGATTGATATTTTTCTTTTCTGATCAAACAATAGGGCCAAGCACCCTGGACACCATCGGCGTTCCCGCCGCCAAAAAGGCTTCCTCCTCGCCACCGCCTCCGACTGCGGCCGAGACTCAATCCGCCTATGCGGAGAAACTCGCAGCCGTCCCCGCATTCACGACCTACGGTGCTGCCTTCAACAGCAGCGCCAAGCCGCTCCAGCTTACGGAGAGCGAGACCGAATACCAGGTTACGTGCGTCAAGCACATCTTCAAGGAGCACGTTGTGTTCCAGGTATGTGCGGACCCTCAATTTGGTTGGGCACGAGCTAATGCGGATGCGGGTACAGTTCAATGTGTCGAATACACTGCCCGACACCGTTCTGGAGCAGGTTACAGTGGCGATGCAGACCGAGGATACTGGGCTGACGCAGGACTTTGTACTCCCAATCACCAGTCTGTCCGCGGCCACCTCCCCTGGTATCGCCTACGTTTCATTCACGCGCGACGCGCCGGAGGATTATGTCACCGCGACCTTCCAGTGCACGCTCCAGTTCGTCAGCAAAGAGCTTGATCCGTCGACCGGAGAGCCCGAGGCGGAGGGCTACGAAGACGAGTATCAGACCGAGGAGGTCGAGCTCAGTGCAGGCGGAGACTACATCGTGCCCTCGTACGCGGCGTTTGGCCCAGAGTGGGATCGGCTGAAGGCAGGGCCGAGCGTTACCGAGACATTCGGTCTCGGCACGTCTGTGGAGAGCCTGAAGGGTGGGTCATCTATTCTTCTTCCCCGTTATTTACTGACCGTCTCCTCAGCTGCGTGCGACTCTATTATCGAGGTGCTGAACATGGAGCCGCTGGGCGGAACGGAGATCCCTACGTCGAGTTCGGTGCATACGCTCCAGCTGTCGGGGCTTGTAACGGGCGGGGGCGGTAAGGTTCTTGTCCGGTGCCGGATGACTTTCTCTCAGGGCGTTGGCGTCACCCTTGAGCTTGGGGTACGCGCAGAAAAGCAGGATGTCTGCCAGCTCGTCGTTAATGCCGTTGGTGGTTAATCCTTACAGTAGATCGTCTTTATTATTATGGATTCTTTTTCATCTCTGCGGGGAATTCTTGTTGTTTGCGGAAATGCTGTAAGTTCTCAGATATCTCAAAGTAAAGTCTGGGTATGATAATAAATATTGATGCTGATCTCGTCGTTGTATTTTTACCCAAAACCTTGTAACTTCAAGACTGCTGCTCCTTATGCCCAACGAACTCCTACCCTTCTATCCAGCAGTCTCGTATCGCGTAGCTGGGTGTTCGCAAGATTCATCTATCTGACCATTTAACCAGCTCAAAAAAATTCCCGGAACAACAATATTCAGTAACAGCCACTGCCACTTTCGGGGTCGGAATTTTCTAAGTTGCTTTTGGACAACCTGTGGCTTTTCGTTAACTCCACCATGGACTTCTTGACAGACTCCTTCATTCCTGCTTACGCCTCAGGGCAAGCTGTGGGGTTGGATAAGAACTCTATGATTATCGGCGGCTCAATACTTTATCTCAAGCCTGACGAGAGTTGGCCGACTTGCGCAACATGTACCCATCCATTGGTGCCTCTTATACAACTCAATGTATCTTCTGAGAGCACACCTCCGGCGTTCCGTACCCTGATTCCCTCAGTGGTCCCGGCTGGAGCAGACCTCGCGACAACGATTCAGCTGTTCGTCTGTCCAGATGTTGACAATGACTGCTACAACACGTCCACTACGTATTCGACAGATACACGCTCTTGGATTGTACGGATTGCAACTGTGCCTCTTGTGCCTCCGCCTGGTAGCGCCCTTCATACGGAGGCGAAGAAGAAAATAGAGAACGGCCCCGGATTCCTGCCTTTACGGCTGGTAGAGACCTGGACCCCAGGAAAGAAGGAAACTTTGCATCATGAGTTGCATTGGGGTCAGGATGATTCGGAAGAGTTCTATGCCATTCATGAGCCGGAGTTTGGACTGAAATTGCTTGGCCATTCAGTGCGAGGTAGATGTCCGTTTCCCTGTTCTTGAATCGGTTATTCATTATATGCCAGGCAAATATTATTGCTCGGATGATGATTGCCCACAAGCTGGCCCTCATGCACATCCCAGTCGGCGTGAATTGATACAATTAGGAGACCGATTCAACTGCGAGTGGGATGAGGACGAGGCTCTCGAAATTGTAAGCTTTTAATTTCCAGATCGAGTATTGGGAATAATCAGCATTGCAGATGTCAACGCTCGGGAATACGTGGATCGAACAATGTGTGGACCATCCAGAAGTCTTAACTTTGACCATGAGTGGTAATTGGTAAATACCGTTGGGAGCCCTTTTTTCATAAACCTTCTATATAAAATAAAGAGTAATTTCTGTTGCACCTCATCGCTTATTCCAGGTATGTAATGCATTTCTTGTGCGAAGCCCTTTGGCTGCACCCAGCCAAAGTGACGGTTGTTTTTTTACTTGGCTCCTTTCTGGGAGAGCATAGCCACCGTATTTCGTCATTCCCTTCTTTCCTTGCTCTCATCATCTATCGCGCTACATCCTTGCGGCTGAAGGTCCTGCAGCAGTTTCCACCGACCAATAACACCGCCAGAGGTTAAGTCCGACTTGGCCGATGGTCCTTAACTGTTTCGACGTCTCGGTGAGACGATATCGGATGCCCAGAGATTGAGTCCGACCTGGCCGATGGTCCTTAACTGTGTCGACGTCTCTCTGTGAGATTATATCGCCGTGTTTACCGAACGCTTCACCATACTTCAATCAATTATTCTGTGCTCTAAATACAGCGGCTCCTTTTTACCGCTGTTCTGAAACGTCGCCTTACCGTTTAGACCGGCATTTCCAGGGGTGCATGACTAGAAATTTCGGACTCAACCAGAACCGTACGCGACATGCGCGTTGAGGCGCGTTGCTCGATTGCAACCGAGCGGGAACTACTATGTGCAACTCCTGAAAGCATGAAAGCCGTTCAACCAACGTGGTCATCGCCCATCAAGATTTGATGACATCGAGTTAATATTCACAAGACTTGCTGCATCACAAGGCTCCCCTGCTTGCGCGCACTCCTGAGGCGGCGAAGACAGCAGGAGCTCGGTGTATCCTCCAGCTACGATTCGGATATGCTAGGCAACTGAAGCACCTCTACTCAGAACTTGGTTTGCTTGGCGAGATGTTGAACGGGAATCTCGGAATCATGCCTATGCGGTCCAGAATCACGCGGATCAGTTTCAATGCGGAAACTCGATGATCTTGGTACCTTATAAATAAGGGGGGCATTCACCGTTATTGATTCATTCTTTCCTCTTTCTTTCCTGTTCCTTTCCCTTCTGTTTTTTTTTCGACTGTGTCGACGGCTTGCCTCTCCACGCACTCTCATTTTTTAAGCTAGTCTTTCTCCGACGATGAAGTTCACGTCTACTCTCGTTTCTGCCGTCTTGGCCCTCAGCGTATCGGCTCTCCCGCTCGAGAGGCGCGCTGTCGACCCTGCCTTGGTGCCCCAGTTCGGTGTCAACCCGGGTACTAACCCCACCGGCACCGGTGACTGCGATGGTATTAACGGAATCAAGATCCCCTGCTCTTGCCCGCCGAGCCGTGCCTCTTTTATTGCAGTACGTTTTGCTTCTTCTTTCTGGACTTCCGATTAAAGACTAACTGCGTCTCAGTCACTCTCCGCCAACGTTGCCGCAGGCCATGACGTCCACAACCCTGCGGTCGCGGCTCCTTTCCCCACCGACGGTTCCGTCGCGTCGCAGATCACGCGTCTTCAGACGTCGATCTCGTCTCTGCAGAACCTGTTTGGAGCTGGCGTGGGTTGCCCCGCCGCGTCCACCACCTTCTCAGCGCAGCTGGCGTCGCTCATAAACACTGGCAAGCCCCTTGCCGCGCCGAAGCCCGCACCGAAGCCCGCACCGAAGCCCGCACCGAAGCCCGCACCCAAGCCCGCGCCCAAGCCTGCACCCAAGCCCGCGCCTAAGCCTGCACCCAAGCCTGCGGGTGGTGTCAACCCCGCGCTTGTGCCCCAGTTTGGTGTCAGCCCGGGAGTTAACCCCACCGGCACCGGTGACTGCGACGGTATCAATGGCATTAAAATCCCCTGCTCTTGCCCGCCCAGCCGTGCCTCCTTCATTGCAGTGCGTATTCTTTCTCATCTTCAATCTCTGTCAGTGATTGAACATTTCTCAGTCGCTCTCCGCCAATGTTGCCGCGGGTCATGATGTTCACAACCCCGCCGTCGCTGCGCCTTTCCCGACCGACAACTCAAAGGCTTCGCAGATCACCCGTCTTCAGACGTCGATCTCGTCCCTGCAGAATTTGTTCGGGCCCGGAGTGGGTTGCCCCGCCGCGTCGACCACCTTCTCGGCGCAGCTCAAGGCCCTCACCGGGTAAATCGGTGGACCACTAACGATGAGAAACGACTTGCTTTAAATTATCGCTTATTTTTTTTGTTAATGTTGGGAACCTGGCGGGCATGCTGTAGATGTACAGGTGTCTACTTATCTTTATTTGAATAAATTCTTGGGAAGGAATCCTTTGTGTCCTGACTTTTCTCGACCAACCGTCTGTAATGTATTAGGGAATTTTTTTCCCTGGTGATTGTGGGGTATGTTGCGGCCGTCCGTGATTTTACCCAGCGATCTACACACTTTCGGGGAACTTTTTCTCCGGACACTGCTTAGAATTGCAAATGTCTCGGAAAACGTAAGATCCCCAAAACCTCTTCGTCTGCCCACTCGTTCACCAATGCAGTGGCGCTATATCATATAGTATATGAACTGATACGCGATCTGCGACAACTTTTCTACCTGCAATGCTGCCCTCGGCCAAAGTAATCCATGTCGATACTCGTGGGGCAGTCATTCTCTCCGAAGAATCACCCGAGGCACGCAAACGCATGATGAATGGCGTAAAAAACGGTATCTAACTTTGCGCCATAGACCAGGGATAGTCGAGGGATATACTTGCCCAATTACATCGAGCCCGTATCGCATATCGCCGTCGATGTAAGCGTGCAGTCCTGCACCACTTTTTTTTTCGATTCCCATCCCGCACATAGGTCGGGGGCTCCCTGGCCAAAGTCGTCTACTTTACGCGCTCTCCGGAACCGCCGTCTTCTCCGTCGGTCATAGCCACGCACGGCAGCGGGACGCCAAGCAACATCTCCACCCCAAGCCCAAGATCGCTCTCACCGTCCAATGAATCCGAACCCGCGACGCTGTTCCCTACGTCCCCTGCGAAGCGGACAAATGGCGCACTAACGCCGCTCGTGCTCGCCGACCCGCACACCCACACGTACCCGGGGAACATCTCCGAGCTGACAGGGCTTGCGAACAGCTCGCTCATACGCGACACGATTCTGCGGCGGACGGTGCAGCACTTCCCCGGTGGCTCGCTCAACTTTGAGCGCTTCGAGACGGACGCGATCGATGATTGCGTGCAGTTCATCCTGGGCCTGATTGAGCGGTCCGCAGAGATGAACGGCGTGTCGATCGAGGAAATGCGCAAGGGTGTGAAGATCATGGCGACGGGTGGCGGCGCCCATAAATTCTACGAGCTCTTCAGCGGGACGCTGTGCGTCGAGGTGCGGCGGGAGGACGAGATGGAGTGCCTGATAGAAGGCCTCAAGTTTATTACACTCATTCCGGACGAGGTGTACTACTTCTCCGACGAGCTGATCCAATCGGTCTCGCAAGCAGGCTCTTCGGCGGTCAAGGTCGATGGGCATGGGCCAAGCACGCTGCCTCGCACTGCTGCCAATGGGGTGCTAGAGCGTCCGAGTCCCAATCCCCCTGCATATGCGGTGACATTCGAGAGCAATCCAACGCCGCAGCTCCCTTGTCTGCTCGTCAATATAGGCTCGGGGGTCTCAATCATCAAGGTAGATGAGGACGGAAAATTCGAGCGTGTTAGCGGAACCAGTCTCGGCGGCGGAACACTTTGGGGTCTCCTCAGCCTTTTAACGCCAGCGACAAATTTCGATGGTATGTTGAATGAAAACCGAAACGCGTCTTCAAGCTAACATTATCGATAGAAATGTTGGCGTTCTCTGAAAAAGGCGATAATGCGACGGTTGACATGCTTGTCGGGGACATTTATGGCCAGGACTACAGTCGGCTAGGCTTAAAGTCTACTATGATCGCTAGCTCGTTTGGAAAGGTATTCAAGAAAGGCGGCGAGAAGGGCAAATTCTCTCCTGAAGATATCAGCCGAAGTCTGCTGTA
This sequence comes from Mycena leptocephala, assembly GCA_029378395.1. Classification (NCBI taxonomy): domain Eukaryota; kingdom Fungi; phylum Basidiomycota; class Agaricomycetes; order Agaricales; family Mycenaceae; genus Mycena; species Mycena leptocephala. Next base: position 335,005 of record JARJLF010000112.1, read on the forward strand.
TGCTGTATCCAACAATATCGGGCAGATTGCGTGAGTTTTGACTTGCCGTATTCGATGTTGTTGTTCACTCTGTCGTGGCGCAGATATATGAACGCCGAGAAATATAATCTGGAGCGAATATATTTTGGCGGGTGCTTCATTCGAGGTGGGTGTAGTTCGAACTCGTCGGTAAGGTTTTATTAACTTTGTATCCAGGACATGCAGCCACTATCGGGACGCTCTCGTATGCTATTCGTTTCTGGAGCAAAGGAACGAAACGGGCACTATTTCTGCGACACGAAGGATTTCTGTGAGTATTAATCCCCGTGATATGTCGTTGAATTGACCAGGCTCGTTCTGTTTAGTGGATCCATCGGTGCTTGGTTGAAGAATATCGGATCCCAGGAAGAGGACGAAATTGTAGGTAGCCAAGAATTACTAAAATAATGCAAGTCTCTCGACCTCGAGAGTTTGTAATAGCCAATGTATATTTACATTTTATCTCTATGTATTTTGATCGAAATAGCCTAGAGCCTTGAGCTTCCACTGGTGGGTGCTGTCTCTGCGTATAAATCAAACGGGGAAAATCCCTCCTCCTAATAAATTCCAACCTTTCAAACGCGAGGAGAAGGCTCGATTGAGACCATCACTGAGACACTACTGTAGTACTGAGACCCAAGTCGCCAAATGAGACACAAACATGTGTTTGTTTGGCAAAAGCTTTAGATCCGCGCACAGCCACCGGGTCTCGGTTCATTTTGTCTCACACAAGTCTCACATTTTCTCCATGATGCCATGTCGGTTGCAGTCCTCTCTTTGCACGGAACATCTTTACATGCTCGGGGAGCAGCTGGGCCGGCCTGAAGACTCGTCCACGCGAGGGTATGGCCCAAGACGATTAGGCTCCGTCAGATGAGCGGCGTGGAGGCAGTCGCCGGTGTCCCTGGATGCGTAAGGGTATGATATAGTGCAGCCTGAGAATCGATCATATCTAACGCTAATAGCGGACAAGAAGACTAAGCGTAGCCCAATAGAACGCCTCCTCGCTGGCACTACCGCCACGCGGCTTAACGCGGCAGGACTTGGGGTATATCGATACAAGGGGATATCTTTATGAGACTTCATTTGGACATGATGCAGAATCGCTAATTGGCTGTCTTTGCAAGAGGTCTTATCGGTGTTAGAACGGGACGGGAAATGGCCGAGCGCTACGGTCAAGGCATCGTGCTGGCACGGCAACTCTTCTGGACGTCGCGATGCCATAAATGCAGAACCGGACCACATCAATTGGATCATCGTCAGCTGAATTGACAACCCCAGAAAAACAGCAATATACACCTGCCATTCCTGTGAGTGAAATTTGTTTGTCATATGCCATCTTCCTTTCCCTCTACCCTCATGCCTCCCTCAATCTTCTCTAGACAAAGTAAAGAAGTCTCGCCACCGACACTCAGCCTTACAGCTTACTTTGCTTAACAAATTGTATGAGCAAACTGACCATCCGACCCTTGCACAGCGCCAGGAGCTTGCCCAAAGTTTGGGACTGTGCGTCTCTTCCACCCTATCTATTGTTCCATACCTCAACTTCATTTCTTTCTTCGCAGGGAGACCAAAAGCGTAAATGCATATTTTCAAAACAAGCGTGCCTCCTCAAAGAAGCAGCCACGAGGCAGCCCTTACGACGCCCCAGGCAGGGCTCCCTCCCATCCCATGTCCTATTCCACTCTCGACGACGACTACTATTATCCGCCCACCGAGCCTACGGTGCTTAATCAACAACATATTCGATCACAGGCACCGCACCTCGATCAGGACCCACGCCCACGAAATCAATTATCTTCCCCAGTTGATCATACCCAATTATCAGTCGTTATGAGCAGTGGTTTGCCGTCACGACTCCAGATAGACGAGCTCCAGAGGATATATCGCATAAACCCATACCCCACTATAGAAGAAATGAGGGGCGTAGCCGAGAGGATAGGAATGTGAGTTATTCTTTCCATTTTGCATCATCATGGCATCATGAACGCATGGAGAGCTTTTCAACTTACTAACGGTGTTTCGTATAGGCGTCATCAAACGATCGTTGAATGGTTTCGAACGCAGCGAAGTCTCGACAGGCGCAGCATAGATGATTACCCTGCCGCCATTTCCCCCATTTCAGCAACGACGAGCGAAAGACATTCTCGTATGTACCCGATATTACCACCCATATCTGCACTCCCCCGGCGTCCTCCCATCCTTCGCTCGTCGGCGCAGGCCCACGCCGGTTATCAGTTGTCCCTGAGGATCAATATTTTACCGCTCAAACAAGGCGAAGATCCTCATCTCCCCGCAACGATACCCCATATGGATCGACCAGCACAGCTCTCTCCCTCTCTGCTCGCCAACGCGCGGGCGTCCTGACCCTTTCCAGCTCACAGTCTACGCCGACTGCTGAGCAAGACGCCGACACCGTCGATCGAGGAGCGGTCCGCATTGGCACTCGAAATTGGGATGGATGTGGGCAAGGTGACGAACTGGTTTAGAAACCTGCGGCAGTCTGCCAGAAAGCGGGAGAAGAAGGTGCATCGCCATGGCCATGGCCATGGGGGAAGCGAGGACGACGAATTCGAGTACAACGAGCCTGTCTATCTGTCGTCGACCTCCCGCTCGCGGTCAGAGACGCCGCGGATGTCGTCTGTCGAGCGTGATAGTACTGATTCGGTGCGGGGTCGGCGTGGCCATGGGAGGCATGCGCCGGTGCATTCGAGCGATGAGGAGGAGGATGCGCAGGAGGCGGTGACGCCGTCGTCGTCGCCGTCGCCGGAACCATCGTCTTCTCGTGGGAGGCCTCCGGATTTGGTGCACCTGGATGAGAAAGCTGCCACACAGTTCTCGGGCAGGGTCCCGTATGAGGACGCGATGTTGTTGCTTTCGTTCCATCGCCGGGCGGGGATGTTCTGAACTATCGTCGATACTACTTATTTAAAAAACGTACCTAATCCACGTTGTTGTACTTTTCGAGCGTTTCATTTGAATTGTGGAGGACCCAAGATTATCTAATCTTATCTAAGCGTGATCATTATTTTTGAACCACATTTGATGCCGCGTGTTGTGACTTTTGCTCTCTTCCTCTTTCCTTCAACGCTTGGTCTGCCTATTTGCGTTTGTCCTTGTGTTGTCCTCTGCAGACTTTGAGATCGGCCCAGGACTCGAGCAAGGATTCCAACGAGAAATGTATATTTCGTCCCCACGAGCTCCGCGTTCCTCGCACCACAGATCGTCATCGACTCGGTCGTCCCCGCGCCAGCGGGACCGCGTCCGTTCGTTCGGTGGTCAGCGCCCAAACCAGCCCAACTTCGAAGGTTCCTCCGTGCCCCCGATGGTCCCGGAAAATTTACGAGACGAACTCGCAACATTCAATGTGGACCCCACTGCTGGCGTCCTCGAGTCCGGTGGCGAGACGTACCAGCCCCACATTGAGCCCGCCGGCCGCCGCAACTTTGTAGGCGGGTTTGTCGGTGGGCTGCGGAAGGCATGGCAGCGAAACCGTGCGCCGGAAGAGGCTATTGCCTTTCCAGAACCGGCTGTCGTGCATGACGAGGAAACTCAGTACGAGTCGGTTCCCCGGGCGGAACCAGAGATGCAATATGCTACGGCTACCCCTGCACCAGAGGCACAGTATGCTGCTCCGTTGCCGGATGCTACGTATACTGCGCCGTCGCCAGGAGCACAGTACGCTACTCCCGCGCAATATACTTCTGTCGGCCCGGATGCGGAATATCCTAAATCTCCGGAACGAGACCCTCACCGCCGCCAGGAATCCTCGTCGTCCACCTCGGAGACCGTTCACGCCACCCAGGAGCATTACGATGGCACGACTGTCGTAAACCACGACATGGCCCCGGTGGCCAGAATCAGATCGGCAGCCCCCAGTACGTCGAACCCCGGCCCGGGTCGGATTACGCGAAAATGGACTCGCCGCCACGCTCAGAGGCGTCCTTCGGCTCGTACATGACGCGCATCCACCGCTTTTTCCAGACGATCAACGACCTGCCGTGGGTGGCACCTGATCGCGTCACCGTCGATTACATCCCGGGAAAGGCGAGGCAAGCGGACGGGCCAATCCCGCGTCGCCGCCCAGCTCGCCGACCCATTATCTCGTGGTACAACTCGAACATCCCACAGGGCTCGATCGACCTTCTTTCAGAGGGCGCTACTAATAGCCCCCTCGTCCAATTCCCAGAGGCGAAGCCTGCCACGCCGGCGGCGCGGTACGCGGATGTCGGCTACGCCAATAACATTCCCGTACCCATTTCGTGCGCGGGCCCGCCTCCGCCGCCGATGGCGTCGAGGTCGCGGGGCATGGCGAGCCAGCCGCAGTCGGCGCGCCTACACCCGCATCGCGTGCCTGTTCCGCATTACAATCCGTTCCCGGAGCCGGAGCCTACGCCGGAGGAGGTAGAGCCCGACGATGGGTATTACTCCCCGCGGTATCCGAACGGGTACGTGCCGTACGAGCAGCTCGACCCGGCGCAGCGGATGGCGCAGACGTATACTGGGTCGTCGGGCGCGCCGTCTGTCTTGTCGGCGGGTCAAGGTAGCCACTCCGTCAGTCGGAGTCATCGACGGCAGGCGTCGGGGGCGCTGTAGTTGGGGTTGATGCGTTTTTCTCCTTGTACAATATCTGGATATCGGATATCTATCTACGCCCGGACTTACGATTATGCGCATGCTAAACACATTTGTATTACTAGTCTTCTATGGACGGCTGCATGTCAAACACGGTGTTGAAATCCTCACGCCCCTCGACAAGCTGTAAGGATACGATATACAATTCGCAAAGTTAGGTATGTACTTCTGATTGTGCTGTGTTTATTTACTGATGAATGCCCGTGTTTCCGACCTTTTAGCAAAAAAAATGTCGTTCTGCTGCGACGAAATACGAACTCTAAATTCTAAGTCTACGAACCTCGACGACTCGGACGGCGACAGATACAGCTGGAAGCCCCTACCAATCAAAACAGTCGAGGAGTCTCCCGATGCCGCCGCTCTAGACTCGCATCTGAAACCCTCCATGTTGCGCACCTCGTCGTGGAATCGCCCCAACGCATCGTACTTCGACCCCCTCCTCCTCCTCCCGCCGAGACGGACTCGGAGAACCTCGTGGATGGCCTGTTTGGGAGTCGGCTTTATTTACTGATCAATGCGCGTGAATCCATCCTTTTAGCAAAAGGAAGAAATATCGTCCTGCGACAACGAACTCTCCAAGTTTAAGTCTATACAAACTTCGACGACTGCGACGGATACAACTGGAAGCCACTAATCAAAACAGTCGAAGACTCCCCCGATGCCGCCGCTTTCGCATCCCCATCCACCAATTCGTTCATCTCTATCCCCTCGTGCGCCGGAACCCATACAAGGCAAATCTGGTCCACGCCCATACCCTCCATGTTGCGGACCTCGTCGTGGAATCGTCCCACCAATGCAGAGTACTTCGACCTCTTCCCACCGACTCGGAGAACCTCGCGGATAGCCTGCTGGGAGTCTACGAGGATCGTCGCCTGGGTGAGGGTGCCGTGGCCGGTAAGGAACGAGGTAATGGCCACGGTTTTTATGGCTCTGACGCCGAGCGCCATCCCGAGGATCTCTCCCTCGACGGACAAATAATCTTTGGCGGGGCCGAGGTACTCTTTCATGATTATCGTGCCGCCGGAGGGAGTTCTAGCGCGCGCTGCGCCTCCGACGCCGCCCCTGGACGTGGCGGAACCGTCGGTGTATACACACACGCGGTTCCCGCGTGATTCGTCCTGCGTGAGTCGATCGACGTATAACGCGGCCTGCGCTCTTGATTTTAAGATGAGGGGACGAATTATAATTCGAGGCTGGAGGGTGGATAGGTGTCTCCCGGATAAATAGCCACTCGTAGGCAAGGTGGGTGAGAGTCTAAGCCCAAGTCGCGCGAGGGTATACATAATGCGAAGGTGGGGAGCTGTGAAGTCTAAATATCAAGCTGTCGGTGCCGGTGTGGAAGGTGGTGGGATTGTATTGTAGTGTAGGATGGAAATAAAGACATCCATGGCTGCGCTGCATATATACTGGAGAGTGCCAAAGCGAGGGTCAAAGCAGGATTGCTTGGTTGGAGGGCAAAGCAGCGCAGCCTTGAAGGACGACAAGCACCAAAATGAATCATCCGGGTGAGATCCGCTTGAAATGGGCGCGCACGTTGGTAAGGCCTGTTTAGCCACGGACGGTCGCGGATGATCGTCCGAGTTGGACCGATTCGTCCTTAAAGGACGAGGAAGCGTAAGAGTGAGAACAACCGCCCATAATATTATTTTGGAGCAGTAAGCCTAAGAATACTCGCCAATCGAAATTTCGTGGCTTTATTACACGAGTTTACGGTTTTTTCTGAAGATGGGTCGAAGATTACCTTTTTGGGCCAAAAGCGTTTAGGTGTTTGCGAGTATTATCCTCATGACGTAACCTTCCTTTCGACCTTCGCCAGTTGCTCTCAAGATCGATTCAAGCTTTTGGAGACATTTTAATGGATGGGAAAATTTTGATCACCGCACCTTCATTTCGAATCGTGGTACCCAACTTGTCAAGCTTTGAAGCGAACTCGAAGCGAGTCCCTATCCAACTTGTGCTGAAAGCTATCGCTCTTTGACGACTTTTTGGCTTCAGGCCAAAGCAAGGGCCAAAGCCAGAACTTGAACGTCATTGCTTGTGTAAAGCGGGCCTACGCATTTAATAAGGTTTTCAAACTTACTGGTTGTCTTTCCGTAAGTTCGTCCGAGCAGGCTTTAGCAGAGGCCTAGTCCCTCCTCACCGTTTCTGGCCCTTCGACGCCGAGATAAGTCAGGCTTACGTGGATTCCTTTTTGCTGGCCTTAGACTAGGTCTAGACACACATAGTGACATATCGTGTGGATACGATTGGGCCGTCACCTCCGTGTTTATGTAGTTGTTGCAGCTCCACTGCGACAGCGGTCGAAGACATGGAACCCACTGCTTTTGCTTCGAATCGACCGGGACCGTCGACCCAGGTCAACCCACTAAAACCTTACATGGTTACATGGATACGATCACAATGGAAGACGCTCTGTGCAACCAGGTACCACGAAATGCACGTCAATTAATAAATTTGCGAAATGTCCCAGGAATGGAGTTCGAACGCGAAAGAAAAGCGGAAGATAATGCGCGGTGTTGAAGTATATACAGATGATGCGAGGGTAGGCAAAACAAATAAGAAATACGAGTTTGGGATGATAATACACTGCTTGCGTTGCGGGCAACGAGACTTAAAAGAGTCTGAGCGCTCGCGGCCTGGAATAATAACACAGGACCGTGAAGAGTAGCGTTACGAATGAGAATAAGAGGGAAAGGAAGGCTGTTAGAGGGGCGATGACAGTGTCCAGAATTTGAAGAAGGACGGTGCGGAAGGCTGGAGCGTCATCGGGCGGCGATTGGGTTGAGGTTGAGAGTTCGAACGTGCTGTAACGCCGGTGGGTCGAAAGGTAGGAAAATCGGTGGCGAGGCTCGTTATAAGCTCGGGACAAACCCAAATCCCTTTCCAGCCGCATCACCAGAACTGGAACTGTCCAACTCCAAAACTCCGCGTCAAGTGATGCGTAGACCGAATGTAGCGGCACGACGAGGACAGATTGGCGGTCCCATCTCGAGAGCAGGGCCATTCCCGCACCGCGGCGCTGAGGATTGATCCGAATGGCCTCGCAACCAAAGTCCCTCAACACGTCTGATACGACGTCCCAAATGGCGGTAGAGGAGGGCGAGGATTGAGGTGATAAACCTCTAAAACGCAGCGACTTGCGCGAGAGATAGGTCTCGAGCCAATGGTGTCGATCCCGAAACTGCTTGGGATTTGCCAGGCGGTGCATACGGGCAGTATTCGGGGCACACGAGCATGGGCCGGCTAGATGCCATTTCCAAACGTCGAGGCCATAGACATACTCGTTAAACATTCGGCATTGGGGGCATATGAGACGGCAAAGGGAGGCTTCGTAGTGCTGCAGGGAGGTGGCGGAAATTGCGATGAAATAGGCGATTAAAACGGGAAGCATATGGGAACGAATGAGGAGCAATATTTCGATAGGCATGGATGAGAGGGAGTGTCGCCGCGAGACAGGTCTCATGCGCAGCTTCCCGAACGCGAGGAGATCGAATTCACGCAATTCCGGGGAGATATGGGCAAGTGCTGCGTGCATAAGAGTAGACCGTGTGGTGGTCAATGACATGGTACCTGCAAGAACAGTGTGAGGCAATCCATACTCTCGCGAGACTGTCGACAACTTACCTCTGGACCGCTATAACTGGGAGGATTGGCGCCAGAGGAGGAAGATAGGCTGGAGTCCCGCTTCGAGAGCACATACTTTGCGTTTATTAAGAATCGTATCCTCGGACGGATCTGAGATAGCCCAAATGGTTGACGTGACGTTTACCTCCGAGTCCGCATGAAGGTCAGAGCAACCGCCGGTTTTTGAGCAACTTCTCTAATTCCAAGGGTTCCAGCTTGACTGACAGAGACCCCTTGAAAAAAAGAACGAAGAGCGGTTCTCGCACGTCGCACAAACGTCACGGCGCATTGTTGAGTTTAACCGTGTTAACGGTTGTTCTCCCCGGCTACTCAGTCAACGACAGAAATGCGACGGGAAAGGAGCCCAGTGAAGATTCGTACGGAGCACTAAGGTCTAGGGAGCGGCAAGGTCAAGTACCGAGTCAGGATGGAGTAAAATCGAGAGGCAGGAATGGTCCAATGGAAGAGAAGGAAAGAACCGGAGTTTCAAACTCAGCGGCGGTTGACTGTTCACTCACAACGCCCTGGCGTGCCTGACAAAAAACACTAACTGTGTCATTTCTTCGCCTGGCGACGCAGTCAAGAAAACACCGGAAATATTGTACACCTATAGCTATGCCCAACGTTGAACTCGCGCGATCCCCGAATCAAACTCCGTCACTAAATCCAAGCCATTCGCGGATGCACCACGATTTGATCCTACCAGCACCCCATAAACGTCGGAATGTCTATTCGATCTGGAATTTTGTGGCTGCATATTGGGATTTTTAGCCGACCACTCCACGATCCTTGAATGGAATAGTTAGTGTCACTCTTTAACCGAATAAAAATAAGGTTCGGGATTCACTTCTGGCGTATCTTGTCTTTTCGAATGGTAAAATGTGAAGCGATGACGTCCTGATAGAAAATTTCTCAGTTACAGTGTATGAGAATAAAACACGGCGACTCGCCTTCCAAATGCCAGCCTTATACTTGTCTTTCAGCCACTCGGTTATGGCCCATCTGCATGTTTGCAGGCAAATTTCACGGTTGTAGCTGATAGAAACCTGCGCTTTGGGATTCGCCTGTCCGTGTCCAGGTCTATGGATAATCATTAAATCAATAGAAACAGCCCAAGCGCCGGAACGTACTCATTGTAATACGGGGCATCGATCAAAATCATGCTTTGTATGCTCACTAGAACCTGAAGGAGAGTCGACGACGAAGACCACTGCTCCTCAGGCCGACCAGGCCATGTTCCGAGCAGAGACAGGCAGACCTAGAATCAATCATTAAGCCTATTTACCGCGGAAGGAATGAAACGCCGCACTTTACCACAGTTGTACCTGTAGAAAAATTGAGCACGGATATCGGAAGCAATACGAAAGCTCAATCGTACAAATTCGGGTTAAATCGAACCGTCCCTCCACCGGTAGTGCGCAAATGCACCAACGGTGGGGTTGAAGGATATGTGAGTGGCATAAAACAATCGAATTCGAACAGGCCGCCGCTGTAAGGAGTGTCGTCCGGACCTGCGATCATAATCTTACTGCGACAAGAAGTCAGGTTTGTACACTAAGAGCACCACGAGAAAGAGCGCACATGGCATCGTTTCGGGTTTCGTCCATACGCACCCAGATCCCTGGGGGCAAGCTCGTGGCCATCGTCGCCAGCTCTTTGACGAGATGTAGCCGGTTCTTGGGAGTGCGGGTGGCGGATTCTGTTGCCTCTAGTTCTTTGTAGTAGTAATACTGCGAGTAGTCTATCTCAATGTGCTTGAATGACAGGTTTTCGCAGGCCTGAGAGTACGCTTTCTCCATATCGATCGCCGGGTCGCGGTTCTTACCCTTCCCTTGCCTTTGGCAGGCGATCCCGAGCCCGTGTTGCCTCCAGAATCGCGGCCAAGGACAGACATTGCGCGCTCCATGTCATCGCGAGCCGCAATTATGTCGCCACATAGAGACATAGCTTTGATAGTATCGTCTTCCCCGTCCTCCCCGTCCCCGTCCTGCATCATCTGCAGGGCACCCGCCATGAAGGCTTCGCATTGTTTAGTGAGTTTCTTGAAATGGTCGTACAAGGGAGCAGCCCGTTCGATACGTCCTTGTTTGTCCCTCTCCCATGAAATCTCTCCGTCTCCCCACATCCAATCCTCGAGACCGGATGCTGAAGTCTTATCCATGCAAAACCGCTGGGCGATCAAGACCTCGACCGTCAGCTCGCAGTCGGCCATTCTCCGGAGCAGCGCGATCATGGCCTCATAAATTTCACTTCGGGCGATCCAATCTGTAACAGAGTCATTTCGAAGGAGGCTCCCAAGGAGTTCTGGGAGTTGCGAAAGAGAGAGCAAGTGACCGATGGAGGCATGGGGCAGCATGTCGTACACCTGTGCCGAATCCGCGTAGGGAGCCGGAAGAATTGATGTTAGCGTGTTTAAAGCTCTGATGACAAGTTCGTCCCAGTGCGTCGCTAATTTGGAAGATTGAGTCGAGCTTTTGCCACCCCGGCCCCTACCCCTGCCGCGTGTTCGGCCGCCACCTCGATATCCATCCATACCATAACCCGTGCCTCCAGGGCCTACAGATTTCCCCAGGCGCTGCTGCTGCTGAGCCAGATCAAGGGCCCGCGCGTCAGAAGTAGCACGTTCACCTAGGAACTGGCGGTCGAAACCTCCAAGACATTCAAATATGGAAAGAGCGCGAACACCTGAACAACACGATGCGACGGTGCATTTCGCGTTCTTGGAATTTCCTTTGCAAGATATGGGACATTCGAGGGGTAAGAAACAGCCTCTGCAATGATTTGTGCTGCACGACGCGCAGGGGGCGTGGAGAAGCATGGACAAAGACGGTGGCAGCTTTCCAATTTCAGTCCCAGCGGAAAACACGACCTATGAGACCCTTGTTGAGGTTTGGTTCTGCTGATAAAAGAGAAAAGTCTACGCACGAAGCCACGAGGAGATTTTACGGGCTTTCCGCAGTTGCTACAGGGTCTTTCAGTAGTAAAAAACGTCCGAAACTCGGCCAATTTTTCGTCAGGGGAAATATTGTCCGAAGGGAATGAAGGAGTCCGAGATGCAGCCTTGGCACTACTTGTACCAGTCTCAGCTGGATGTTCCCAGGTATCGACATCGACAGTTTCGGGCGTTTTACTGCTGGTCGCGATGGGCTCGGTCCCCCATTCGGCTGCGAGACGTCTGGCCATCGCAGCATCGTCCTCGAGATCGTCGACGTCAATGACTTCTGGACTGGTAGATGATGCCCCCCAATCCTTCTGTAGCTTTTTTGCCAGATTCTCACTTTCCTCGCTCGCCTTGATTTGCGCCAGGATTACCTCCAGATCGTCGTCGTCTTCGATGGTGATGATATCTTCATCCTTAGGCTTGACACGGGTCCGCTTACGGCCCTTGGTAGGAGAAATAGCCTTTGAAGGGGACGAGGGACGTTTGACGCTTGTGCTGGCCATAGCGGGTTCCGAGATAACCTCAACGCGAGGAACGAGTGGCTTGCAAAGGATAAGATAGAATCTTCAATCGAGAAGTCGTGACGCGAGCGTGACTTGGCAGTCACTTCTCTTCCACGACTCTCCCCGACTTTTCTCGTAACTGACATACCTTCGTTCTACCTGTAAAATGTCTGAAACGGCCCAGCTCTCATTGACAGCGGCTCGGGCTTGCCCCTTCCCCCCACGAGAGTACCAAAGACTCACACGCCACGCGCGGTGATTGAAGCTCTACGCGACCTCCCAGTGGAACAAAAATGGACCTGAATTAGTATTTATTCAACGCCAAGTTGAAGGCTGAAGTATACGCTCCTTTCCACTTCCCCTCCCTCCCCCAACAATGCGGTCCACCGTTATCCTCGCTATCGCAGCACTGGTGTCTGCATCCGGAACTCTGAGCACTCGAAGGAAATTCCCCTTTGATACGCTCAAGCGGGGCAGCGGTCAAGCCAGGGATGCCGTGGTCGACAGCAGGGACATCGCCGAGTTGGGGATATCCCACACTGAGGCCGCTTTTTTGGGGGGTAACCTCAGTGACATCGCGGCGCGCCATGGACCCGCGCCTGCGACTGCTCTCCGAGTCGGGCCCACGACTAATGCCAAGCGTTTTGCGATGGGACTCCCGCCCCTTCCGGCTCGTCGTGGTACGTCTTCGCTCTTTCCCAGGTAAACGCATAAGTTAACCTGTTGCAACATTAGGCACCGGCGCTCCCCGTGCCGCAGCCTCCCCTTTGCCGCCAGTCATGGTCACGTAGGTGATCTACTTTCTTCCTCCGCTTCGGCACTCATGGTCCGTCGTTAACAGGCAGACGTGCAATATCCTTGTGCAGAGCACCGACTCCCCTCCCAGTTTGTCGCAGTTCATCAGCGCCACTAGGGACGACCGTATCAATGCCCACGGTGTGTTGCAGGCGGACCAGGCGGGTTCGCTCGAAGTGACCTTCACCTATAATACCAACGATCCGACGGCGCTCGACATAGTGATGACGAATGGGCCGGATGCTGGTACGGACTATCCCGCGTTCGGTGCCTGTGAGTACCATTCTCCATGCACGCTCGCCCCGGCGCTGACGGCTTGCGTTAAAGGGCAAGACTACTTTGGCGACAGTGATCTGTCGAGCAGCACCCACGAGTGCGTTCTCCGATGCACTTCAGTTTTTCTTGTTGACGTTTCCACAGCCGAGCCATCATCGCTGGGACACCACATATCCCGGCCGGTCCTGCTGTGGAGGGTCCTTCCACCCTCGGTGTTGACGAATATCGGGAGAGCGCCTTCTGGGCCTTCAATCCCATATCACAAGAAATTACGGCCCAGTGGATCAACACTGACCCTTCCAATCAGACGCCCACGACATACCTTGCTTGTGTTCCCGACTACCGTGAGTCTTGTTCGTTTGAACCGAGCGAGGGAAACTAAAAGATCTACCATTACAGCACTACTGGTGTTGACAGGCGACATTGCGTTGGTTAGCTCGGAGTTTTCCTACTCAGGACTCGGAGGAGCGTTTGAAGTGGTTGGTTTCCTTTCCTTTCTGCCCGACGCCCAACGCATGCTTACTGTTGATTCCAGAAGTTCACCTGCGTACCACCCGCTTAATTCGTCTCGACGGCATAAAATTCTGGTTCTGATTATTTATTCAACAACCTAATATAAACTCTGTATGCTGCATCTGACAAAATTCTGGTTGTAATTCTAGCTTATCGGTCGATGCATTCAAGTTCTGAGTCTTGAGAAATTACAAAAACTGGGCTTTGGCCATTAATTAAGATATAAACCACCAAACGGCCATCGGCTAAAGTCGGCCCGGGCCCCTATTGTTCCTTCATGCCAATGCCTGCTATACGCTCAAAAGACACAAGTAAGTCTTCTCCGTGTAGTCTCCATCTGCTAAGAATTCACTCGACATTCCAATTCCAAGACTTATACCCTTCGAGTGACGGTGGTGGCATTGACCTGAGGGAGCTCCCTTCAGGCCAACTTCATTCTGTTGTGACCTATATGGAGTCGACAGCCGAAGGGTACACGAATGGTGTTGATCATGATGCTGGCAGCATGGGCCTGTGGGAGGCCCAATACTGGTGCATACGGCGCCCACAAGAAGAGACACTCCGCGCCCTGTACCCAGCTCTCTCCAGCGAGAAGAAACGGTTGAGCGCCTGGGTCGATGATAACCGTGCAAAGATCAGGGAGGCCACGACGACGTTCATCGCCTTCCACGCAAACAAGTTGTATGTGCCCTCGTTTTCCACCCAATTTTCCATTCACCCTTTGACACCTAGCCCGCCTGGAGCCAGCATCAATCCCTCTGGTTCTTTGTTTGCCTGCAGCGACACCTCCTCCCACCTCCCTATTTATTGGGACCCGGCCGTAATTATTCTCCAGCACGAGGGTTTCACCTACACCGTCTCCGCCCCTTCGCACGTCGCCGAGCTGCATGCATTCCGCGACTGGCCGCGTGCGTTCGAGTACCTGCAGGCGCACTGTGACTCGCGTGAAACCGTCAAGCCGATGGTGTTCACGGTGCCTGCGGCGTGGCACCCCGACGTCTTTGCCGGCGAGACGCACCCCGACGCCGTCCCTGACGCCCCGCACGACGCAGCCGCCTTCCCCGTATGGCGTGATGCGAAGGAGGCGAGCGTGGGGAAAGGCAAGATTCGCTACACGCTCTACGGGTGGCGCAAGCGCGACGCGTACACCAATGGGGACACCTGGCGTGAGCGGCAGCACTATTTTGCGGAGAACTACGACTTGAAAGAGGTGCTGGATACTGAGGGAAAGGTTGTGGGCAGTGAGCGTAGGACAGATTCTCAGGAGCCGGGACTTTGATAGATTTTTGCGAGTTGGAAAAATTGTACTCGATTACTTTACGCCTCTCACTCTGGAAAAAGAAACGTTTCTGAAATGGTTCACATTAGCAACAGAATAAGTACGGGGAATCCATTTTGGGGTCGACTAAGCCGTAGGTAGGGTGAATGAGGCGTTGTGGGTCGGGGCGGCGTTGGATGGTGGTGGTCAAGAAACAGGGCATCGGCTAAAGTCGGCCCGGGCGTACTTTACTTGTGCTTATCCTCTGCCCGACTGTGACCGGCCTTATTCAGGCGGTTCAAAGTTGAACGCTGCGCTTTCGAGTGTATTTAAACGACGGACGCATCTTGCCTAGTCCCAAAATACCTCTTAGGATGTTGTCTTGTCGACACGGTCTCAAATCGACTGCTGTTCGCGTTGCACGAGCAATGTCTTCATCTGCTTTACCCCTCCAACCTCCGACTTTGGACGAGGAAGCTCGTCAATTCGAGGAGCGTACTGCCGAAATGGCGCAATTCTTCGCCCGCCCGCGTTTCAGCCAGACAAAACGGCCCTATTCTCCAGCAGATGTCGCGTCTAAGCAGGGTTCATTGCCTGTCCTGCCGCTACCTTCGACGTTGCTAGCGGACAAGTTGTATGCGCTGCTTTCAAAGGCCGCAGAAGAAGGAAAGCCGTTACATACGATGGGGGCCATTGATCCTGTTCAAATGACCCAAATGGCAGCGCACCAAGAGGTGGTCTATATCTCTGGGTGGGCCGCGTCGAGTGTTCTGACCACCGGTAACAATGATGTGGGCCCTGATCTCGGGTGAGCAATGAAAGTGAATTATTCCATCTTTAACGACTGAAAGACTCTCAGCGATTATCCATACACAACTGTTCCCAACCAAGTCCATCGCATATTCCGCGCGCAACAATTGCACGACAAGAAACATTACGACGAACGAATGACAGCTACTCCAGAAGCAAGGGCGAAAATGAAATATATAGATTATCTTCGGCCCATAGTGGCTGATGCGGATACTGGGTAATTATTGCTGCATGTGTATCGGCCGCGTCTCACTTTCAGTCAGTCATGGTGGGCTCTCAGCGGTCCTCAAGCTCGTTAAGCTCTTTGCTGAGTCTGTGAATAGCCTCTTCAAAATGATCATCGCAGCGGAGCTGATTATGTCGAATAGGGTGCCTCGGGAATTCATCTCGAGGACCAACTTCACGGCGGCAAAAAGGTTGGTATCCTATATAGCTGAAAATCTCAACTGAAGTCTTTATAACAGTGTGGCCACTTAGGCGGCAAAGTTATCGTCCCCACCTCAACCCATGTATCTCGTCTGGTGACCGCCCGATTCCAATTGGACCTTTTGAAATCCACTATGCTTCTCATCGCCCGGACAGACTCTGAGTCTGCCAAGCTTCTTTCTTCGTCTGTCGATGCAGATGATCATGAGTTCATACTGGGTACGACGTCGAAAGTAAGTAAAGGGCTTGCACAAGTACTGTCGGATGCAGAGGCAAGAGGCGCTACTGGCGCCGAGGTTGATGTTCTCGAGCAGCAGTGGACAGAAGAACACCCTTTGTGCACATTTAACCAAGGTTGGCGTTATTTTTTTATCGCTCGTTTTCATAATGACGAACCCTTTCGCAGCTGTTGAGACTGCCATCGCACAATCTTCCATTGAGAACAAGGATGCGGCGTATAAATCGTACCTCGCTGCAGTTGAGGGTAAATCCAATTCAGAGGCCCGCGAGGTTGCAACGGATATTCTGGGCAAACCCGTCTTTTGGGATTGGGACCGTGAGTACCCCCTCATTTTTTATCTCTAGTCCTGACATTGTTATAGTTCCACGCACACGCGAGGGTTACTGCCACGTCACCGGTGGTATCGAGGTAATCACTATCCCTCCCGCAGGCTCCTTGCGCGTCTGATCTCTCGTTTGTCCAGCCCGCCATCAAACGCGCAATTACGTTTGCACCCTATGCTGACTTGATCTGGCTGGAAACCAAAGAGCCCGATCTCGAGCAGGCTAGATATTTTGCACGCAAGATCCGCGCGAAATACCCCGGCAAGTCAGTAGTTCTACCGCTCACTTGGAAATTGGAATAACGGGATTTCCCAGGTGGTTTGTGTACAACCTGAGTCCGAGCTTCAACTGGAGCGCACACGGGTTCAGCGGTAAATAGACTTAAACTTCTTATGCCGATAGTGCTTAAGGAAATCACAGAGGCGCAACTGAAGTCGTTCATCTGGGATCTGGCGAAGGAGGGGTACGCACTTTACGCCAATCTCATACGACTTTGAAAAAACTTACTGGTTACACAGCTTCGTCTTCCAACTCATTTCACTTGCTGGCCTTCATAGCGGCGCTGTTGCGACCGGTAAGTCTCAGCACTGTTATCGAAGAGCTCGGGTTCATTAGCGCATCGACAGCGGAACTGGCCAGCCAGTTTAAGGAAGACGGCATGCTCGCGTATGTCAAACTCGTCCAGCAGAAGGAGAAGGAGATCGGCTGCGATGTACTTACGCACCAAAAATGGTAAGGCGGGTTCCTGCAAACGGATACAGTTGTTGACGGGTGTAATAAATTAGGAGCGGCGCAAACTATATCGATAGGATACTGCAAAGCGTGTCGTCCGGATCGTCGAGCACTTTGTCTACTGGAAAGGACTCCACGGAGCATTCATTCTGACCTGGCGTATAATTACACTTGCACAACTTTCATGGTAAATTATCGTGGTAATTGGATGGCATTGACCAATTTAAAAAGACGGAATTTCAAAAGCAAGATCTCGAATGGTTCGAATCACAAAATCTGTCTCGCGCTAATTCGGCGTCATTTGGGTATAGGTCTAACTTCTCGAGATTTGCCGCCTGGTGCTCCACAGACCTAAATCATGCGGTATACCAAAGTTGCGAGTTTTCGTACAGACCTGACTATTGAGGGCGGGGCACTTGACGGAGTCCTGGAATTGGAAATGTAAAATCTGTATTGCTAGGAAATAAGCAACTAACTGACCGGTCCCCGCCCATCGCAGCACGACCGAGAGCACGAAGATCTTGAACCGTGCGGACGCCTGCTTCACGCCGAGCAACAAGCAGCTGTGCGTCGCGAGGTAAAGGGCGGTTAACCGGGGTACTGTGAATAGTCAGTACTCTGTAATTTGAAAAGAAGTAACCGTACCCTTGCGCTTTCATAAATTCCCGTCGGGCAAGCATGTCTTCGTACCAGGTCGTTCCCTTCCGGCCTTGGGTGCGGGTGCAGTACTTCTCAAACAGCTGGCGATTTTCAGGGCGCAGGCTGTCGCGCAGAGCTGCAGACTGCGGCTCCAATTCACCGTTGGGGAGAAGAGGTCCGGTCCGCATGGTGTAGAGGAGAAGATAGGACATATAGGTTTGGAGATTCAGGTGAAATTTGTACACGCGCCGTCCGCCGGGAGGGTCGAATGTAGTGGCAATGAGGGCATCGAAGAATGCCAGGCGAGTGGGGAAGCGGACAGCAGAAAATTCGGGTGGGAGAGTGGACGCAAGCGTGGTGGACCGGGTGTGGTCGGAGATGTCGATGTGAAAAATGGATTGAGGATGGAGATATATTTCGCCGGGGTCATCGTAGTCCCGTACATCGCACGGAATGGTGCTTTTGAGATACATTGAGGTGGGAAAGCACGAAGGACGGCTAGGGTCCAATAACTTCCTTTCCAGCCAGGCTTCAGGTGGAATCGATATACGTTCGAAAGGCATGGCGGACATTATGACCGCCGCAGCCGCCTCGAGTTTATCGTCTGGAACGAGGAGCTGAAGGGCGAATAGTACGGTTGGTACGAAATGAACGAAACAGAGCGCGTCTTCTGCCCAGACGAGACAAGGGATATTTGCGCGAGTCAAAGCAGTTGCTGGCCCAAGACGCAGCATTTGTGTCTCCACAGAATCAGGACATTCATCGTAGTAATGAAAACCCATCGAGCTTTTAGGGGCTTGATCGCCAGAATTGATCTCAAGGTAAATTATCGTACAGAAATTATCGTACAGATCCACGACGTCCATAAGCTGAAACACTTTTTTGCCGTATCTGAACTGGTGGTAGAGAACTGTTTTTGGATTTGACATGACCAATTAAAGCACCGGAATATATAAAGCCCGCTGATAACTCACCTCGCCGTATCCTACCTAAGATTCAATGACTCCGAAAGGGTCGTCCGACTCGTCCATTTGCAAAGGACCACCAAGCAACGCGTCGGTCTCGTCCAGCTGCGTCAAGTCGTGGCTCCCTTCCAGGCCCAGTCCGTCTGGGGCGAGCGATGATATATCCATGAGCCCCTCGTCTGTGTCTAACCCCACACCGACACCCTGGTCCATGTTCGACTCCATCGCCTTCAATGACTCGTCCAACGCGTCGTCGTTGTTCTCGTCCAATAAATCCTCGGAAGGTTCGAGACCCATGGAGAGCTGGGGCTTTGGGGAGGGAGGCTTCGACGGCGGTTCTTCTTCCGGCGCGGGGGCCTCTGTCGTATCGGGAGCCGGCGCTGGGGCAGCTGCAGTCTCGTCTTTCTCGTCTTGGTCTTCTTCGTCCCCTTCCACAACCTCGACCTCGTCGGGCAAGGGAACCAGAGGCTCGTCAACTTCGCCCTCATCGTCGCTGAAATGCTGCGCCTTGTTGAAAGAAAATGGCAATAATGGCCGCATGTGCTTACTTGGGTCTTGGAGGTCTTGGTCCATCTGAGCACACGCAACGTTGAGCCCGCTGGCGCAGCTTCAGGAACGACCCAGACTTTTTCCCATGAAGGAACAGGTTGCATCAGCTGCCGCCGGGCGGCTTCAGTGGTCGCTGAACTGACGCCGACTCTACGCCTGGTGGCCATGTTTTTTGCAGGATAAAATGGTTTGGGATTCCGAATGAGGAAGGAGTTGGTCGCGGTCACGTGGAAGAATCTCAGGCTGCCACGGGGATTCTGCAGGTTGCCCGGGCCGGTGCCAAGGATGCCTTTTGACCACCACAATTTTGAGCACCATGCCACCAACGTTCCAAACGATGATTCAAATCCGAAACTGCTCCGGCCTGAGGTACCCCATGGGTAACACAGCGCCGCAATTTGATCCCCTGTCCGGTTGGCCCGTATATACGACTTTAGCCCGGTAAGAGAAATCACCGTAAGGCACCATCTGTCCCGCGACCCGGAGTAAAACCAGGAAGATCCAAGGAAGACACCAGGACTCTGAATTGCACCGAAATTTGGTTGGCCCCCTTTATTCGTCCTGGAAGACAATACTTATTCACCAATTCTCAGGGTCGGGCGCCGGTGCCTCGGGCGCTACTAATAACTTGATTTTCTTGGAGCGCCGTCACGGTGCTGCTGATGAGCCGTTTTTGTTTGACAGCAGTAATGTCGATCTAAACCTCAGAAAGGGGCCCGGCGCCTGTCTCAACAACAGCCACCACGGTCTACTTTTTCCATTACTCCTCCGCGAGATGCAACTGCTAGCCCGGAAGCGGTTCTTTGTCTCGACTTTGATCTGTGTCTCTATTACTGGTGTTCTCCTCTTCACCTTGGTTTTGCGAGACTCCTATGATCTATTCGACCGCAATCGCGTCGAACTAGATCTGGAACCATCTTCATCCATTCCTCCATCTTGGTCCGATTCTACTAGACACTGCGCGGAGAGGGAATCACCAGTAGACGACGCAGCTTTGGACCCACTTTTGGATTCACTGCATCCATTTGCATCGTTGAATGGACTGCCTACCGCGTCATATAAAGGCGAGTATGATGACCATCTACTTCTGTCCTTGGCTCATCGCTTCATCCTAGATAATCTCCGAAACCGAACAAAATACATTACTTCATGGGGGTCTTCAGCGGGCTGGGGTAAGTGATGTGCTCTGTCTTGCCTTTGTGTCGCTTAACCAGAGGGGCGCAGCGAACGATGTGATTAGCTTCGTGCGTCGTTCCAAATAAGTCGCGGTCATCGTGGCACTTACAAGTTTCATTTGCTAGATAAATCTCGTCTATCTCGGTCTGATAACCGAACGAGTGAGCATTCTGCCGGTCTTCACGTCAACACATCTACCCGCAAATACTCCTCCTTTAACGTTCGGCGAGGTGTTCGATGTTCCGCGCCTACGGAGGGCCCTCGGAAAGCCCGTTTTAGAGTGGCGGGAAGTGAAGGAAACGGATAGTCAGATTATGGACGATATCGGCTGCTGGAATGTGTGGGAGTCTGTGCAGTATAACGAAAATGCTCCACGGCACAGCCCTGTCACTCACATGCTGAATCTCGGTATGTCGCTCGGTTGTGCTACGTTACATACACCTCTGATGGTCCACAGATATATCTTACACCAAAACTCCTTACTGGGTGAAGATGATTCCTAACTATGAGCATGACCAGCATAGTACATTCTGGTCGTTAGCTTCCCTTGCTTTCCCGGCGGCGCGGGAGGCGAACCTAGTTCCTCCTCTTCCGTCACCGCAGCACCGGATGTCTCTCGAGCCTGACGATCAGCTACTGTGCTTTGATTTTCTATATGCGAGTCCCCAACCTCTCTTTATCGCCTAACATCTAACTCTTGACTTAACAGTATGTGGCTGCCCAGGAGGTTCGTTGACCACGGTTACTTGTTTATCTCACCGCTCATTTCGGAAACAGCCGTTTGAAATAGGGTTAGATTACAGGTCTGTCTTTTCAAGTCTTGTATCCAAACATTTCATTAAAAGTTTTGTAGCCCGGCTTGGCGGTATGTGGGGCAATACATGAGGTGGACCGCCGCCCTGGAACAATTAGCGGATACATACGTCCGTCAGGCGCTCAGAATTGATGCCCACGATCCAATACCACCAGTACGCTGATGATATTTCAATTCGCCGAGTCGAATATGACCTTTGCTCGCAGTTCATATCCATACATGCCAGACGAGACGACTTCCAGGGCTGGTGTGGTGATTTCATCCCCGAGGAATGTTTTGCTCCGCTTCATGTGATCGATCGTCGGGTGCAGGAAGTCAGGACCGAGATTTGGCAACGCAAAGGCATTATGGTCAATCACGTTATAATAACGAGCGACGAGCGGGGCAAGACTTGGTGGGATAAGGTCGCAGAGCTAGGCTGGCGGGCGCCGAACCACGCTCATATGAAAACGGAGGAAACCCATGGAAACTGGTTTGTTAGAATCCTTTGCCTAGAATAAATCCTGACCGAACCATCCAGGTATCCAGTCCTCATCGACTCTGTTATCCACTCTCAAGGCGCTGGTTTTGTCGGGACAGACAGAAGCACCTTTTCTATATTATCGGCCAGGAGGGTAGATTCTTGGCACGACGGTCCTGTTAGATTAGTGAAGTGGGGAAGGCCTGGGGCGGACGACCATTGATTGTGGACGGTCATAGATGTACTTTTGTACTTATTAATCGATAATAATGGCTCAGGCTGGCGAAATAATCTCTCAGCGGTGCCCTTAGGCTAACCGAATACACGATGCCAAGAGACCAGGAACGTTTGCACCGCTACGCGTCTGATTAAGAACGTTTGCGTCTCGACGCGTCTAATTCGGTCCGAAAGGCCGTTCACGTGGCCGTGACTCATGACGCACACATGCCCAAAAATGGACCAACGCTCACCAAACCCGGAACATCTTCTCCTCCTCAGACCTCAAGCATAGTTCCGACTTGCTTGCAATATCCTTGAGCATGGACGGCGCAGAAACTGGAGCGGATTCTCGAAGCATCTTCTCTCATCCACTTTTTTCCCTAGTTTCTGCATGTTTCTGGGTGATATGTGCGTGAACGGGATCCGATTCATGTTTACGACTCTTCTGAAGCAGCGAAACTGCAGTATGGGCTCTCTCCTGGGCAAAGTCTCTTATTGGCTTTGCCACAATTACCATTCCCCGATCCATTTATGAGATTTTGTCGTACTCAATGACACTCACTGTATGCCTTCTTCTCTCCCGATTCAACTTGTGCTAAATGTGTTTTGCGCTCAGCTGAACTTCTGGTCGTTTGCGATCATAGGTGTTCTCTCGTTGGTTGCGTTGAACTATTGGATACGCTTTCGTTACCTCAACGACTACACTCAACTCAAAGAACCACCGCTTGTTAAGCCCGACGCGAACGAGTTGCATCCTGACGTTAACACTGGTGCGTGATTAATATCCCATCGAACCCGCGATTTCATGAACTTTTCAGACCCCCTGCAACCTTTCATAATTATCTTGATGATTTTCTGCAAGCTGTTCGGGTCTTTGGATTTGTTCGTGCCTTCTCAGCTCGAAAATGACCACCACTGACGCACTAATTTAGCTTGAAAAGCCCGTACGAAATCTAAGCAGTTTTACTGGACAGCGTTGACGTCTGGTTCCAGGTGTTCCACGAACTTGCAAGACATTTACAAACCCGACGGTTGATAGCAGGAGACAGCATGTCCTTGGATCAGGATAAAAGCTTCTACTGTGTTGTGGACGGCATGGTCCAAGTTTTTGCGCAAACGGGAAAGGAGACCGAAGAACCAATAAGTACCT
Source organism: Mycena leptocephala (assembly GCA_029378395.1). Lineage (NCBI taxonomy): Eukaryota > Fungi > Basidiomycota > Agaricomycetes > Agaricales > Mycenaceae > Mycena > Mycena leptocephala. Next base: position 358,072 of record JARJLF010000112.1, read on the forward strand.
GGGAGGATGAAGGCATGAACGGGTACCAATTGCTCAACGAAGTCGGCAGCGGAGGTACTCTGTCAAGCTTATTTACGATACTCTCACTTTTTACGGAGGATGTGAAAATGAGTTGGCAGGACGATCCGGAAGACACCAATTCCTTCTCTGACGATGGCATATCGATGCCTCCCCGTAATCGTTCCGAACGCGCCAATTCGGACGTGCCGAGGTTGGACCTAAAGAACCGTACCCGGCGTTCGTCTACGTCGTCCTCCACGTCGACCGTCCATCCCGACCTCTTACTTCCCCGAACGGGTTCGATGTCGCCTCTGTTCGTGGATGAGCCAGAAACAGCGCGAGAATCTCCCCCTAGGGCTCGTCCACCCCTACCCAGCCGTCCTGCAAGCATCCATCGGGGTGTAGTGGCTCGTGCCACTGAAGACACCACACTCGCCGTTATACCTGCTGAAGCTTTCCGCCGACTAACCAAGAAGTTCCCCAAGGCAACTGGCCATATTGTGCAAGGTGCGTGCCTTTCGAGCTCATTGCAGCAATCCCGTCTCAATAGACTGTTTCTAGTTATCATAACGCGTTTCGCTCGGGTTACATTCGCTGCTGCACACAAATATCTTGGCTTAACTTCAGAAATCCTTCGTACCGAATTGGCCATGAACGACATTGCTTGTCATCCACTGCCAGCTTCCTTCTATGAAGGTGGTGGTCTCCAACAACTACGTCAACGCTTTGATGGCACGAGGAGGACAGAAAGCAGCGACGATTATTTCGCCTTTAACGGATCTGCCTCCGTCATGTCACCCATCCCCCTCACTTCTTCGTCTAGTTCCGGAGACTCTCTAGATGCCACATCGAACCCTAAAATCAAGATCGCGGATCCTCCGCATCCTCGACGGCAGTCCTCGTCTCAATCGGGACCTTTCAGAGTCCAGTCACGCCACACAATCAATGCGGGTGATTTAATGACATCTACCAATCAATTAAACGATATGTATCCTGGTTTCAAGCGATCGTATAGCATCCTTAATACTCCTCGCATCTCTCAACCTTCAATTCCCGATGCGGTTCACAGTCGCAGATCTGCAAGCACAGGCGATGATTTTGACTTGCGGGACGAGGTCATGTCTTGTATAGCCAGATCAATTGGTCTACTGCAGCCTCCCATAAGTGGCGGAGAAAGCGTCGAGGCTTCTCCTGCTTTCTTAGCGTACGACGCCGTTGGCCGACGTTCGTCGAGCTCTGAGGTATTTACCTCGTCGTTTGGATCTCTGTCGTTGTTGGACCTAGGAGATGATGCGTCCAGTATGACGGGAGGTTCTTCGACGATCGCGTCCGGCGACGGGTACATGAGTGGTTTAGACAATGAGGTGGAGATCCTGTTCTTTGCAGCTGGTTCCACACTTGCCAAAGCTGGAGAACTAAATACGGGATTGTTCTATGTCATCGAAGGTTTTTCTTTTCTTTATAAATTCCTAGTGAACGATCTGACGACAATGAAAGGAGTTCTTGATATCTTGCTCCCCGAAGACGAGGCTCACGTCCGCAAGTCAGCACAGAACGCTAGCCCTTCGGTCGCCGACGCGGAGCCTTGGCGGACGCCAGGAGTGAAGAGGGAGGCAAACCGGCAGAAACTCTTGTTCACTGCTAAGCCGGGAGGTATTGCCGGTTATCTTGGTAAAATTTTCCTTCCCTCCTCATGATCGCAATCTAATCCAACTCTAGCTGCCCTGTGCAATACTGCGTCATACGTTGACATCAAGGCAAAGACGGATGCTTACGTTGGGTTTTTGCCATCGCATGCCCTCGAGCGCTTGCTTGAAAGACGGCCGATCGTCCTCCTCACTTTGGCGAAGCGTCTCATCTCTTTGCTGTCTCCACTACGTAATGATTTCCCATCAAATACCATTTCTCACTAATCCGCTTCTAGTACTGCACATCGATGCTTCGTTGGATTGGATGCAAGTCAACGCCGGTCAAGGTTTGTGGCCCTTCGATTATTGGATTTGGCCGTGACTCATGCTCCTCACAGTTCTATGGCGGCCCGAAGACGTCAGCGACAGTTTTTATATTGTCATCAATGGTCGTCTACGGGCCATAACGGAAACGGAAGCTGGTGAGGTGACCATTACTGCGGAGTATGGCAAGGGGACACAGTTGGGGAACTTGACGTGATTACGAGCTCCCCAAGGCGAAACACGGTCCATGCAATCCGTGATACGGAGCTTATCAGGATGCCCCAAACCCTCTTTAACGCTATTTCTGCTCGGTGAGTCCTGCAACGGTTTGCGGTAGCATTAGCTCATTCTTACCGAAGAAATCCGCAAACAACTGCCAGTATGTGCGATTTGACAGCAGAACGGATTCGGTGATTAAATACAATTCATAGGCTGCTACGAATGATCGCCTCACGTGTAAGGGATGAGGTCGATTCCTCTTCCTCTTCGACCAATCGCGGACAGCATCGGACAACAATAACCTCAAGACAGTGGCCATTCTTCCGGTGTCTCGTCTCGTTCCTGTCGATGCGTTCGCTCGTAAGTGCAGGCGGCGCTGGAAGGGATTGGTGCGACAACATCATTCCTCAACCAAGCGTCAATCTCCAGTCACCTTGGCCGACATGCATTTACGAGAATGGGGAAGCTCAAAGCTGCAGGATGTATATACCATTTCTCCTTCTGATGGGAATAGTGGTTTATCTCGAGTCGCAGGGTTGGCAGATCAAGAACAGAAATATCGGACGGTTCTGTACGTCGCTGATTCGCCTGTAAACAGTGCGTGGACGCAAACATGCATCCGACAGGTTCGTGGACATTTTTGAACTACTGCGTTCTCCACGCTTACTCGCGACAGGCGGACTGTGTCATGGTTGTTGGTATGGGGGATGATCCGTCAATCGGGGAGTATGAAAGGTTACTGTTGTCGATGAAGACCACAGCACGCAAAGAGCTTGTCCTGTTACATCCTGATCGTACAGTTGTACCGGGATCCACCCGTGAATGGCTCAAGGTAAGACGAATTTGCCCACCCAAAAATCCACTCATCTTCTTGTAGCTGAGGCCATGGGTGCACCAACATATTCATGTGGAACTTCCGGTGTGCAGCATTCTGTTGACGTCAGCGTGCTATTGACATTTTCACACCAGGGTCTGGTGTTGCCCATACCCAAGATGGTCCCTCCCAAAGATCCGGATGCGGTCACAACACTGAAGAACCTCAAAGACAAAGTTCAGAGCGAGATCCAGAAATACCGCAAAAGCGGGACTAATCTCCGACCACAACGTTTGCCTCATATCAACGACTTTTCCCGACTGGCCCGCAGGATCTGCGGGAAATCCATTGTGCGTTCGCCATGTTCGCCCTGCTTGTCTTTGACTAAGATTCCGATTCTCGTGATCAAGGGAGTTGTCCTTGGAGGCGGAGGAGCGCGAGGAATGTCACATCTTGTTCGTTGCATTACATTGTGTAATAACATTTTCTCACGTTCGAGCAGGGTTTGATTCGAGCTCTGGAGGAATACGGTATCCCCATCGACCACATTGGCGGAACCAGCATCGGGGCTTTCATTGGTGGTCTCTATGCTCGCGAAGGCGATATTATTTCTTCCTCTGGGCGTGCAAAGCACTTCAGTGGCAGAATGGGGAATATTTGGCGGATTCTGTCCGATGTTACCTATCCAATCGTTGCGTACACGACGGTATGTGGCTCTCCCTTTTCAGAAGCTCTATAACCCAATATCAACTTCAGGGCCACGAATTCAATCGAGGAATATATAAAGTTAGTGTTTGACACATTTCGGTTAGGGTTGCATAGCTAATTTGTTGTATCCAGGCGTTCTATGACCTTCATATCGAGGATATGTGGCTCCCTTTCTTCTGCAATACCACGAACATTATGACCTCCAAGATGGAGATCCACGAGAATGGCTATGCGTGGCGGTATATTCGTCAGTGGTGCAATTTTTGGCCAAAGCTTCGTAATCTGTCTCAAGCTTAAAACAGGTGCTTCCATGACTTTGGTCGGCCTTTTGCCTCCCCTTTGCAACAATGGGGGCATGCTAGTTGACGGAGGATACGGTGAGCCCATTTCACAGCCCGACAAATATTTATATTGAACTCCTAGCCAGTCGACAACTTACCTGTAAAACCACTGCCCGTTTTTGAAGTAGTAGGCTCACATTTCCGATAGGTGGCGACGATGTTTTCCATGGGTGCAAGTTCTGTTTTTGCTTGCGATGTTGGCTCTGTACGTGGTTCGTCTTTGGTTGCGAACAATGCTGATTACGATCCAGCTTGATGACAACACGCCGCGGAATTTCGGAGACACAGTATCGGGTTGGTGGCTTCTGATAAATCGGTGGAATCCGTTCTCCAACGCTCGCCTCGTCCCGCCGATCACCGAAATTCAAAGTCGACTCGCATAGTGTGTGATATGATCATTGGTGCCTCAGTCGAATTAACACGCTTTTCGCAGTGTATCTAGTGTCAAGACGCTGGAAGATGCCAAAGTGACCCGGGGCTGTCTGTATATTTCGATGCCAGTTCAAGAGGTACTCATTTCTCTTGATCATCTTTCATGGATCGCGATTAATTTGAGGCAAAGTATGGCACGCTGCAGTTCAATAAATTCGAAGAAATTCAGAACAAGGGCTACGACGCCGCAATGGCTATACTGGAGAAGCTGGACGAAGAAGGTCGGCTTCCATCGGCCTTCATCGATGAGAAACAAGAAAGTAAAGGAGGGAAGAAGAAGGGACGGAGTGCCAGACGGAATTCAATTTAATTGTATAGAACTGCGAACTAGTAGCGCTGTCGATCAACTTCATGTCGGCGAATGTGTCCGGGATACGGAACACACTGATATCTTTCACCCTTGACTCGCTTCGTCTGTTTTGCGATCGAGGCACGCTGAGGTCCGAGAGGATTTTTCCCGTGGCTGGGAAGATGTCCTTTCGCAGCTGGTTCAGGCGCGCGCGAGACTATATCAGTCCTATCGCCGTCGCGGGAATATACTTCCTCCTTCCTTCCAACACTTGGCTCGATTTTTATCAATTCCTTCCTTCCTTCCTGCGCGGACACTGGCTGTCAAGCGGGTACGAGAAGCGCTGATTGCACGTCGACTGGAGACGACCGTGGCCTGGCTCGCGCGTTTGGGCAAGTCTGTCGATTACTCTGCGAGGCACTCCCTTTGGCCTTGGTTTGGAGTACTCGTATCCAGTGTTGGCCGACGTATCCGTTCCTCCGAGCCATGATGATGCTTTCGGCCCCGTGAAATCGACCTGTATGTCCTCGGTCGCCTGGCGGAGCTCCCCAGCTTAGCGTCGCCGTGTCACTGTCCAAATGTCATCTCGACTTGACTTGAGACTCAGTTGGTTTGCCAGGGCATCGCTGGTATTCCGAGACTCGAAGCCGTATCTCACGTTCGATGCTGGACCTATAAAGACAGCAGTCTCTGCCGTGTACCAACAACAGCACTATGTTGTTTCTGGTACTCCTGGTGGGCCTCCTCGCTCCCTGCTTGGCCTTCAAGGCGCAGTCGCCCAACTTGATGTCGTTGATCCCACGCGATGGTACCCTTTGTCATTTGCTGCAGGTCCCGAATCAATGCTCAAACTTGACAGACTACATACCATTTAATCCGGGGGATTACAGCGGATGTGCGGTCGATCCTTTCGGTCCCCCGATTGTCAGTGGAACTTTCCCCTTGGCCTGTCTGCATGTTGGTTGACCTCCGAGTCAATGTCAGACCATGCTCGAAATGGACTTGGGTGCGCCACTGATCAACCGCGGAGGCGTCGCGGTCTTGCAAACGAGCCTCGACGACGATGTTGGAACATTCGAGACAGACAACACGTTTCAGACTTACTATTTGGGGTGAGTTATTGCACAGTTCATAAATTGACAATGACGCTAATGCGGAGCCAGTGCCGTTGATCTCGCGTATACAGACTCGACGGGGACGTACTACCTCGCAATCTACGATACGGGCGCTGTGGGTTACGAGGGTACCAGCTCAGGTGGTCAAGTCTATGTTCCCAGCGCTATGACGGGGAAGGGAAATTATATTACAACGTGGGTGCACCCTGGCGCTATTGGCTTTGCTAACACATGCAATTTTCAGGGTCTGGGTCCTCGACTGCGACGGCGTCCTGACCCCCATCCTCGATAATGCCACCGAGTACATTTTTCAGTACGACACCCTTAGCAACACCATTCTCACTGTGACGTCCGACGCGTCCTCCACCTTTTCCAAGCGGGGTTTCGGGGACACCATCCTGCATTGGCTGGGGGACCAGGCGGGCGGCACAAATATACATCAGAACGATGGCGACCAGCCGCGCTGCGACTCGAGACAGACATCCTCCGTCGCAGCCGGCGCACCGCCGAACACACCCAACGGCTGCGGGTCGGCAAATGGATTCCACCCGCCCCAGCTCACTGCCGATTTCACGCCCTGCTGCAACCAGCACGATATCTGCTATGGTGACTGTGTTTCCGGCTTCCTCGATTGCAACAACGCTTTCCACGCCTGTATGCTCAACACCTGCGAGACCACGTACGGCGTCAATGGCGCGACTCCGAGCGCGATAAAGGGCTCGTGGTGCCGCAATGTCGCTGATTCGTTTTATGATTTTGTCTCGAGCACCAGCGGGCGGAATGCCTTTGACGCGGCCCAGGCGGAGCGTTGTGTCTGCAATTGTGATGACCCCCTCGACAGGTTCTGTATATGCGACCTCAACGGGCCGCCGCCGGACCAGGACTGCAGCCCCGAGAACTGTTGTGCGTCCGACGGTCCGACCAAGGAGAGCTGCAGGTGCTGCTTCACAGGGTGCTAGTGATGGGTATTTCCTTTATTTCTCGGTACGAGAAGCTGTTACTGTACTTGTTAGCCAGAATTGAACCATTGACAACACGTGCGCCTTGACGCCGCGAAAAACTCGTGGAGGTAACAGTCGAAGGAGCAGTAGTAGCGGGGAGATTGAGGTTAGAATGGGGTCCTGAACTCGTCGCCTGTGAGAGAAGACAAAAGCCAAGAGGTCATTCAAGCTTCGGGGCACAGAGAGAGCCGCGTATACAAGAAAGCAAAGGAGGGAAGAAGAAGGGACGGAGTGCCAGACGGAATTCAATTTAATTGTATAGATTCAAAAAATTAATAGGACTATAGTCTATGAGTAGGCTATTAGACTGCTATTAGTAGCGCTGTCGATCAATGTCATGTCGGCGAATGTAATAACGCCGTCGATCACACTTCGTGGCGGTACACGGCGATCAGCTCCTTTCTTTTGAACAACCGACTCCTGCAAGCTTGAACTTTGAAGATTAAGTTCGAGTGTTGATCTGAGTACCAGTAACCAGGGGCTCCAATGTTCTAGATTGTCTCAAACATATGTCGACAAGTGTCGACATTTGTCCACACTCACGGCTCTCTTCCAGCGTATCACTTCAACTTGAAGCTCTTGGTCATTTCACTCCCAGACTATGTCTTACAATCGAAATTTGGGCTTGCGAGGAACCCTCCCCTTCGGGAACCATTCGCCGAACTCAAGCCAGTGTGTGTCCTCCCGCAAGCTCGTTCACCATGCTCCGAGCAAGGAGAACAAGGGCGACCGCTCCCCGGAGCTGGGAGACAAGCGTGTCCGTTCTTCCTCTGAATCAGATGAGTTGGACTCCAAGCGGTCAGCTGGTAAACGGCCTCGAGTAGACGAGGGGACATCGCCCTCAAATTTCTTCGACCATGCGACCCCGAGCCCTTCCTCGGGCCCTGATAATGGTAGTTTTTACTCATCCCACTGCTTATCTCTCACATTACTAGGGCACTTAATTGAACCAGTATCCACTTCCGCTGACCGTGAACCCGAGGCCGACCCAGGTTCACAAGAAACCCAGTCGAGCGACGGGGACGATATGGATGACTTCATTGTCTCTGATCACTGTAGCGAGGTGTCGGACGACACTTCACCAACCAGCAATGATTCTGGATCGCAGCTTTCGTCGCAAGAAATTCAGGCTGCTAGCAACGGGTACGATATCGACAATTTCATTAATCCCGATCACTGAAGCACCAAACCAGCGATGACTCTGGATCGCCGTCGCAAGAAAACCAGACTGTCAGCGATGGGTACGATATCTACAACTTAATTGACCCTGATCACTGAAGTGCCAAACCAGCGATGCCTCCGAATCACAGCGTTCGTCGCAAGAAAACCAGACTGCAAGCGATGGGTACGATATTGACAACTGATTGTCGCCGATCACTGAAACGCCAACCAGTATATCGCCCCCATCCACTCCCCAGGGTACGTCCCAGATCAGTTTCCGTGATATCTTACATATTTCTCACTCCAAGTTTTCCCCAGAGGAGAAGTACAAGGAACTTTTCAAGACATTCATTCAATATCTATTCCACTTCAAAATGGACAAAGAGTTGTCGCATCTCAGCGACAAGGACAGTGCGTTGACGCACATGCACTATGTACCGAAACCGAAACTGACATAAGAAATTCAGGGACATATATTCGGGACACTCTGAGGAAGATAGAAAACTTGATGTTTCAGTGGGCACAGACCTTGGGTGCGACGTGCAAGCCACCCTACAAGGCGACATTGAAAGAGCGGCCCAATATCGACTTCACGAATACTGACGATAACTCGAGTTGCGCAGGATGCTGGCAGGCGGGATTGTTCACATGCACAGAGCATGGATATTACAGAATGACCAGTGACAGAGGTACCTATAACCAACAAACACTTGAGGTATGTGTGTTTGTTTTCTTGAGGTGACGGTCCAAGCTGACCAAATCATCAGCCCGAAGAAGAAAAACACTCCGAGGAGAGTTATGTTACACAGACCGCCTTCCCAAACAATGCCTTGGCACCCTATGTGCCGTATCATACTACAGTCAAAGTGATCGTGGGTGAGCGATGCTTCCAGCGAGGGAAGCTCTTGTACGTACACCTTTTGTTTTCCCCCATCCTACCTGAATTTATTTTTAGCCACGATGTCATTCACTTCCGTTTCAATGCGTTCCAGCTCGTCTCTAGCTTGTGTGAGGACCCTGAGGAGCTCAAGCAGCCGATGGAAGACCCGGACACCGCCTTTGAACTTATCTGGGAAAAAACCCACTTCGATTATGTGAGTGCTTCGGACTGTCGATCGACCATGCTTTCTAACCGCGTCCACTCTTAATCAGTTATGGGATCAGTTCAAAGACTTCGAGAAGAGATACGATGCACTGATGCCGAAGTTTCAGCAAGGCTTTTAGACCTGTAAACTGTTCCAGTGTAATCTTATTGAATCAATGCTTTGACGGTCTTTACTGCGAAAATGGATTGACGTCTACTAATAAGAAGAAAAACCTGCTTTTCGGAAATATACGCTTAAATAAAGCTTAACCACGGCGGCGCTTATTTGTACTGTTCCATCCTGCCATCATCATAATGCGTCCCATCCGTCCAGAGGAAAATCAGCGGCCGTTGGATTCCATCGGTCTTCATCGACGGGAAACAATTTAACTAGTCTGAATAGTTTAAGGGTAGATTTGCGCAATCAGTGGCTGTCCTGTGTCGGCTATCTCCGAGTCACAACATTGACTTGAACCCAATTTGAACCGCATCCATGAACACACGCATGAACACACCCCTCGTATGTATATACGAAGACCCGCGAAACCCCACAAAGCTCCTCGGCCAGTGCTTGACCTTTGACTGTAAAAAAGATGAGCAGGCGGGTATCGTGCGCCCCTCCCTGCCCGACCAGGAGCTCTTGTTGTACCACCAGCTGTGGCGCGCGCTTTTGCGGGGCTCCGAACCCATTACCCAGTCTTCCGGAGATCCTGAATACCGTGGTCGAGACGGTAAAGAGGATCAAATAACGAGACCGGCGCTTCCCGTGGAGCTCGTGCGCCTAATCATCCGCACGGTTGGGTTCATGGTCCCAGACCGCCAACAGACACAGCGTGCAAACCGGAGCGTTTTCGTACGCGTCAGGACACGCGATGAAGAGCCCGTCGTATCACGGGTATGGTTTTGGACAAAACCATTGAATATGGCGAAGACTGCAGCGGCACAACTGGTAACAGTGTCGCGCGACCAGGGATGGGTTTACCCACAGACAGACATTTCTCACAGTTTTTTCGAGTGGATTTGTTCCAATGGAAGCGTGCCTGCCCAGGAAGAGGCCGCCGCGGGCCCTGGAGGGGCTGTTACCGGCAACGAGAGAGCATGGAGAATCGAAAACTCGGTGCAGAAAGAAGGAACCAACTCTGCTCCGGACCATAAAGCCCTGTGGCGACGGACACATGGAAATCCGGTCGCAGATGACCGGCACCAGCAGCACAACGGGCCCCGAGTGGGGATGGACGATGAGATGTGGAAAGGAGCAAAGGAGGGGTCAGTCATTGTAGTGCGGGTATGTGCGCAGCAGGCGCTGTGGGAGAACGATGCGCGGTACGGTGAAATTCTGATTTGGAAGTGGTTTGAGCCTGTTGTTGCTGTGGCTTGAAAGTTTGGAGGCCGTGTCACGGTTGTCGGACTTTTTCAGCTTTGTATATTATGAATTTTGCTGTAGAGGAGGAAGATGGATGTTGGTGGTGAATTCAGAGCGGCCAGTGGTAGGAGAAGTTTTATGCCAAATTTAAGAACTTGAACACGCGTCGCGTTTGTTTGGCGTAGTTGTTGCAGCATCTTGCATTCGACCACGATGTCCTCAGCCTCAGTCTGTACTTCTCCTCCCAGCTGCTCGCCCTCATCTCCTTCACGCTGAAAGGAATCGCCACTTCCCTTGATATTCCCTCTGCCATCTACCGCTTTGTGGGTTTACCCGACAGCATCTCCACTGCCTACATTGCGTACACTGTGACTGAAAGTTCTCTTGCACTCATAGTACCTGATGTTTCTGTTCATCCTCCTCCTCTCCCACATCCCCACTTCCCGACGTTCGGTTCAACGATGGTGACAGATTCCACTCGCCGACGTACAAAGACGGAGTCAGTTTTCCCCCGCGATCAGTTCCTTCTGTGCGTTGCCCAGCTCCTCGGTGTTTGGCCTTGGACGATTCGAGGACGCTCAAAAAATCAGGATCAGCATTTTTTGAAACCGCGGTCTTGACTGCAAGCGACGTTATCCCCCTCATTGCCTGTCACTTGGTTTTTTGTTTTATGGATTCAAGATTTTCTCGCGATTGCAAGGTAAACTAGATGCGAAGTTAAAAAATCTAGGCGCATATGTACGCCGTACTAGAAAGAAGTTTGTGAGCCTGGTAGACGACTATGGTGACGTCATTCTCTTCCGTCAGTCGGACCATGGATGTAATGCGGTTTCTAAGTTGCCATCTTGGGCATTCCGTACTTTGCAGCTGACCAGCTGGAAATGTTCGGTATGCGTTCAGGTGATGAAGAGTCGGTACTAGTCTTCCCTCTCTGTTCGCTCTCAACTCGCGTTTTCCTCGGTCCGCTAAACAGTTAACCGGTCTGGTCACTGCGGTCATTGCATCCGTTCTACAGGTGGTCGCGGGAGCAGAAAAACATAAAACTTCCTTGGACAGCAACTCCCCTTCTAAGGATATTCTTGGAAAACCCTCGCTATTCGAGCTTCAGGTAAGAATAGACACTGAATGATTCTGTTAGAGCATAAGTTGTGACCAGCCTTCAGGACCTTCACCAGATACGCAGAACAGGTAAGAGCACATTCCTACCTACTACCTATCTTCGTAGGTACACAACTCCACTCAGTTCCATTTGATATGTCGATTGCGACTCTTTTCTTCTGCAGCCGAAGCATAAGTATCTTCTTCAACCCACACTCAAATACATCCAGGTTAACTCATGACTGATATAATGACCTCAGCTAATACATTATAGTCCACTGGAGCATTGTCTCATGTGTTTTTCAGTCGGGTACGGCGCTCTGTATGCTGCGTTCATTCTGCCCGGGAGCTGTAATTTCTTTTGGTAATGTAAGGGCTGCTGAGGTTTAAAAGACAGCCTCTCGCAACCCTAAAATCCAAGCGGAACCCAATTGCCTCTCGCCTTCATAATGCGCTATACATTTACTCTGCTTCTCGCGACATTGACCGCGGTCATTGCAAGTCCAACTACGGTCGAAAAACGGGCCGCTGTTTCAACCGGTATGTCAACGTGAAAAACACGGTCCAGCTAATGAACTCGCCACTGCCCAGCAACGTTCAACGACCTGGTGTTTTACTTTCAATGTGCGCCTGTTAATTTCTGTGCCTTGATATTTTGTCTTAGGTCCAGTAGATGCGTCCTCTTCGTACTCGGCCGCCGGCTGCGCTCGTCCAAATGGAAACACATTGGTTTCGAACTTCAACGATTCTCGCACCGATACTCAAGGTTTCATCGCTCGCGATGACACCAGAAAGGAAATTGTAGTTGCTCTGCGCGGAAGGTGGACGGCTTTCCACTGTCTCACGCATGACATTAATCAAAGGCGAACTTGAATCCATTTCTCGCAGCACATCTGCCCAAGATTTTGTCACCGATGCGGAGATTGTACTCACTCCGTTTGTGTCCCCGGGTGTCAATGCTCCAGGTACGCACTACGTGCTTACGTGGGGCTAATAGGATTTCAGCTCACGACTCACGCAGCCGGATCCACCGCACACACCGGCTTCTTGGCCGCGTGCGTATTCGCAAATTCAACCTCGAATGTGACCTGACGTATGGTTGTTTCAGCTGGAACGCGGTTGCTCCCACTGTCATATCGACGGTTCGGGCTCAAGTCGCGGCGCACCCAGGTTATCAGCTCGTCTCAACTGGACACTCTCTTGGAGGTGCCCTTTTTTATTTTCTTCCGCTTTTATCAGTCTCACGCTAGGCCAGGGGCCCTTTCCTCCCTTGCGGGCATCTCCTTGCAGCAAAACTTCCCAGGGAATACTGTGCGCATGTATACATACGGTACGGCACTATTTACTATTCAATACTTTCAGTCGGACTAAAATTCTGTGCAGGACAACCGCGCACATTCAACCCAACGGGAGCTAATTTCATCAATGCTCAATTTGGTTCGCGGGCTTTCCGCGGTGAGCGTTGCCACTGACATCGATGTTCTGCCGACTTGGCTGATTGCGCAAACTCATAGCTGTTCACACTACCGATGGGTTCGTCGCTTTCGGAGATTTTAAATATTCAGCTCATTGAATCATTTTATATCCAGAGTGCCCACGATTATTCCCCGGCTTGACGGGTAGCCGCCGTTCTAGTTCCTAAATCTTATTTCATCACTAATCTGCTTTTACGCCGCCTAGATACCAGCACCACGGTGGGTTTCCCAGGCTGCCTTCCACATATTTAAAAAGACTCTGAATGCGAATGCGATGCTTTTCAGGCGTCGAGTTCTGGAATTTCCTCGACCCGGCCTCCGCGGTCACAACCAAGTCCTGCGTTGCGTCCGGCGAAGACCCCACCTGCTCGGATTCCATTCCATCTGAGGGAATCGATGCTGCGCATCTTACGGTATGCTTTTCAAAAATTTGTAAGACGGAAATCGAGGCGCTGACGTGGACGGGCAGTATTTCAACATTTTTGCGAGCACGACGTTCTGTACTTGACTCGCTTCATCGTCGACCCGTGACTGTTGTCTCCCTTCATTAACGACTTGTGGCTACTGCCTTTCTGTGATCATTGTTTGTATAGCTTTTTAAAATGAATGCATTTCTTTGTGCAGCCACATGAGCATGACCGTCCTGGGCCGCAAAAATTGGGTCGGCTAAATAATGAGAACCCGTGTGGGGACGGATTTCGGTGCCTGAGATTGTAGTACTAGAAGTTGTTCTTCAGGCCCCAGGGCCGAGATAAGATGTAAGTTGCTTTGTGCTCACCCCTCGAATTTCATCCGCGATCGATCTCATGATCGACGGAAACAAAACAAAAAAAGACAACCTGATGACAGCGGAGGCAATTAATATTGCCACGCGGGTCCTAATCGGGTAACTAATCTTCCCGATATGGCCATAGGAGGCTTCCGTAAAGGGAGCGAAGGATCGAGGGACAAAGAGATAACGCGATAAAGGGACAAAGAGATAAAGGGATAATGGAATGAGGGACAGAGGATAAGGGACGAAGAATATGGCAACCGGGTACCTTGTGTAGCCACACGGCGGTGCAGGGTAAACGGCGAATACAAGTTGTGGGGTCGACGGAATTGGCATATAGATTTTATCTTTTCCTTTTGATAGTAAGGTACTACCTTTACTTATCCATTTAGTTATAGTCAGGAACAAGTCGTCTCTAGTATATATTCATTTGTACTCGAGCCGTCGGTCTCCCTCAGACTTCCGCTATTCTCTGTGCGCGAAGACTGAGTTATCTATTATCTAATCTAGAACTCTCGCAGAGCACTTTGTTGTCTCACTCTTACAGAACTCATTCATTTAGTCTTACCAGTCCAAGTTACAATTTCAACTTATTACAGTACTAAATTCGACCTCAAAGCGTACCGAACTTCGCTTGAAATTGCAACTTAGACCTTGGTCGAGGCTGATTAACCCGCCTTTCCGTCTTCTGCTCTAGAGTCTAGACTCTTCTGTTGCTGGGTTTAAGGCTAATTATAATGTCCTGACCTACAGTAGCGATAAGCTAAATTAATTAAATCCCGCCTTGGAGCTATATTAGGTCAAATATAAGCGGGAATCGAGAGATAGATGGATTTGTGGATGCATAGATGGATAGATCCTGCCAGTGCCAGTCTGTGGGACCAGACCACTGCATCGATATCTAATCTACGTAGACATGGAGACAGACAGGCACAGCAGTAATCGGTAATTATAACTTCGTCTTATCAGCAGTGCAGTACTTATCGCACCTGTATCAGTATCAGTATGTTCAGATTCAAGTGCAAGTTCCGAATGGATTCCTTTAAATTAGGGCCTCAACCGCAAAAACTCCACATGTTTTAAGTAGTGTTTACTGTTTTGTGCAGTGTTGGTGTTTAGGGACTCGGGTTGTTGTTGTAACTACGGTTACGGTGGATACCGGGGTGGTGGTACGCATCTGCTTCGTCTGCAGTGAGGCGCGAAGTCCTTGGGTTAATTGACTGCGCATGGCGCATGGCCGAGACCAAGTGGATATGAATCTCGCCCAGAGAGTCGAATACTTAGGCGCGTTAATATAGACCTCGTATACAGTCTTGACGGAGACCCTATCCCACCCCAGACTTCCCGAAGGGATGGATCACGATGGGTCGGAAGGTAAGACGAGACAGACCTGGAGGAAGTAAATTTGGAATACGCATCCCCGCACCGAAGGTAGAGATAGGTAAGTAAGATTAGCGCGTCTCCCGACAGAAGGGAGGCGCGAGCGGATATATTATATGGATACGAATGTGAATTTGGTTCCGATTCCGAAGAGAGGCGGATATAATGACAAAATGCTAGCGCTGCTACTCCCGTTGTGGATCGTTGTGCCGAATACTATACTAAGTTAGCGGGTGGGTTATAAATACGAGAGTGCGAGTTCCCGATGGGAAGACTCGGAGGCCCATCCCAGACTTCCCCCGGAGGGATCACGATGGTTCGGAAGCCGGGAAGGAATACCACGGAGGTGAGAGTAGATTGGAATATGAGCAAGGTGAGATTAGGATACTGCGGATACTGCACCACACCGCGCGCCGAAGGCAGAGATAGACAAGATTAGCGCGTCTCCCGACGGAAGGGAGACACGAGCGGATATAGTATATGGACATGAATGTGAATTTGGTTCCGATTCCGAAGAGAGTAGGGTCGGATGTACATTATGACACCGATCGCGAGCTCTCCATCCGAAATGCTGCTACTCCCGTTGTGGATGTCCCGAATACTGGCGGCGGGTTAAAAATACGAGAGAATACCAGCTGTTGGACCACAGCGGCGTCTGTCCAGCCTGAGCTGCTGTTGGTTCGACCGCCGGGCTGGGTGGAACGAATTTCTGGTGTAGACCAGCGTGTGTATTCAATTGTGCAGTGAAGAGCTAAGGCGTTCATTACGGAGAATCGAGGCGGTGCGGGCAGCAACACCAGTGTCCTGCAATATGACCGGGTTGGGGTTGGCCCCGCAGGTACCGGAGACGCGATTTTAGAGAGTCCGGTGGACACGGTGATGCGAGAGTGCCGTGATGCTTGCCTAATCGGTAGTAAAGCGAACAACAGCGCCAAAGATCGCGCTGTTTCTACAACGATGGTGAGTCTGGACTCGTTTCCACTGCTGCTGTTGCTGTTGCTGACGACGAGGGGGGGTATGTAGTCTTCCGAGCTACGGTACACTGCGAACACACAGCTGGAGCACCGTGCGTGTCTTGGCTCTTCTTCCTGTGTGAATTTGGATTAATGCGATAACTGTCAGTGCATGCCAGGTACACCGGCACCGGTGAGTTCTTGGTGTATTCGCTTTGAATGGGCAGCTAACGAGCTTGGACCTTAGGACACGCGGACTTGTCGAAACAGTGGGTGTCGTTTCGAGTTTTGTGATTGCGCATGCTGATGGAAAACGCAAACGTAGCGACTGGGTAACGCATCAGCACCGCGACACGCTTGCTTCGATTGTGGGGCACCCGACGTTGACGTCGTTCCTTGCCATTGCGGACGGCGAGTCGATTGGTCGCATCAAGTTTGAGATGACCGAGGTGGGTTCCATCTTTTTTTTAATAGAAAAAAGTTGTGTCTTTGTTCCCGTTCTGACATGTATATCAGCGGATGCTGCAGCCGTGTGGCCCGCCGCCGCGCAAAGATGAGGATTAGCAGGAGAAGAGAGCCGGATTTAGAGTACTTTGTATTCCCGCGATGGGTACTCGATCATTTTATGATGCCGTTAGGGGTTGAATTAGAAAACGTCTGAAAGCGCCATTCACTGCTCTGACCACAACCGCCATTGTCTCCAACAAAGCTATTGCTATCCAATCCACCCGGTGGCCTCGAGCCAACCCTACAAATGGCCGCAATGGAAGTCGCACGCTCCTTCTCGCTTTCGCCTTCGTCCACCCCGTCTGCCACCGCGGACTCTTTCCACGCAAAAGCAGCGACCCCAGAGCCCCATTACAGACTATCTAGACTAAACACACCAAGCAGCGCATCCCTGCGCCCTCCATCTATTATTTCCCGCTCCGTCTCAGCAGGCATGACCTTTGGTTTCAAGAAAGAAAAAGACAAGGATCGCGAGAAAGATAAGTACCCCCGCGCGCCGTCTCCCGACGACAGGCCCGCCAGGAGCTTCGGCTTCACCCTACGCAAGAAGGTCTCGCTCGCCTCGCTCATTTCGTCGGCGGCGAATTCGCGCAGTGAGGATGACACCATGTCGTTTCGCACCGCGTCCAGCTCCAGCGCAGGCCAGGCCACCCTCACGGTCCCACTCATTGAGGAGAAACCTGTTCCCGGGCCGAGTCTCCTGCGTGAGGACGTCGAGGAGGACAGCGACTCTGACGAGGACGTCCACGCGCCAGACCGCTTCGTCAAGAAGAATGCGTGGCGCACCCGCCACAGGATGAAGCTCCACCCGTACCCGGATGCGCCTTATATGCAGGCGTACGACCCCGTCGTGCTCGAAAGGTGCGCTATTTTTTCAAAGGAAATATTGCTCAATTAATTAATGCCACCGAAAGCGAGCGCCACACGCACTATCTCTTGCGGCGTCTCGCGCCCACGGGCTCGCCGACATTCCACGCCTACCACAACAACCCGCCCGCGAGCGTCCTCGACCTCGGCTGTGGCGCGGGTTTCTGGCTCCTCGACGCCGCGCGCACATGGCGCACTAGCCAATTCGTCGGCCTCGACCTCGTCGACGTCGCCGTCGCGCCCCTCACGGACGGTTCTATCCCCAACGTCCGCCTCGTGCGCGGCGATTTCCTCAAGTACGCGCTCCCTTTCCCCGACCGCCAATTCGAGCTCGTCCGGATGGCCAACCTCTCGCTGTGCATCCCGTTCCCCAAATGGGAGTTCGTATTCCGCGAGGTTGCGCGTGTGCTGGCGCCTGGCGGGCGGTTAGAACTCGTCGACGACCAGACCTTCTTCCCGTACGGCGACGCGCCGATAGAAGAGGCGACGGAGAGCGCCGCAGAGACGTTCCCCCACCTCGCGACGACGCCAACGGCCAACCCGCTGTCCCCGAGCACGCCCACGCCCGCGCCGCGCGTGCCACCACCCACGCCAGCGTCCGGCTTCTTCGACGAGTCAGACGACGAGGACGAGGACGTGTCAGACGAGGACAGCTCCGACGCCGCGTACAAGGACGCGCTGCAGGAGCCGAGCGACGACGAGCCCGTGCTGCCCCCCACGCCCGACACCGCGTCCGAGCACTCGTCCTTCACGGACGCCGCGTCGACGCTCGTGGGCTCCGAGCGCGGTTCCGTCGAGCTCAAGAAGCTCTCCCTCTCCGGCCCGCCGCAGCTCGACTTCGAGCCCACAAACCGCCCGTTCAGCGGCGTCGAGCATCTGGTGATCTCGATACCGCCGCCGGAGCCGCTTGCTGTTGTGGATTTGACAGTGGAGGGGGAGGACGGTAGTGAGAGCGAGGGCGAGATGCCGCCGACGCCGGTGCCGCCGCGCCCGCTGCCTTCGTCCCTCATGTCCGTCCCGACGCCTACGGCCACCACGCCTACCTCTGCTTCTGCTTCCGCCTCCTCCACCTTCCCCCCTCTTTCCGCCTCGTCTACGAAATTCAGCTCGTCCGCCCCGCCCACCCCCGGCGCCGACGCCCTCTCTCCTCTCCCGCCTTTACCCAGCTCCGAATCGTCTTCCTCCGGCCCGTGGACGAGCAAAAAGGCGGCCTCGCGTGACATGGAGCGCGTGTTTGTGCGCATGCTGGCGACGCGGTACGGGCTGCATCCGCGCCCGGCTGACGCGCTCGTGCCGGTGCTTGCGCGGGTGTTTTGTGCCGCGGGAGCGAGCGTGGGCGGCAAGGGGATGGGGACGGGGACGGGGAGGGTGGAGCGCCCGACGAGCATGCATTTGAAGTTGGCGCCGGTTGGGGTGGAGGAGCGGGGGGATGTTGTTGTGCAGGCGCAGGGGGGAGGGAGGAGGAGCGGGAGCGGGAGCGGGAGAAAGAGAGGGAGAGGGACAAGGACAAAGAGGGAGGAGGGAAGAACGTGCGGACGTGGATGACGACGGTTGAGTCGGAGAGGGAGAAGACGGGCGGGGGGCGGAAGGGGAAGAAGGAGAAGGAGAAGGAGCGGCAGTGGGCGAGCGAGCCGCCGGTTCCGCAGGGCGTTAGCGCCAAGGCGGCGGAGCGCCTGGGCATTACGGGCGCGGGGGTGGCGACGGCGCCGCAGATTAGGCGGCCGCCGACGCTCGTGGAGAGTCCCGAGGGGAGCGAGGACGAGGAGGATTTGGATCTGAGCGACGAGTTTAGTGAGGAGGAGGAGGAGGAGTCGCCGGTGAGCACGGGCGCGAGCGCGAGCGGGCAGCCCAAGGGGCGGGGCCCGTCGACGTGGGTGCCGCCGAGCGAGTGGGACGCACCCCCACTGCCGTCGCCGAGTCTGTCGAGGGAGCACAGTCGGAGTGGGAGCGCGAGCGGCATACTTGTGAGCGCGGTGAGCAGCAAGACTATCACGGCGGCGGCGAGCAGCAAGACGATCACGGCTGCGTCGAGCAGCAAGACGATCAAGCAGTTCGCGTTCGGGGCGAACACGCAGCCCCTGCCTCCGCAGATGGAGTCGCCCTCGAAGCAGCGGCCGTTGCCGCCCGCCCCTGCCCTCACCCACACGCGCGGCGGGTCGAACGCCTCGACCGCCTCGGCCATCTCCACCGCCTCTTCGTCGTCCTCCGCGTCCTCCGGCGCGTGGTCCGAGTCGGATGAGTCGGGCCAGCCACCGCGCTTCGCGCCCGGACGGGTGCAGCACCCGGGGCTGATTCTATGGCCCGCGACGTTCATCCCCGTGCCGCCGCAGGAGCTCGAGATGCACGCGACGAAGCACATGCAGACGCTCCTCGGGTGCAAGCCCGCGCTCGCGGAGTTTGTGGGGACGTTTGTCGACCCGAGCACGGGCGAGCGGGTTGTGAGTGAGGACGAGTTTGAGGATGCGGTGTGGGATTATGAGTGGTTAGTTATTCTGTCCTTCTTCGGTTTCGCGATGAGCCTTTACTGATGAGTTTTGTGTGACTAGCTTCCGCCGCCCGCGGTTCAACTGGCCGGAGCTGGATGAGGCGCGTCTGGAGGCGGATGAGGTTTCGTCGGATTTCCCGACGCCTGTGTCTGCGAGGAGCATGCACCACACGGTTCCGCGCACGCCGACGGGTGGAGAGGCTCCTGTACCTAGGAACGCCGCCGACGAACCGCATCCGTTTGGGCGGAACGAGCTCACGCATTTGCGGACGTTCCGCGTGTTCGGCGCTGTCAAGGGTGGGGTGATTGCGCCCCTTGTGCCTGTCCTCTAGTTCTCGTCATTGGCCTTTACGACTCCTCTCCTTCGACAATGTCCTCTCCGTCGTTTTCAGACCTCCCGACCTCACGATCGCCACGATGCACGATCCTCACGCTCCCTGCTTTTCATACTTATCGACTCGACCACACACGCACTATCCTTTATCCTTTATCTCCTCGTTATGTCCAGCATCTGCATGTTTCGGCGCACTCTCATTTTATCACTCTCCGCTCACACTCTCATTTTCGTTTCCTCCATCATCGCATCGACCCGGATAGGTATCTTATTTTGTTTATTGAGTATCATACAATAGTACAGTAGAACAGAGACGTAGTTATAGGTGTAAGCGCTGAAGTTGAAATGGAATGAAAGTATTTTGCAAAATGTGGGGACTCGTAAGTTAGGTCGATGTGTAACGATTATCGGTAATATCCTGTTGTAATATGGTGTACTGGAAAAATGCTGTAACACTGTATGAGTAAAGTTCGTTCAAAACCGACACAGTTCTTCGATACAAGTTACAAGGCGAACATACATCGCATGCCTAATTTTACATTTGCATTCCATCACTTCCTTCACTCCCTTACAGCGCTTCCAAAATCGTCTTGACCCCCCACGCCCCCGGGTCCGGCACCCTCTCGTCCCTCAGCATCTCCTTATCCACATACGTGCTTCGCCCAGCCTTCGCCTCAATATCCCGTGTGTGCTCCGCGGCCGCACCGGCCTTCTGCACCGCACCCGCAAAGCCCACCTCCGAGAACGCGGTCACGAACGCGGCGAGTGGGTCGACGAGCGTGCGCGAGGGCGGGCGGGCGCGGGTGTATGTGTACAGTTTGTTCAACGCGGCAGACAAGGCGTTGCCCCACAGTTCTGGAGTCGCGGTCGTGGTGGAGCCAGCGGCGGATTGTATGCCTTGTGCGAGGGCGGAGAAGAATATCCTGAGAGGAAGGAGGACGTCAGTTTAAGCGTGTATCGGTATCGGCACCAAGCAAAAGATAGCGTACGAATACAAAGCGCCGCTGGTCCCGCCCATGGCCGTTTCTGCGACCTTGGCGATCGCAACGACGTCCGTGACGAGGTCCGCGCCAGTGATGTTCCCCGTGGCGATCGCATTTTCCACCCCTACCAGAAATGTGAGTCTGTGAGCGGTATTTTGCGGAAGTAAACGCACCTTGCGCGCCAGCTTTGAGCGTAAGTCCACAATCTCCATCGCCCGCGATCGTGTCCATACGGGTGATCTCCGGCTCCGCAGCCACGAGTGCGCCGCACGCGCGCTGCAGGGCAGCGAGGAATTCGGCCGGCTGCGGGGCGGCGATGCGGGCGCCGGTGGAACTTTTGGATGTGGATGTGGTAGCCGCGGGGGCGAGCGGCGTAGGCGTCACGGGCGGTGCGGCGGAGTTCCATTTCCATCCAGGCGTCTGCGCGGGATCGTCGAGGAGGGCGAGAAGGCTTTGTGTCAGCGAATCCGCATCATCGGCGCGCGGGAGGAGCAGCAGCGAGAGGGAGAAGCCGGGCATGTTGAGGCTCGTCTGTAGCGCATTGTGAGCACCAATGCAGAGCTATATAGCAAGAAACGCACCATGAACGTCCCGGCGAGCACCCTACTGACGCCGATCTGGCGCTTGCCGAGCTCTTCGCGCGCCGCACGGACGACACCGCCGATCTCGAGCTCGCTCATGCCGCCGAGATTGTTCACGAACAGAACGACCTCGTCTTTGCCGTCGTGCTTGAACGGCAGGAACGCGCGTTCAGTGTCGGCCGTCGAAGAGATGTAGTCGAGGAGCAGCGGGATGAGCTCCGACAGCGGGGGAACGGGCGAGAGCCGCCTATGTCCTGCTTCATTGTGAATCCCTAACCCGATCTCAATTTCGGTGGCTGAAAGCGAAGACGAAGGCGGAGCGGTGCCGGGGACCTGATCACAGTGAGCAACAGCAATAAAAAAATTAGAGAGACGGGGCGCACATGGCAATGCTCGAGCCCGACGCCGATGGTGCCGATGCGCCTGGCGACCCACTGCGCGACGGAGTAGATCTCGTCGAGGCTGCCACCCTGTGCGGCGAGGGCGCCAGCGATCTTGTAGACTAGCACGACGCCTGCGAGCCCTCTGCGCGCATGAGCCGGAAATCAAAAACTGGTTGCGCTTTGGCATACCTTCGCCCGACCATCCCGCCCTGAGTTTTGCCTACCGCGACGTCGTCACCGACCACGATGAACTTGACCTTATTTGATTTTTCAGCGTGCTCCGCGGCGTATTGCTCGGCAGCGAGGCCAAAGTTGAGGACGTCGCCGGTATAGTTTCTGTAGCATTCTTAATGTTGATTCCACCGCAAATCGGCTGAGACATACTTTACGAGGATCAAAGTTCTGCGGCAGGGTCGTAAGAATGAGGATTAAAAATGACACAAGGACGCACCCAGCGTCGTTCTCGACGAGATCAATACCCCTACGGACCTGGCTGGAATTTGGCGAGGCAAAGATGTTTCCACAGACGGCAGCTGTTCGGACATTAACTCAAGAAAAGAGGAGCTTGCAGGACGCACCACTGAGCATTCCCTCGCCTTGAAAGTAAGTTAGCCAATGTTCAATTCTCTTCGTTAAGAAACTCACCAACAAAGCCTGCATGCGACGGCTCATGGCCGGAGCCACCTCCACAGATTAGCGCGACTTTGGAGCGGTCCAAATTCGTCTTGTACACCACTTGGAGCGCTCAGACATGGATGATATCCACGAGAAGTGCTTTCACCTTTGTTAGGAGGGTCAAACGACAGCTGGTTGTTCACCGCACATAGCCCAGTGAGAGAGTCGACAACAAGAGTATCGGGGTCGTTCAGGAGATGTTTTTGGAGCGCCATGTTGTATACACCTCTGTGCGAGGATGAAAGACGGAGCGAAGATGGGCTTTATACGAATCTGAGAATTCGGAATCCTGACCCAGTGACACCTGATTATTTTTCCTAGCTGTGTCTCGGATACTGCTCCGATCCGCGGCGTAGTATCCGACCATGAGCCATGAAGCTAACATGAAAATTCGGTAGTCTTGTGGTAGCGAGATAGTTGAAGTAAAAGGCAACGGTCTACATGACTCGGCTAAGGACCAGCTAAGCGCGAACGCGAGCACGACTGAGGTGGTCTCAAGATCGACGCACAGCCACCAACACAGCCACCGAATTCTTGTTTAAAGTTTGTTTCCTCCTCAATCCTCCCCTATTTAT
The DNA here is from genome assembly GCA_029378395.1 of Mycena leptocephala. NCBI lineage: Eukaryota > Fungi > Basidiomycota > Agaricomycetes > Agaricales > Mycenaceae > Mycena > Mycena leptocephala. Next base: position 381,619 of record JARJLF010000112.1, read on the forward strand.
TAACATGTCTTTCTCCAGGGAAGCCCTCCGGGAAGCACTCAAAGAAGATTCACTCTCTTCTGCTTTGGTCCAGATCCAAAAACTGGGGACACCCTCACTTTCGACGAGATTTTTGGCCCACTTCCAGCGTTCCAAAAGCTTAACGTGGTGACTGCGCTGGACCTGTTGGATCGTGCTCTTTTCTCCGTTGAGCTCCACACGGACTTTGTCGACGCCAACACCGACGAATCATTGCAAACTCACCAGAATCTCGGCATCGACTGCCTCCGCCGGATCACCCGAGACTCTTCGTGGGTTGACGATTTGCTCAACCAACCTGCACCCAAATGGAAAGATAAAGTGGTCGATGAGTTTATTGGAGATGATATTAGAATTGCGATAGGCAAGAAAAGTACGTCTAGCGCTCTTTTCTGCTCTCTACTGTTGCTCACAGGATACCAGCGATGCTCAAGCACGAGGTAGAGGAGGCTACGGTTAATTTCTTCGCCGAAACTCAAGGCTCTATTGCCCATGAGGCCTGTCGGGTCTTCCCAGGCGTTGGTCCTCGTTCGATATCTACGGTCGTAACGAGCGGCGGAACTCTGCAGCCGGTCATCTTGTTTTATGCCCACCAGGGAGACCAAAAATCACCTGGACGACCCTTTGAGCGTCGCCAAAAAAAGACCCTCGAATTTACGATTTGCCATGCCCAGGACCTTGAAGCTGCGACTGGTAAAAACCTCGAGGAGATCACGGACAAGGGCATCCAGGAGGTTTTTACCCAAGTACGCTGACTTCGATTCGTACCCGTTCTTCATCTGACTCGCTCTGCAAAGGTATACACTTCTAGTGTGTCGCATACGGAGCCATGTAGTGTCGTTTGGATGGGACATCCGTCGCTGTACAGAATCGGCTACATACACAACCGTACCCTGTTCGTCTCGAATTGGCGCTCGACAGAACCTGAAAGGGTCAAGGCCCTCCTCTGCAAACACATGTCCTGGAAAGCACCTATTTCCCAAGGCCATCTCGTCCGTGAAACCCTCGCCCTCTCTACAGCAGATATGGAGGGATTCATTTCACGTCGCCAAAACAATAATAATGGGATCATCGTCAACCTCGCTCATCTTCTCACCAGCCCTTTCGAGAGCCTCGCGCGCTACTGGACATCTGAGATCGTGTTGGGAGACGGTACTTTCTACGGATCACTGTAAGTTCGCTTTGGTGTGGCCCAGCCATTATTTACTCAACATTGTCAGTAAACCGGGTGGACCATTCCCTTTGCATTTCCCCACCACTATCAAACCCCGGTTCGTATGGTGCAATTCGGGCGTGGTTGCGAAAGCTGTCGGCCCAGATGAACTCAAAATGTGGCACCATCTGGCGACGTTGAATATCAGTGGCGTGCCCACTCTTCTGGGGACAATGACCATACATTCAAAGCCAAACGCAGGGAGAAGTGTTATCTTCCTGTCTAACTGTGGGGAACCCGTAATGGAAGCAGGACTCGACCTGGACGAAGAGGACGGTGGTTTGATTAGGTCTGCTCTGTCCCTGTTCAGTAACTAAGACACTGACCGCAGTCAGATCCAATCTACGGACTATATTGCGTACTTTACGGAGTCATGGTATACACCACCATGATATCCACGGCAGAAATGTTCTACGGAAAGGGGATCGTGTCTATCTAACGGATTTCGGGACGGCAGTTCAAGCCCAAGACTGTCGACATGAAGGGGATTGTCCAGATCTCGAATTCCTTCTGGATCATGAGGACTCGATCGTGGACGTACCCGACCTGGTACCATCTTCGTCCCAATTACTGCGGCGTGACAAACCCGTCTCCCTACTCTTCCTCGTCTCAGCCGCGATCGCTTCCCAAGCCATAGGCGCGGAATCGTCCCCACGTCCTGCAATCTCACGATCATCACGACCCTCACGACCCTTGCTTTGCTTACTTCTATCTTTATCGACTCGCCTCCGCGCGCCCGCGCACGCACTATCCTTGAAATGATATTACGGCCGCATACAGGTTTTGACGGCCGTAAACCACTATTGAGAGGCGCCTAAAACACCAAAAAACTGCTTCAAATTAGTTGAATCTCATATATATATTGATCACAGGTGCGAAATCCGAACAGGTGCTCAGAATTAAATTTCTAGCTCCAGATCGTTCAATTTCTGCTTGGTATACAGTTCATATACGGGCCTCGAGAACCGTTGCGGTACGGGTCAGTATAGTATCTGGGTGCATGGCCGTACTGTACTAAAAATCTGGCCTCTGGTAGCCGTATATACGGGGGGCGTACACAGCGACCCGTATATACGGTTTGGGCGAACAGCCCTATACCTTATTTTCTTTATCGACTATCATACAGTAGAGCACAGAGTTGTTGTAAATGGAATGAATGCACAATGTGGCCTCATCAACTCATGTATAGTACCTCGGCAATTGCCGTTTCGGAGTTTGAACCTTAATTTTCTGTCCTTGTCCACAGAACTCTTAACCTTAGGTGCCTTTTTTCGTATCTGCTCTCTCTGCGTCTGCTAACAGCACCCTACTAGTCACCTTCTGACTCATTTCCGGTATATACAATGAGTTACGTCGCTAAGGGTGAAAAAGAATACGACGCGACGGGTGCCCCAGTGCCCGGCGTGAAAATCCACAAAATCCGCATCACGCTCACCAGCAGCAACGTTAAGAACCTCGAGAAATGTCGGCCCCCCGCCTCTTCCTTGCGAAAACTAGCTAACAGACAGCCCCGCAGTCTCGGCCGACCTCATCAACCGCGCAAAGGACAAGCAGCTCCGCGTCAAGGGCCCCGTCCGCCTCCCCACCAAGGTCCTCCGCATCACCACCCGCAAGACGGTGCGTCTGCTCGTCCTGGTTTCGTTTGGGAGTTTTGCTGACACCCCTCGTAGCCCTGTGGTGAGGGATCGAAGACCTGGGACCGCTACGAGCTCAAGGTGCACAAGCGCCTCATCGACCTGCACTCGTCCAGCGAGATCGTCAAGCAGATTGTGAGCACTCCTCCGGCTTCGATATGCTCTTGGACTTATTTTTCGCGCAGACCAGCATCAGCTTGGAGCCTGGTGTCGAGGTCGAGGTCACAATCTCTGCCTAAATCTACGTTCTTATGGTGTTCTCTGATATGCTATATATGCATCTGCGGGATCGCATGCTATTCTCTCGCGTTGAGAACGCGCAATGTCTGCAAGCTTTGAAGATGATTTAAAGATGATTTAAGGTGTCTTCCTACATCCTACTTGAACTTTTCTATGTGCGCTTCTCCACGCCGGTGCTTTCGAGTTCCCCCTCGAGGCTCGGCTCCGTTGGCGATGCGAACTAACCTGAGCTCAGGATCTGAAAATCCGCTATTTGCTGTATACCGTTCTACTGTCCAATTCCTCGCAGCGAAGTTTATAATTACATTCAATTGTCATTGGAAGCAAAGTACAGACACAGTGTATGTAGTCTACATCGAAGCATGCAAAGAAAGAAAAAAGAACTCACTCAAACCACCACGACAAAGTTGCTCGGGAATATATGTTTCCCTGGAATCCGCCTCGAGTCGTCCAGCAGCTCGCCGCTCCACCACCCATCTTCCGGCGTAGCGGTTACAGCGATGATGTCCTCCTCCCGGAAGTCAAATTCCTCGTCAATCGTCGCCGAGTAGTCGAACAGCGCTTTGACTGTCACGATAGTTGGAATCACAATATATAGAAATCGAGATAAATAAAAAACGCACCGTAGAACAATATCCACTTCCCGTCGGACGTCTGGTTGTACGCGCTCGCATGCGGTTGCGGCTGGTATACCTGCTGCTGTTGCGGTAGCGGGGGTTGGTACGGTGCGGGCGCGGGTGTGTACGCGGGATGCAATGGGGGCGCCTGGTGCGGCGGCATCGAATGCCGTTGTTGCTGTTGCTGCTGGTACCGCTGTCGTGCCTCCTGGTACCGTTGTGCCATCTCGTCGTGCATGATTGCGCTCGACCCGAGCGGACGCATCATGCTGCTCGCGGCCGGCGGCGGCGCGATGAAGCTCTGCCGCACATTCGCCATTACCGGCGCAGGACTCGGCCAGCGCGACATCGACATTGACTGCGGGCTGCTGCTGCGCGATCCCGCGTGCTGAGTGAATGAGGCGCGTCAGAGGCGGTGGGCGGACGGGGACGGCGACAGTACATCATCCTCTGGGCGACCTTCAAGCCATGCGGTGAGTTCCTCTGAAATGGTGGTCTGCTCGTCTGTTGGCGCGTCGAAGGCGAGAGCGACGCGGTGCAGAAGATTGCGCTCTGCGTCTGACTCGGCGCGGTCGACGTGCAGCTTCTTTATGTGCTCGCGGTTAAATGCCTTGCGACAAAGAGGACAATTGGAGGGCTCGACATTGACGAGGCAGCTGGGGGTGTCATTTAGCGCTGGGACACAAGGCCCAGCAGTGGTTACGCACGATCTGCAAAATATATGGCCACAGGGAATTCCGTGGGGGGTGTCATCCGGGGTCAGCCACGAGTACCCGTCCAGACAGACGTCGCAGCTAGAGGACTCGTGAAGCACGAGCGGCATGAATCATGGGGGAAGGAGAAGATGATTTGCGTGTGTTTGGTCGGCGCCTGACCTCCGCCTCACATCCAGCATGGACTGCAATACTTACTACCTTGAAAGTAAGTTAGCCAATGTTCAATTCTCTTGGTTAAGAAACTCACCAACAAAGCCTGCATGCGACGGCTCATGGCCGGAGCCACCTCCACAGATTAGCGCGACTTTGGGCGCGGGACACGCGTACAACGCGAGCCAGGGCTCTCAACAGGCCACGGGCAGAGCCTCGCACGACCGCCGAGCCAGGTGGCGGCACGCCCGGGGGATCGCGCAGCAGCAGCCCGCAGCCAATGTCGATGTCGATGTCGTGCGGGCCGAGTCCTGCGCCGGTAATGGCGAATGTGCGGCAGAGCTTCATCGCACCCCCGCCGGCCGCGAGCAGCATGAGTTGGCAGGGTGCGGCGAGCCCGAACAACGTGGGGATTGCGCTCGACCCGAGCCAACAGCGGCGGTCGATGCCGCCGCAACAGGCGCCCCCATTGCAGAGTGCGTACAATCATTTTTCGCGCAGACCAGCATCAGCTTGAAGCCTGGTGTCGAGGTGGAGGTCACGATCTCTGCCTAAATTTTTCGTTCTTGCCTTCTTACGGTGTTCTATGATAATGCGTCTATATATGCATCTGCGGGGGTTGCATGCTATTCTTTCGCGTTGAGAACGCAATGTATGCAAGCTTTGAAGATGATTTAAAGATGATTTAAGGTGTCTTCCTACACCCTACTTGAACATGTCTATGTGCGCTTCTCCACGCCGGTGCTTTCGAGTTCCCCCCTCAAGGCTCGGCTCCGTTGGCGATGCGAACTAACCTGAGCTCAGGATCTGGTTATCCACTATTTGCTGTATACCGTTCTACTGTCTAATTTCTCGCAGCGGTTTATAATTACATTCAATTATCATTGGAAGCAAAGTACAGACACAGCGTATGTAGTCTACATCGAAGCATGCAAAGAAAGAAAGAAAAAGAACCCACTCAAAACAGCACGACAAAGTTGCTCGGGAATATATGTTTCCCCGGAATCCGCCTCGAGTCGTCCAGCAGCTCGCCGCTCCACCACCCATCTTCCGGCGTAGCGGTTACCGCGATGATGTCCCCTTCCTGGAAGTCAAACTCCTCATCAATCGTCGCCGAGTAGCTGAACAGCGCTTTGACTGTCACGGTAGTTGGAATCACAATATATAGAAATCGAGATAAATAAAAAACGCACCGTAGAACAATATCCACTTCCCGTCGGACGTCTGCTGCTGCGGTTGGTCTCCGCGCCCCGGCTGCGGTGACGGTGACGGCGAGCGTCTCACGGGAGGTTGGTACTGGGGTTGCAATTGCATCTGCTGTTGCGGCGCCCGGACGAGCTGTTGCTGCTGCTGTTGAGGAGCTCTTACCAGCTGCTGCTGATGAGGTTGTTGTGATTGCTGCCATCCGCCCCCCGCGCCCCCCGTTGACATTCGATGCTGCAACCCATTCACCGGGTTGTACGCGCTCGCATGCGGTTGCGGCTGGTATACCTGCTGCTGTTGCGGTGGCGGGGGTTGGTACGGTGCGGGCGCGGGCGTGTACGCGGGCTGCAATGGGGGCGGGGGCGGTGGCGCAACATACCCTGGCTGGGGCTGGTACGGCGTCATCGCACCATATGCCGGCTGCTGTGGTGGGGGCGGTGCGGGTACCGCTGCTCCGCCACTCATGTAGCTCAGCCGCCGGTGCGGCCCCGCATGGGGATTGTACACACTCTGCGGTGGGGGCGCCTGTTGCGGCGGCATCTGCCGCTGTTGCTGTTGTTGCTGCTGCTGGTACCGTTGTGCCATCTCGTCGTGCATGACGCGTCCGCTCGGGTCGAGCGCAATCCCCACGTTGTTCGGGCTCGCCGCACCCTGCCGACTCATGCTGCTCGCGGCCGGCGGCGGCGCGATGAAGCTCTGCCGCACATTCGCCATTACCGGCGCAGGACTCGGCCCGCGCGACATCGACATTGGCTGTGGGCTGCTACTGCGCGATCCCCCGGGCGTGCCGATCCCCGCAAAGCCCACCTGGCTCGGCGGTCGCGCGAGGCTCTGCCCGTGGCCATGCTGAGAGCCCTGGCTCGCGTTGTACGCGTGTCCCGCGCCCGGCGGCGCGCCCGTGTAGCTTCCCCGCCGGCTGTTTGAGCGGCTCACGGACTTGCGCTCCCCGGGCAGCGACTGGTGGTAGTCCGTCAGCACATCCGCGATCAGTTCCGCGCCTGGCGGGGGTCCTGCCGCCGACGTGGGACGCATGAACGCAGCGGTGATCGGCGCAGGGTTGGGCGATGCAGGGCGCGACGCGGACGGGTGCGTGCCGACCACGGCCTCGGCGGAGTGGCGGTAGTCCCGCGAGGGCGAAGGCGAGTGTGAGCGTTGCTGGTTCGGTGTGATCGTCGCGGCGCTGCTGCTCGCGACGGGAGCAACGAGAGACATCGACGACGACGGCCGCGGATTTTGCGATGGCCCAGCATCCATCTGCCCGCGCCGCGACTGAGTGCCGCGCGACGAATTTTTCCGACGGATGGTGCCCGCGGTCTCCAGCTCCTGCATCTGTTTCGCCAGCGGATCGAAGCCGCCGTTCTGCGGCGACGATGAAAGCGAGACGCGACTGGACGACGGGCCGGCCTGTGTGGGGTCCTTCGACAGATCAACCTTGTACGCGTTCGGGCCGACTTTGATGAAGGTATCAGCGTTGGGGTCTATGGGCTCTGCGAGCGGATCGCGGGGCGGCACGCGGTATGAAGGCGACACGGATTTCCGGGTGGTTGGTTGACGCGAGACATCTTGGACAGCGCCACCGCCGTTGGTAGTCGGCGAGAAGCCGTTCGTGTGTTGCTGCTGTAGTGGTTGCTGTTGCTGCTCTGGAGTTGGAGCGGCGCTCGTGCGGCGACTCTGCGTGTTCTGGCGGGAAATAGAACCAGCGTTAGGTTCATCTCCGCGGCGCACGGCGTGAGGGACCCCCACGCCTGCAGTATTCACCGTCGGCTCATCCTCTTCTGGCTGAGCGGAATTTCGGCGCATGGGAGGTGGACGCTGAGATGAACGGGGGAAGTTAGAGGGGCGGAAGGTGGGCCGGGACGATGAGGTGGGGATGGCATTGGGGTCGCTGAAGTTGACGAAAGTAGGCGGATCAGGAATCTGATTGCCCGTCCCGTAGTCGCGTACAAAGTTCTCCATGTCCTTCTCCGGTTCCATTTGCTCCAACGCAAGTCGCATCTTCTCGCACGACTAAGGAAGGATAAGGAAATTGACCCAGTGAATAATTAGGAAATGACTCACCTCGTCGTCGGAGACACAGACGGTCGACACGGCGTTTGCGTACGCCCACATGTTATCCTTGGTGAACTCGAGGCGGTCCTGTTCGAGATCCTGGCAGCTGTCGCAGAATACCTTCCAGTCCTGCTCCCACTTGGCAACCGTGTCCGCCAGCGCGCGCGCAAAGTTAGCAAAGTCGCGCTCGTTCTGGATTACCGTCTGTTGCGCGCGCTCGAGCTTGAGGTGGATGCGCTCGGCATCCTTGCCCTGCACGAGCCCAAGCTGGGCGGTGTACGAGTTGATGCGCATGCAGTCGCCCTCGTACTTTTCGCGGGCCTTGGTGACGTACGCTTCTTGGGTCTGCTTGGCCTTGAACTCCTTCTCGATCCCGCTCTGGTACGTCTTCTTGTGGTGCTGCTGTTTGGCGTGAAACGCAGAGGTCTGAGCCTCGAGATCGGCGCGGACCTGCTGCGCGAGCGTGAGATGGTATTGCGACTGGCGTTCTGTTTCGACGCGGATAGTGTCGAGAGAGTTTCGGAGTTCTCTGCAGATTTAGTTAGTCAAGATCAAAATAGATTTTTGGAGACAACGCGGAAACAGCGAGGCTCAAAAATAGCGCTTTTGGAGTCCGACACGGTACGCGCGTAAACGAGCGCAATTGGAGGGTCCATGCACGACTTCGAGTTCAATTTAGAAAATTGTCAAAGAGTGCCCGGCTTCCAAGGTAAAGCCGGAGCTCGGAAACGGGGTCGCAATTGACGAGTCAATTTAAGACCCAATTCAGATTGCATGGAATTGCATTGCCTGCCGGTTTCCGAGGTATGCCAAGTCGGGTTCCGTGAAGGATATCCATGGCATCCGATTGCACTGCAACTCACCCTATCTCATCCCTCCCAAGAACTTGTTTCCCCAGTTTAGCAAGCCGCCGTGCATAATCGTCCTCAATGGCCGCCCTAATTTCCGGTCAATAACCAAGTCATCCAGGCAAACCAAGGCGGACCTCTCCTTCCAGAAATTGCGCAGCTCGTCCATAGTCCTTGCGGCCCCGCGCATACGGGCAAAGAGAACTTCGACTCCCCATCGCCGAGCCCCCAGAAAGCGTTACAAAAGTCGCTGGATCGATCATGGTGACCCAGTTCAGCTCCCCGAGCGTATTTTGAGAGTGAAGTCGTGGATGGCTGCCGTCGCGCAGACATGGTGGTCAAAGGTTAAAGGCCGCAAACCAACCAACGCCTAATACGCGATGCAAGGCTATTGCCCTTGAACTCAAGCAATGTCAAACAACACGCTTCTTTCCATTTCCATTTGGTTTCCAGGTTGTTTCCATGTACATACTCCGTGTCTCCGACTGCTGGGGCTTTAGTTTCCAACCTGTTGGCGGAGATCTCTCCTTTCAATCAGTGCTACTGCTCGAACTTCAGGGTTACGTCGCGCGTTTCGCTTAACAAGCAGGTTGTTGCTTGGCATTAGAGGATTCAAGGCTTTCCCGCTAGTTCATAACATTCATACTCCTACCTTAGGATCTCCGACGCAACGTTGAGAACGAATCAACTCGCCACATGCGTTGGACTTCGACACTGACGCATCATCGACTTGTCCAGTCACTTTTGTTGCGCGTTCAAACGTTTCTCGTTTCCGTCTCTTCTTTGGTCTCACCTGAGCCCCTAGGCTTACCCCTCCGATCAAACCTCTCCTTGGACGTGACAACCGACCTCTTTCTTAAACGGCCTACCGCTCCAGCGCCGTCCTGTCTGCATACCCAGCTCGAAATATGCGTTCTTTATGCACTGCGGTCCTGCTTTGCTCGTGATACTGATTTGACGCCCGCTGGGAGACATGTAAACAAGCTATGAGCGCTTTCTGAGTGGTTTTTACAGAAGAAAGTAGAAAGGGTTAGAGAAAGCGGAACACGCGTATAAAATGCAACAGCGAACCTAATGGCTGAAAAGGAAGGCAGACTATAAGTACCACGTACAATTTTGCGCGAATAAAAACTCGTACGCAAAGTGACGACAGCCCGAGTACACGAAACCGGAATTTGAAGGGAAGCATGCCTTGCGCGACGAGTGCATCGAGGAACTGGCGGCTCGCAGTCGACAGGTTTCTGCTCCCAGGACCCCGCTCGCTCCTAAACGCTACCTTATCCCCGTCGCTTTGGTCGTCCTATCTCTGCGCTTTGCGCTCTTTTTCAAGTCTATGTCGATCAACAAGATCGAGCATCGTGCCTCGGACCTCCCGGCGGACCTCCCGCCTCTGGACCGCATCGTCCAACACTGTGCGGACGCTGGTTACCGCCAGAACGGCACCTACTTCGCAGTTGAAGGCATCCCTCGATTCTGGATCAAGTACGGCACCAATATCACCTTAGGCGAGGCCCTTACACAGGACCAGGTGGCCCAGATTGTGAACGCCGACCCTACGAGCGTTGTACGCGTCCCCCAGGTCTATCTCGTCTTCTTGCGCGAGCGGTGTCGCTACATCGTCATGCAGTACATCGCAGGCGACACCGTTGCGCGCCGCCAGCCGAGCCCCTCGAGATACGCAAAGGGCGACGTAGCGGCCGTCGCCGCCGCCGTTAAGCAGCTCATAGACCTTCGCGTGCCTGCGGGCACTCCCCCCGGCCACGTCGGCGGCGGACCCATCGGTCACGACTTTTTTGTCGAATGCAAGTCCACCAGCGAATACCCTACGGTAGGAGATCTCCAGGCCCAGGTCAACAAGGTACGCTTTCAGGTTGCCTTCAATACATACCTCACATTGACACCCTATCGCCCCGGTGGCAAACAAGTTGGTTGCGGCTCAAGGGCTTAGGGTCGATTACTCCGGCGAGATCGCCCAAGGTCTAGTCCTTTGTCCATCCGACATCGACCCTTCCAACTTTATCGTCGACTCTGAGGGAAAGGTCTTCGCCATTGACTTTGGCCGCACCGGCTACATGCCGCCCTCGTATATTTCTTATTCGTTGGAGCAGCCGAAGCTCTTTACGAAAAAAGTGGCACGTCTCGTCGAGTATCCAAAATCCGCCAATCTACTTGCGATGCAGGTAGCTGCAGGTGCGCTAGTGCTTAGTGGCAACAACTCCTTGGGTATGTAATCGTCGACGATTCTGTCTCGCTGCGCGGCACTGATCGACAATCTCATAGGCATTGACCTTAAGCATTAATCCGGTAGTTAGAAGGGAGGCCCGCATTTCCTAAACTTGGCTCGGCCATATTTGAGGCTCTGCCTAATGTTGCGTTTGGTACACTGGATTGGATGTGTAAGAACTTGATACACGTAGCGCAGTATGCCTCTATGACACGATCGAGGGCAGTCTTTTAGTTTTGCAAGCGTAGTCGATGTATGAGCTCCTCGCATTTTCATAATCGTCCTCTCTTTCCTATGAAAGTTCCGACCAGGCGCTACTATAACGTAACAAATCGCTCCGACTCTAGGATTCTTCGAGCCAGCTTGTCTTGAGCTCTCCGAACGCTGACTCCTAGGCATCTACTGCGATAATCGTCAATTTGTTATCACCGAAGGGATACACAATCAACAAGCTATATCGCATTTAAGTCATACACGTTGTACAATCTATACAGGCAGAACACGGTAAAATGTAGTACAAAACCAGTCAGTGGTCGATAGATCGTACAAGTCATTACAACAGTCAGAAATACAAAAGAAAAAAATTCGTCTTCTTACATTGGTGAACCCACCTTTCTTACATTATAGTACATCCTTCGTTATGGACCTCCGGGATCGCCTGTGGGGAATGATTTCCTGATCTACGACCACCAGGAGACCACCACCGCGTCCCGCGGCCAACCGAATCATCAATGTCGCTGCTCCCATTCGAATCGTTCGCGGCCCGACGCGTCTTCGCCTTGCGCCGCTTCTCGCGCCCAGCCTGCACCGCGTCGACCGTCTGCCACCCGTAAAACGTCTTCACCACCACCCGCCCCGGGTCACACTCGTCCTGCCCAACCTTGAAGTCATCGACGCACCCGTCCCGCGCATCGAGGTAAGCGAGCCCCCGCGCGCCGTGTGCGCGCCACCCCAGCCGCGGACGCGTGTGCGCCGTGAGGTCCTTCAGCAGCGCTTCGCCGAAGCCGCGGCAGTCGATCGCGACGATCTTGGCGTCCGCGATGGCGCGTCGGCGCACGGTGCGGACGAATGTCTTCAGAACGACCGACCCCATGCGCGTGTTGTCTGTCTCGAGCACCTTCAGGCGGGTGCAGCCGCGGATAAGGCCGAGGAGCGCGTCGTCCGTTACCTCCAACGCACCAGAGATGACTAAGTGCTCTAGGGGCGACTCGGGCGGTGGCGGCGCGGTGTCGTCCTCCTCTTGCTCGTCAGGAAGAGGGGGCGTCAGGACTGCAATCACGGCATCGGTGATAGCAGCGTCTTCAAGATCAAGTCGCTTGAGCAGTGGCGTGGTGTTAAGCAGCCGGATAAGCCCCTCATCCTCAAGGCTACTCCCAATGCTAGCGAGCTCGAGATATTCCAGCTCCGGAACGCAATGCGCGAGATGCGAGCACGCCGCGTCCGTAAGCAGCAGACACGAAGAGAGCGAGAGGTGGCGCAACCTCGTTACCCTGCGACGGTACTTGTTGGACTCGTCGATGTTCCGTCCCGCCTCGTGTGCATTCAGACATACAATCTTGAGCCCGTTCTCTTCGTCCTGCTCGTCGTCGTCATTACACGCCACAAACGCCTCCACCGCCGTATTGTGCAGCTGCCGGACATAGCTCAGATCTAGTACCTCGAGGTACGGTGTCGCCCGCCCAAGCGCTGCCATCGTGTTGTCGTCAACGTGCTTCAGGCCGGACAGCCGCAGCTCCTTCAGCGACAGGTATTCTCCCCGCGAGGCCGCAGTTATTGCAAGGCTCCGAACGCCTCCTGCATCCATGTTCGAGCACCGCCCGAGGTCCAGCACCTCTAGCCGCGTACAGTACACTCCGATGATGTCGCAGGTTGTGTTCGTAACCGCCGCCAACCCCTTCAGATACAATCGCTCCAGCGCGCGTGATTGGATAAGGAGGTGGTGCAGCGACCGCGTCGTGATTGCGGAGCAGCCGCGCAGATTGATACCGGTGAGGTGGGTGAACGGAAGCGAACCCGTGCTCACCGACATCGCGGAAAGGCTGTCGGTAACTTCGATGAGGGTGCCTGAATGGAGGTTCACATGTCCTGCGACATTGATGTTCTGGATGAAGCCCCCGGCGGCGCGTGCGATGCGTAACAGCAGGGATTTAGGCAAAAGGGGGAACGCGTGCAGGTCGAGGTTGACCCAAATCTGCCCGTCGAAAACAAGTTCTTGCCAGGATTTCGAGACCTGCGCGAGTGTCATTCAAATGGACTGCATAGCGATATCAATTGACTAACCCGGCTGAAACGCACAAGCTCGCGGAGGGCCTTGTCCCGTCCCACCCATTTGTTTCTCGACGATGATGCCTTCGCAACTGTCCACTGGCCATCTCTGAGCGCTCGCGCGTGATCGGCTTCGTGCACGGAGATGAGCGCGACCATAATGTAGACCCGGAGCTCCCTCGGAAGCACGTCGTCGAAGTAGTTCGGGACAAATAGTGGGATTGGGTCAAATACGTCCGCCGTGGAGACTGGGATAAGGTCGAGGGCAGAGATAGGGAACGGCGACGAGTTTGTGCGGCCCTTGAGGGCGGGAAAGTAGTCGTATTCTAGCGCGAGCGCAGAATCGTTCCGCCAGGGCGCGAAACAGGTGCCAGCGCCGAGGTCCAGATCGCGCCCATCGGTCGGGGACGACGGGGGCGTGGGGCACGCGTCTCCATCATATTTCCTGAAGAGTAACCTGCGTGCAAGAGAGCTAGAGTGGGCCTTGAGCCGAAACTTGGACTTGGCGTTAGGAGTGGCGGTGAGGCTGGGGAGGGACCGGCGGCGGGAGAGTGGACGGGCCGATACCGTAGGTGTGCTCAAAACTGGTGCTGGAGGAGCAGGCACTGAAATTAGATCAAGGGGTGCAAGTGAATTATAGGAGGAGGGTCCGGCCGTGTCGCGTGAGTCGTACGAAGACGGTCCAGCAACAGTATCGGTCACCGTTGGAGACGGCCAATTAGCGTGAACATAGCCAAATTCGGTTGGGGAAAAGGTGAGAGGAGGAAGAGTAGGAGGTTGCTCTTTCTCCTTGCCTTTTCCTTTGCCTGTGGACCCAGATGCGTCATCATGTTCCATCGAGGTGGAAGGCTTCTCGATGGAATCAATCGGACTGGTGAATACGGGAGAAAAACGAGATGAAAAGGACGGAAATGCGTGGCTGGAGGCTGCCTCGCTCATATCAAAGATATCGTGCGGATCGTGCATGGAAGCAGGGCTGCCAATGGGGACGATATCCTTTCCCTTCCAACTCGAAGCCTGATGAGGCTCGCCCTCTTGGTCTATTGGGCTAGCACATGTGATGGAGGACGAGGGAGAAAATGGAGAAAAAGAGTAGAAATGGCGGTCGTTGTGACTAGAAGTGGCCCCGTTCATGTCGAACAGATCATGCGGATCGGCTGCGGGAGCAGGCGGAATAGGCATGGGCCGAGAAACACCCTTGCCCTTCCATGAGGAAGCCTGGCTCTCAATATCATCCGTGGGAGACGCAACAAGAGCCAGCGGTGGAGAGTCGGTACTGTCCGCCATCTGCTGCATGGCAGAGAGAATGGCCAGCGAGCCAGAGCCCTGAGAGTACGGGTCAAAGTCGAACTGGCCGTCGTTATCTAGGTCGAACATGAATAAAGAGAGATGCTGTGTGTTAGTGGTGCCAAGTTCGCCGTGAACGTCCAGAAAGGCCGCAGAAAGCGACAAGACGGAAGCGAAAGCTAAGTAGAAATGGGAGAAGACCAGATGAGGGTACAGAAGAAAGAGGCAACGTTGGAGACGGCCATATAACAGATTGAAGGCGATAAGACCGGAGGCGACCTCAATGGCCCCGGATCGCCGTTTTAGGCAATGTGACATAAGGCGCCGGCCGACTCACCCGGCCCGAGGTCTCTCTCCACCACGCTTGTTCAATTCGCGCTTACCGCCATATTCTCCTCAAATCCCAAGCACTACGACTGGAGCATGTCGCCTCCGCGTCATTAATCGTAAACGAAACTTCAGCAAACTCAAAGAGACGCAAAGAAAACAGACTGCGACGAGGGCGCATGACTCGGAGTTAAGAGCAGAGTACAGTACTACGAGTACAGGATGTCGATCAGTACAGTATCAAACACAGTAAAGAGAGGAAACACAGTAAAGTATCAGGTACAGCAGAGCATAAAGTTACACACAGCAGAGCAGAGCACAAACTACGGCGAGGACGACTCGGATGACTGCTTCGTCTCATGCCACTTCTTCAGCGCCATAGATCTCCTGCACGACCGTCAGCTAACGCCCACAGTGAAAAGTAAAAGGTAGAAGACACACACCTTTCCTTAGGGTCCTCTATGATGCCCTGGTCTCTCAGGCGCGTCAGTTCTTCCGACTGGAAGAGAAGGCACAGTAAGTTCGCGTCGTCGACGAGCAAGAGATTAAAACGCACCATAAACTTGTTGTATGCGGTGGGCCTCTTCCTCTTCGAGCCGCCAGACGAGCGCTCTGAAGATGTCGGTTAGCGAACGGAAGGAAGACGAAAAGACCAAGGAAGAGACGAACTTTTCTTGGACACAGTCGGGGAGGTCTTCGTGGTTGGCGCCATTGGAAGTCGAAAAGGTAGCGGTAGGTGAAAAGAGGACGTGCTAGAAGAAAGAAAAGGAAAAGACGATGTAAGAAGACGAAGAAGGGCGATGAACGCGTAGGCAGGCGACGCCAAACGGTTAGTACTCACAGTGGAGGAGAGCTTTGAGCAAAAGGAGGAGATGGTGGTGGTTGAGGAAAGAAAAGCGTCAGCGGTATGCCTGGTATTTATAGGAATCCTTGACAGCCGCGCCCAAATAGGGTTCAAGTTTTACTTCGGCCAGTTTTTATGTAAAATATTTCGCGGCGGCGAGTTGGACGAAAACGCGCCAAAAGAGGTTCAGAACTATCTAGAATTCACAGGATCTTAATACTCAGTCTTTAACTTGGAGAGATATTAGGGCTATATTGGGCTGAAAACTGCACACAGGTCCGAACACGACGCGAAAGAGAGACGCGTCGTAATCGAGTGTCACAGGTCATGTGCGCTGTGACATGACGTGACATCCTTAACTGCTCTTTATTCGAATAGATGTGAAATGGTCGAGAAAAACCGTTCCGTGCTAAGATATAACGCTCATATTGCAGCATCCTTCTGTCCAACAGATTTCGGAGCACCAGAAAGGCTCTCGAATATGCTGTTTCCGTTGACGATACCCGTGGTAGCAATCAAGAACTTCCGACCTGGTGAAAGGAAATGAGTCCCACACCTCTGAGAAACATAAAGGAAAATAAAACTCACCGCGATTCTGCCTCCCAACCCACCGCAGGGCCGCAATCTCCGTATACGTGCATCCACCCAAAAAGAACACGACAGTTGTCGTGGGTTTTTGCATCGGCCGGACTGCCACAAAATCAACGTCAAGAACACAGTAAACAGACCAAACAGCAATAGACGTACGAAGGGACGCCATGGGCGTGGTTACAGCGCCGCTCGGCGCATTCTGCACGATGTCCACAGTTTCGCCGGGAATGGTGGCCAGAATATCTTCGAAGCCACGCCACCCCGCGATGGGGTGGGCCTGCGCCTTGATTTGTGAAGGCTGGTCTTTGCCATCGGCGCTGGCGATAACAGCTTTCTCTTTCTCCGCAGGATTGCTTAATACTCCGCCCTTCTGTGCGACGCACTGCACTAGCCGGATGCTGATGGGAGCGTAGCCAGAATAGACGAAGCTGATGTCGTTCTCAACTTCATCGAGAGCCTCGGGACTGTCGTCGATCAGCAGCCGGAGGGATTTCCGCAGTGCGACGAAAGGGTATTTCGCTGCGGCTAATGCTGGTGGGCTCGAGGCCGGCAGTGGATTGGGCAGTAATATGCCGAGAGGGGAAGAAGCGAGCGAGAGCAATAGAGGTAGATAGTTGTAGCCGTACGCCTTGCGTTTTTTGTCAGAGAAAAAATGAACGATCATTGTGGAAATGACAGACCTGCAGAATCTCACGCTTGAGATTTTCCAGACTTTTGGCTTTCACGCCCCCGGATGTAATGCTGGCCAGGCAGAGCAATCTCAGAACGGTCTGCATGTCGGCGCCTTGGGAAACCAGGTCCTCGATGGCTGAGATCTGACTAGGGATCTCGTAAGACGCAAGAAGGTCTAATCAATAGCGAATTCAGAATATGCGACGGCGATAGAACCGGAAAGCTTACTCTGCTGGATTTCAAGGGTCTTGTTGAATTGGTCCGTTCGAGTCGAAGGAACAAGAAGCTCTGAAAGGCCAGTGTCTGACGAGAAACATTATTGGTTTTCCACGTCATAGTAGAAAAAAACTAACGAAGTCGCAACGACTGGTGATCGGTTTGCAAGCCACCAAGCTTTCCGACAAAATCCCGCAGTTGCGCAACAGTCTTGGCTTGATGGCGGCCCTATTTTCGACATGAGTTTCGCTCCTTCCATCGTCATTTAGCCTACCTTGTAATCCTCTTCCAGACGACGAGCGACTTTATTGAGCCTCTTCCCAACCGAAGAGAAATTCAGATCTCGCAGCTCAGCAAAGAGAGGATCCGTAGATGTTGTCAAGTGATGCTTCTTCTTGGCCTCAACCTTTTTTAACGATGTTGCGGTCGTTGTTGGTGCAGTTGCGGCAGAACTGGCAGCACCTGCGGGTGCCGGTGGTGTTAGAAGCGACACAGGAAGCTCTACATGCGCTGAAGATCGGGTCAGCAGCTTACAGAGTTTTAATAAGATCCGGCGTACAGTTTTTGACGCCAATGAGCTCGTCAATAAGGCCCTCGTACGTCAACTGGGTGAGAAGGGGTGTTACCATATCAACGCGACGGTCTAAAACGATGAGGGAGTCGATTTTTTCAGATTGGGTGAGAAGAGTGTCTGGCGATGATGAATCGGATGGTAAGTGCTCGTTAGGAGGGTGGCCAAGCGCTGCCGAGTCGTTAGATTGGGGAAAAGAGTGGGGAGAAAAAATAACATACAGCGGCGTGATCTCCCTTGCCAACTATTCTTGGGAATAACCCATACAACTTCTCAAGCGTTAAGAGTGCTTGAGCCGAGTCGTAAATGACGGTCTCATCTCCATCCTGAGCATGTATATGAGGCTGGGAAGTGGTAATAAAAGGTGGGACTTACTACCCAAATCTCCTTGAAGGCATTATCGTTCTCAAGCGATATCACGTCGTCCGCAATGGGAATAAATTGGAGATTATATGAGGATATCCGAACATCTCCCAAACGCCCTCTTCTTCCAGTATACGAGGACGAGAGTAGATATTCGAGGCACCAGAAGTAAAGTGTAAGTATGCTTCTGAGACTCTTTGGCGTGCCTCTTGATTTGGTCTAGGGATCAGGGTCAATGAATTAGTATACAACGAACGATTGGTAAAACATACCTGCAATTATTTTCACATACTTGATCATGGGACGGCACAAGTACACGATGTTTGTCGTAGTCGAAGTCAGTGGACCGGGTTCAAGCCAGAACATTTGTCGACGCCATGATGCTATTCACTTCATTAGCATTGATTCCCAATGCGACCCCTTGTTCCAAACCTTCAGTAAAGAGACCTCTATACAAGACCTAGCGGCCCCGGCCAAGGAGGCATCCAGCACGAGGGTCTTTGCGCCGTTCACCTTCAAGAGGACTGCGGCCTCAGTTTGGGGACCGCGGTTGAAAGCGGACCACCACGGAGTTCAGAGCATCTACAAGTGCTTTCCGACCAATCTCCTTGAGAAGGTTGACTCTAAGAGAGGTTCATCAGCCTGTGTGGGTTGGGTGTTGTCGGATGTGGAGGTCGCCATTCGGGCTGCGGCATGATTTCTATTTTTGGCTTGATTCGCGTTGTTTGGCCTTACTTGGCAGTGGCTTCCGCTCTCTGTCTCCAGCTTTTCTTTTCCAGACTTGTTCCCTATTGCGAGCCTCGGAATATTCGCCTGTGCGGCTAGAGTATTCTGCGATGACGACCGAAACCACAAATTAAAAGTCAAACTTGCCTCTCTGACTTCGTCTCTCTCTGCTCTGGAATCGACCCTCCACCTCTTTTGCGCAGACCCTCCCAGAAACGACCGTTGCGCTAACCGCAATTGAGCAGGCAAAGTTGCAGACGCTTCTTCCATATATTGTCTATGATCTGGTTTTCAGTGGTTCTTATGTTGTGCTAATGTGTAGACTTGTGAACAATATATTCAGTCTACTTGAAATCCAAGGGTATCGACCCTAAGACCCACCCGGTCGTCGGTGAACTGGTACGACTTCAATCACTTCTGGTTTCCACCGCGTTGATTGATACTCCGCGCCTTCCAGACTCGTGTCCGAAAATACTTTGATAAAATATCGTCGGCTGAAAATCCCGATGCGCGTATGTGTCTCCCTTGTGCTCCTTTGGCTCATCTTATGCATCCTTCCGTAGTGCGGGCACCTCTCGACAAAGCTGCGGCGGGCGGTTTATCAAGCACGCATAACTCAGTCCAAGCTCGGCGATACGGCTGGAATACATCCAGGAGCGGAACCCTCGACTTTTGTGCCCATTAAATAACGAGCAAGATGATCGAACGCGCCGAACACGAGGCTGAATTACGCGCGCGCGGGGATGCCAGCTCTTCTGAAGACGAGATGGAGATAATTGATGGAGGCGACACGGAGAGGTCGCTCCAACGCCTAAGAAAGTAAAGGCAAGGCGAAAGAGATTTTAGACGCGCCCGTCGTTGCAGGAAGCAAACGGCGGAGGCCCGTCATCGATCCTTTTGCGGGTGAACCTTCATATTTTAATACATTTTGGCTGTGGGTGTTCACTTCGAAAGTAGGATTTGGAGACGAACCCGACTCGGCTCAGACAGAAGAGATAGACGAAACCGAGAAGAAAAAGCGGAAAAAGGATAAGAAAAAAGCGAAAAAAGGCGATGACGATACACAGCCCAACTCTACGCAAATAGAGGATATAGACCAAGCCGAGAAGAAAAGGCGGAAGAAAGAGAAGAAAAAGGCGAAAAAAGGTGATGACGACGATACATCCAGTTCCAAGTCCACCAAGAAAGCGACAAAATAGGTCAAACATTCATTGGATTCCCATTGCACGTCCATCAGAGATTGGTTTACAATGCACAGTTAATTCGTACATCAATTAAACTTTCGCCTTTCCACCAGTTGCCTGTTGCACGGCATTAAGTACCGCAGCGTGTACTTCTTTCCCAGCTGCAACCACCCCAAAGTTCTCTCCCAAAGTCCTGCCAAGGCCGAAATCGAGAGGCAAGCCGCGTGAGTCCGTCACTATTCCGCCTGCTTCTTCCACGAGGATCGCACCAGGTGCGTGGTCCTTCGATTTGAGATCCGTTAGATCATAAACAAGACGGAAACAAAATGTACATACCCATATTTTCTCGCGGTAGCCCACACCGGTTGGCATACGCAAGTAGAGCCCACCGTCTCCCCGCGCAAGGCACCCGTACTTGGCCTGGCTATCCATGCGTAAGGGAGGGCGCGTTATACCGAGGATGGACGAAATGGTGTCGCTGGTGGAATGGGAGGAGTGCAGAGCTTCCACCGACTCTAGGAAATTCAGGGTGGAAGGGGTGAATGCAGGCATGTTGAGGTCGTTTCAGAATAACCGCTGAGGGGAATCTGAATATGTGAATTCCTTTGCAACACGAATGAAGGATCAAATACGTACTTGTTGGCAGCCTTGGCCTCTCACCGCCACAAAAATACATCCGCGCTCTCCTTCTGGCTGTGAAGCATCGACGGGGAGGTTGGGGCATCCGATAATTCCAAGCTGCACTTGGGCGTCGACAAGTAGCGAAAGACATACTGCATATTGCTCCCCACGCAGGAAGCCTTTGGTTCCGTCGATGGGATCTATCGTCCACATCCCTATCGCCCCGAAATTAGTTCCGATAAAGCGCTGAGAGCCATCTACGCACGTCCAGTCCTCCCACCGTCATAATTACCTCTATCGATCGCATCCAAAAGTTCAGTAGACGTCTTTGCTTGGCCGGGGCCGATGCCCCACTCGGCCTTGTCGCCCTCGCTAAGGGGGGCGATGAGAGCTTCGTTGGCGAGATCGATGATCCTTTCCCTCAACACCTTGCCTTCCTCCACACGCAATTCTGCCGCATCTTCTTCACCGACAATAGGATCAGCGGGGAAGGAGTTTTTCAGCATGATGCTTATGAGGGCCTGTGCAGCATAGTCGCCCACTTCACAAACAGATGAGTCGGAGACGATGCGGATCGATACGACGAATACCGGTAACGGGAGACTTGTCTCCTTTGGTCAGAGTTTCATTCTTGACGAGTTTGTTGAAGACCGAGGAAGTCAGCGCGCATGCTCTGCGCACGGCGGAAAGAGCGAGTTGCCGCTCTAAAGCGTATGGACGAGACATGCTGGTAGAGGGAGAACTTAGAATACCAAGGATTCCTCGCAGACGATGGTGCATGCGAAGTCCAAATGATGGTATTCAGATTCAACAACCTTGGTTCTCTCCACTGCGATTCTGAGTAGCTATTTGAGCTATACCGCCTGTGCACGTACAGTTAGACACCGCAGACGCGTCGAGGTTGTTTATTTTACGCGTCCAAAGCCGGGTTCACAGTGCTCCGACCAACAAGAGCTTGTATGTAGTCGCTGTTGCAGCACACGATCCTCCTAACGTATCGAGAGCATAAAGATACGGATTCCGAAGAGAGAAATAATTCAAATAAACCAATAAAATGAGGTTTACGCTATAAGCTTTGGCTTTGTTTGTTTCGCACGGTAGTCACGTGTAAATTCTGAAAAATTTTCGATTCGATGTTCTCACTTGGACCACGATGTGCACGCCGACTCTGGCGTCCCCCTCGGCGGTGCATCTCGTCTTCTGCCCCTACGTTTGCCGATGCCGTTCCCGTTCTACCTAAACGTAGCTCTGAGGCTGATGACGAAGGCGAAGAGAACAAAGAAGGGAAATCCTTCAAAGCGTTCCTTAAACAAAATGAACGGCTAAAGTTCGCCCAACCGCGAAACTGGCTGGGGATCAAAACACTACCTAGGCCAGATCTAGTCGTTCGCAATGAGACCAATCAGGATCCTGACGCAGGGGAAGAGACTCAAGTGGAGGTTATTCACTACGTCCGTTCTTCTCTCTTTCATTGATTATCGCTGAGTTTTTATTAGCCATTTCCTTTGAACCCGTCGTTCAAGCCCCCTGCGCCGATATCAGACGCGATTCGTTCGCGTATGTATACAGATTACATGTTGGATCCTGAGACAAACAGTGTCCGCGCGCTCTCGCAGAAATACCACATCAGTTTGAAGCGTGTCGAGGCGATACTCCGACTGAAGGGTCTGGAGGAGGCGTATGTAAAGGTTCGTGTTGTTTCCGTTTTGTAGTGCTCAAGCGGCACCCAAACGATGATACAAAAATCGATTAGTCTTGAAGACATCTACATGGTTATTCATATATTTTTTCCTGAACTCTTTTTGCTTTTTAACGTTGCTTTATGTGCTCTTTCTGACAAATTCTGCTTTAGGTATTTACTCCGACCAGCTCCTGTCAAGGCTCTCGCTGAATGTCTACTGCCTCTGTTCGTAACCACTATAGGATGTCAGTGAACGTTCCTTTTTTTGTGTTCGTGATGAGATCATACATTCATTCGCGAAATCGTAAGACAATCCGGTGCCCTTACATCACCGGAGTCTGGTTAAATCGATTTCAACCCCATCTGATTCATCTTTTGTACTTTCTGTTCTTCGCATGACTGACGGACACGGTCATTAGAACAAACCTCTGCAAACCGGATTTCTCTGGGGAATGGAAATGCTCTTGGATGTCAAGTCGCCACAGTTTTCTGCAACTGATCCATCACCCACGGCGGACAGTGATCGAGCAGACGTACACACGGCGGACATGCTTGAACAAGAAGAAAACCGCGACGCTGCCCGTCAGCGGTTCCAGCGTCAATACTGGGAATCCTATGTCGACGATGGCAAGGCAAGTCCTGGACCTCGATCATATCGATTCTTGTTCCTAAACAATTTTTTGTTAGGA
This sequence comes from Mycena leptocephala, assembly GCA_029378395.1. Classification (NCBI taxonomy): domain Eukaryota; kingdom Fungi; phylum Basidiomycota; class Agaricomycetes; order Agaricales; family Mycenaceae; genus Mycena; species Mycena leptocephala. Next base: position 404,568 of record JARJLF010000112.1, read on the forward strand.
ACCCATTCTTCCTGCTTCGCTGGAACATGCGAAGCAGAACGCTCAGCGTTCAGCGCAGGCGGCACACGACAACAAGTCCAACGCCCATCTCATGCCGCGTTTCAAGGACACTGACACCGTGAAATCGCCTCGGCAGAAATACAGAAGATCGTCCGGGAAGGCCGCTTGCCCATCCATTTCGTGGACGTGGGTGGTAAGTTCCTCGAAGTGGAGGAGCGGGTCAGGCGGATCGCTGAAGCAGAGAGGAGACATTCCATTCGCACCAGGAGATCGGAGGATAAGGTGCTTAAGGGTATTTGAAGGGAGGACGGCTCTCGAGCGTGCTCAGCGAGCGTCATTTAAGCGTTCCACACCGCGCTCAACATCCTAATTTTATCATAATGTACTTACTTGAAATGCAAAAGCCCTTAAAGACACTCACAAAGACGCCAGACTAGATGTACATACAACTTTGAAGTGTACTTTAAACAGGAGATAACGCTTGTGGAGGACGGTTTAATACGCGAACCGGAAGTCTAACCGCTCGTTGCCCACATCTTTCGTATTTTCCACATACTCTTGTTGCTCCTGGCGAAGTCAGGAGGAAGACTTGGGGGATTTCATTGAAATCAAATCTCACCTTCTTCGACCACTTGTTCCATTTTTTCCCGCGAGTTATTAAGAGCGCGATAAAGAAGAAGGTGGAGATGTAGAGCACGATATTCATACAACAAACTCCAATCAGTACCCTATTTCCTCGTTTATCTGAAAGAAGAAGATAAATGGTTAGCAGCTTGAGATTTGCGGAGAATAGATGTCGTACAGAGCGGCTACAAAAGATTGAATGTCGTTCCATTTGTGAGCAGAGAATTCTCCAGAATGCACGATGTCTGACCTTGTCATCGGTCCTGTATATGTTGGCCTACCACAAACAGGGTAAGACAAATGAAAGCTGAGATAAATGTCCACTAACGTAGATAATAGCGCCGGCTTGCACGAACATGTTATAGCAGCTGGCGGAGATAGTCCGCGTGCGCACGGAATATGAGTTCCTCGATGCCCAGGCCACCTGTATTGGATGTACGTACTGCGGAGGTTCAATAAATTAAGAGAGAATGGACAGACAGCGGACGTACGGGGAAACCAGTGATCAGTGTGACCACCGCGAAATACACCCATTGCGATGTGAACTTGTTAAAGGTGTAAAGTGTAATGAGGAGCGGAAGCGCCCATAGTTGAAGAATGATAGTAGCGGCAACGCGACTATTGATGATCTCACTTAGATAGGCGGTGAACAGAAGCATGAGCAGCCCGCAGACGGTGGAGGGGATGGTAAGGAGGTTGGCTTGTGTGGTGGTGAAACCCAAATTTTTGAGCGAAAGGGTCAGGTAAATCTACGTTCTAACGGTCAGTATCAGAAAATTTTCAGTCTACGTCTACTGACCTGAGGAGGTCCGGTCGGAACTGTCGAGGTCAAACCGATGAGAAGGAAGTCTACCGCGAAAAATTCAAACTGACTCATGTGAACAAGACCGAGGCAGTATACAGGCCACATCCGCCAGTCTTTCAAGGCTTGATAAATCTTCTTTGGCGTTAGACCCTCACGGTTATGCATATCGGATTTTGAAGGATCGTCTCGCAATACCCTAGGGGACTGCCTTGAGCTTGAATCGCACCGGCCCATGGCAACACTCACCTGTTGACCATGATCGTTTCCTCCCTGAGAAAATGTTAAGCTTCTGAAGGACCACCACCTTCTCGACTTGCCGTTCAGTGAACCAGCCGTTAGGTCTCAAATATTTCATTTTAGTCTGGGTCGGCCCCGGCTGTCAAACGAAATAAGGCGGGGAACTATACCGAGAGCACACAGACCTTACCGGCATCATGAAGTACGATCCAACTCCGATCGAAAGAGTGAGGAGTCCCTCTTCGAATAGAAATAAGCAAGCTATGATTCTACCCCAAGAAACCACGAACCTAGGAGGAAAAGATAACGCCAGCCAGCGTTTCCGCCAACGCCCCGCAACCGAAGAATACCCGTAGCCAGGAAAGCGCTCACGATGTGGGAAACGTAGTTGGATACCCAGAAGTAGGCAAGTCGGATCGGAACTGGAGAACGATCAAGTACAAAAATCAAAAGAGTTTTTCGCTCGTACGTTCGCTTTTTGTATAGAAGTACGACAGATAGAGGACGACATCCGGAATGAATCCTTGTTTGCGGGTTAGTTATTAATGTCTGTCTAGGAGATGTGATTAACCTCCTTCGCAGAATCCCAACAAAAATCTGCAAATATTGACTAAAATGAAAATCTGTATTCTAAAGCCAACACACCTTGTAACCAAGAAGGATGTTCTGCCTCGCAACCAAAACTGGCTGAATGCGACGGTGCTCCAGCAGACCATCTTAGAAATAGTTCATGAGAGGGCGAGTTGACCAGTCTGCTCAGAAACTACACACCTGAGTGGGGATCCAAACATCGGGCCCAACACGCTTTGAAATGAGTTGAGAAGGCAGCTCTGAATGAGTCATTCGATAAAACTCAGCTGGGATTGGCTAATACTCTACCTGCAAGCAGAAAGGAAAGTCGAAATAACGTGTTGCCGAGGTTGAAGTCATCAGTGGTCATATTGAGGTCGTTTAGAAAATTATCCGTGTTCGCTTGAGATATGTTGCTTCTATCCAAATCCAAGGCGAAGAACATAAGGCCTGCCAAATGGTCAGCGGAAGCTTCCGAGCTAAAAGTCCAAAAAACATGCCTGCCCAAACCATAATGCGCAGGTCGATTTTGCGGATTATACGCTGATGTATCATAAATATCTCAGATACCGGGAGAAAGCAAAGCTTCAACCTTCTCTTCTCTCCATGTCCATCGAGCCAGAGGGTCAAAGCGGTGTGTATTCTCGTACTGGTGAAGACATGAGGTCGACAAATAATTTAGAGTGTGGATACCGACTTGAGGTGGTGGACGATAGGCCTCCAATGTAATGGGTTCGTCAAACACGCTGGGCTGTGTTGCGATGCTGTCGAGGTCTGGTGAAGGCTGTTTCCACCTCGCCCAGAGGCCGGATGAAGGATTCAATATCGGGACGCCCAAGGGAGGAACCTTCTCATCAATAAATACTGGGCTGGTGCCGCCGCTCTTCTCGGAGACATCGTCAGAAGATGAGCGCCGTTCAGGACGGTAAGTGGTCATGGAAGGGAAAAGAATCGTCGCCGAAGTCAACCAAGAACGAACACCGCTTAAGTAGAATCTTGGCAAACTAATTATGGCGACATTCGCATATCAGGAGATAGATATCAGGAGATAGATATCGTTCTCATGAGAGTGCATTGCGCCATAAACGCTCGGGATGAGGTTTGTGTCAAATTTCCTTTTCTAGACAACACCCACACACATACGATCACATAAGCATCACACTACATTACCGCCGTGGAGCGCCTCTGCCTCTGCCTCTCAGGGCCCGCTGGGCAGTGCCTGGTGGTGCTTTCGGCCCTGCGTTTTGCTGGAATATAATAAGTAGCGAGTCGGATAAAAATATTGAGGATGCTTACCGCTTCGCTCTGAGGATTCCTCACTGTCTCATCAATGCTGAGAATAAGACAGGCCGCCTCCGAGGCACTGCTTATAGCATTGGTCTTCACCAGAGACGGCTCCCACACAAACGCATCCATGTTGTCCCGGACTCCAGACGCCCCATCGACATCTACGCCAGCCCATGTTTCGCCATTGGCATGCTTCATCCGCAGTTTATTGAGGATGTCGGTCGAATCAATACCAGCGTTGTCGCAAATCTGCCGGGGAATGATTTCCAGGGCTTGGCAAATGCTGTCATGATAAGTTGTTGTTTCCCAGGAATGGAAAGAGCATGTTTGCGGATGTGCGCCGAGAGGTCCATCTGCATTCGTGGGTCAGCAGAGAGAAGAAAAAAAAAGCATGCCTGCACACCTCTATGGCGCCGCCCCCGGCCACAACCTCGCCGTTTTTCACCGCCCTCTTGACAACCATGATGGCGTCATGCAAACTCCTTTCTACCTCTTCGATAAATTGTTCTGCACCTCCCCGGAGAATGAGGGTACAAGTTTTGGATTTCGGGCAATCTTCAAACAAGTTGTACCTTTCTCCGCCAATCTGCTTCTCCTGGAAGGTGCCGCACGTTCCAAGATGCTCGCGTGTGATATCAGAACACGTCGACTGGACGGCGCCGCCGGTGGCCTGAACAACTCGGCGCAAATCGCCCCCAGCGACCCGACCCGCGCAGAAGATATCGCGATCAGCAAACCACTGTGTTGCCAGATCGCCGATGGGAGTTTACTGAGAACAATCTTTGCGCCCGTCTTTTCGATAGCCTGCAGTTTTCTGTAGATTATTTCCCATTCCGCGTTGACGATAGCCTGATAGTCGGACACTGCGTCTACCCGAACCTCGGCGTTATCCTTCTCCGCTTTGAGCTCGAGCTCGACGTTCAAACACACGATGAGGGGATTGCGGAAAGATTTTGGTTGCTGCTCGGCACCAGCGTAGGTGAAGGTCTTTTTGAAGGCTACACCTTGGATGAGGAGGGAATCCTGCATGCCTCCACCGGCGATTTTCTTGACACCGATCAACGACTCGTCCAGTTCAGTTTGGTCTAGGCATTGGACGGCGTCGACGACCATGTTGGAGAAGAAGGGCTTTTCGGAATGGATGAGTTTCGAGGACATGGAAGTGGAGGCACATTTTAAGAGGAGAGATCGGAACCGCCTGATGAACGATAAATATGAATGAAACGATGGTCAAAGCCAGAACGCACTCTGGATCCGACTTGTCTACTGTTACTTGTATGGCCTTTATCCGGTCAATGGCCTAGAGGGCTCGGTAAAAATTTTAGAAACAGTAAAAGCGAAATGACGCGTACCATTTGCGAGGCTTGCCGGAATCCCTTCATTATGATATGCGGACTCACGCCCTCCTCGATGTAGGACCTGACTTCCTTCAGT
>JARJLF010001120.1:0-99138 GCA_029378395.1 Mycena leptocephala
TTCCTCTTGTTGAAGTAGAGGCTCGACTTGCCATGTAGTCGGCATGTGGGACCTACCCTCGTAATCTGTAACTGTCATTTTAGCTTCCTTACTCATACGGCGTATTTCGCCCGTCTCCGTATCGTATTACTTATATTGCGTCGCAATACAGGGACATTCCTCAGCCGTTCACCTTATCGTGCCCGTCTGAGGTTTGTCCCTCCTCTTCTCTTTATTTATTCTTCTTACTTAAGGTAGGCGACATCCGCATCCATCGAGTCACGTGAACGTGACTGATGCGTGACAGTAACGTGGGAAAGCGCGAAATTTCAGATTTTGCAAGAATAAATTATGTTTTTCAAGATTCTTGGGCCTGGGAGTCGGAGCAGCCAAGGAGAAAAGTTTTTAATCGGAAACTCAGAAGCTCAGGAGATACCGGCAATAGACTCTCTTGCAACATCTAGCAATAGACTCTAAGCAGCACATGTACAGCATAGCCTTGAACTTTCAGTGAACTCCGACTCCCGAGGAAGTAGAGTGCAGCTGATTCAATCATCTTTCAAATCTGTGCAATGGAGCCTTTACCAATTAAACTGGCTTTGTTCCCAGCCTATTGGCTGCAGTAGTGCTTTGTGCAACAACAGTGAACTTCATATTGAAGTTCTGAATCACAGTTGTGGTAATTATATCCAGTGGGGACATATAATTTACAGGGAACATCCACCAAGCCTGGTATTCAATGCTATAAGCCAAAAATATACCCTCTCGACCGTCAGCAGGGCCTTTGGCTGCGTGTCACCCAACAACCACGTGACCGTGTTATTTCCTTATATGGAAGCGCGAAATTCTGGGAGAAAAAACATAAAGCTGTGTGGCTGGAATGGAAACAAGCTTTAGAGTATTTTTTGAAAAATAGGTGAAAAACTTTTGATTCAGACCAGATATTGAAAATCTGGAACCACAGGATTGTTCCTTTGGTTAATCCAAGCCTTTCTGTGGTTTTAGTTTTTGTATGTGACCCACCATCACCGACCAGTAAGGGCAGGAAGACGCTGTCACGCTGCTGATCACGTGACTCGATGGATGCGGATGTCGCCTACCTTACGCTGTTGTAGTATTACTGCTTTCAGGTATATTATAAAGCCATTCACCTTAGTTGTTTTTATTCCCACTTCAATGAACACATGCAACGGCGGGAGCACGTTAATAAATCTCACACTTCTGGCTGACTAAACAAATACATAGCTCATCTTCCACCGCAAATCTGCAACTGCCGGAGGTGGTATGGTTAAATTGGTAACTACTCAAGTTGTCTGGTTTCCGATCCTCGTTGAAAAGTTGAAAAGAACCAAACTCGTTATGCCATACGCATGCAATGGCCCTCAAGCCCAAGTACAAGAGCACGAGAGCGGATCTTCGTGACCTTTAAGATCGCTGTACTAACCTTAGTGAATGGCGGAGAGATTCGGGCGCGGTGTGGATGCGAGCAAGCAAGAGGAGTGACGGAATCACGCTCGCGTCACGTCTTTCCCGATAATCTCAAGCCCCTCGTGCCTCGCGTCGAGATTGTCTCAGAATTATCTTTATACTGAGCCAACGCAATTTTCCTGGCAAATCTGAGCTCAGAATCATCTCCCAGAGCCAAAGAAACCGGACTAAATAAGCATTCAATTCGCAATCAAAAACACCAATTAAACGGGCACAATCAGGCACATTTTTACAGTCATTCCACGGTCCTTGCAAAATCACTGGTCCTTGCAAATATTTTTTTCCTAGGCCCTAAAAATATATTTCTTTGCCATTTTTTGTACCAGATCTCTTCATTCATGTCTTATGCACCTCCTACATTATTTTCGGGCGCATAGAGTGTGCAATAATTATGTAATCAGCACCAAATAGGGCAGATCTGCAGGAAACCCAACTATCCCTTCTACATTGTTTGTTTCACAGGACACAAAATGAATGGAGGGTTATACTGAGTCATATGTCCATGCTATAAAAAATCCGGGGTCATTGGATAGCCCAGGTGTGTGGAATGAACCAATCATCCATACACTGTGCTCACGTGAGGTGAAAACATGCACAAACAATGTGTTGAACACAGTGAAACATGAATACAAGTAGTATCATGGGTCCAGATGAATTGTGGCACAAAAAAAGACACAGCAAGCCAAAAAAAACTCCTTGTTTTCCATGCAATGGTAGGCTTAGAACACGGTCAATTCTAGCATGGGACAGGGTATCTAAACACTCGAAAAGTTTGTGTGAAGACATATAGGGAACCACTAGCACTATATTTTCACATTGCAACTCAAGTTTTTAGTTGAGACCACTATCCTGGTCCAGTTTCTGCGGATTTGCAAGGACCGGTGATGCCGAGAAAATTGGCCCCCTGCCGATTGGCCAAGAATGCTTTAAAATTGATGGGAAACCCTGGATTTTTTTTGCATGGCCTAGGTCTAAGAGTGTATACATACTACCTACGCATTCAGTTTCGATCCTAAACCTTAGTTTTGCGCCAAAAAAGCGGGATTTCCGAAACCTGTTGCAAGGACCGCGGAATGACTGTAGTAACTGTTTCGGAATTGCGGATGTTCGATTTGTTGTTCTGGGGCCAAAATTGGCACGGCGCGGGATAACCCGGCGACTGAAGTGCACGTGCCGCCTACCCTCGTTCCAGTGTCTAGTTCCGCGATGGCCTGGGATCCTGCGCTTCCCCCACGCCTTCGAGCCATGGCCGCTATGTCGCGCCACGTCTTTGCGCTGGTTCCGAGGCCGTGAGGGCTTGACTTTCATTTTACGCGGCCTACAATTGCCCGTCATTCGATGTCTCGTTTCCGTCTACCGCACCCGGGCTCGTACCCGTACCCATCCGCCTGTCGAGGAGCTTACCCGTACCCATACCCTTTCGCGCACGCCTGACGAGGCACGTATCCATATCCGTCGATCTGACGAACGGCGTGCCCGTACCCGTTCGCCTAACGAGGCATGTACCAGTACCCGTACCCGTACCCTTACGCGCACGCCTAACGAGGCACGTACCCGCACACGTACGGTACCACTACGCGCACGCCTGACGAGGCACGTACCCATATTCGTCGACCCGACAGACGGCGTACCCGTATCGGTCCGCCTGACGAGGCGCGTACCCGTACCCGTACCTTTACGAGGACGCCTGACGAGGCACGTACCCTTCGCCGTACCCATACACGCACGCCTGACGAGGCACGTTCAATCGGAATTTTGAATACCGAGTGAGCGGTGCGTCCACCTCAAACGAGCAGTGCGGCGATTCCCAAGGAGGCTACGCAAAGGACGATGAAGTATTCACCTCGTAGATGATGCGCAAGGGAGTTGCAGAGAAATGTTTGTCTGTGCCACCGGCTCCGCTGACAAAGAAAAGCTTGCCGAGGTTCTGTTCGACGGACTCGACGACCCTATTGAAGGCGGACTGCTGCTCCGCATTAATCCGCTCGAAGTTCTCGATAGCGCATGCACGCTCCTCAGCCTGATTGTAATCCAGCTACTCTGCGATTAGAGATCGTCGGTCACTGCTGCCAAATCCCGCTGACGCTGCTCTGGCAACCCCAGCCGCTGCGGTGACCCAGGCACAGTCTACTCCAAGTGCGCAGGAGCAACACCGCCGGCCCGCAACTCCGAGCATGCCACGTCCAGCGCTTCAACCTATTCCCTTTCAACAGCCAGGACTCGTGCATGCATCACCGTGTAAGCTCTCACAAGTCCTTGAGAACGTGCCACTTAGATTTGCAGTGTCGACCTTTCCTGTTCGCAGCTATACCACGTCCACACCATCGCATGGTCCATCGCAGCGTGTACAGGAGGACTCGCCCCGTATATGCCAACTTTCAGGCTGGACCACCCCGTAGGAGCGCAATGCCGACTGAGTACGCTGACCTACAGAACGGGCTACCCCAGACGAGTTTCGCGTCCGCCACCGTTGACGCCTTCAGCACCAAAATGGCTTCGGTGAGCCCGGGCGAGCTTCAAAACTTGATGACCATGCTGGATCAAGCCGGTATGTCTGTATCGTCGTTCCAAATATCAAGCAGCCTGATCTCGTGTTTCTTGAAGGCTATACCTTGCCACCGTTGGACAACAACTTCCCGTCCACCCTTAGGGATCACCGCGGTGACTCCGACGACTATAACTTCGGGGCTTCGAGTCTCGGAGATCACAATGGTCGTAGCAGCAGTCCCGGTGAGCACGGTCTGTCAGGGTTTTCTCAAATATTAACCCAAGATTGCCGGGATAGACCAAGGCCGGCACTTACATACATTCGGACCCCCGGCACATTCACCTGATGGACGGCACATTCCCCGAATGTACCGCCCCTGAGTGCATGGCCGGCACATTGTGTTGGCCGCCGTGTCAGTTCAACCACGGCACATTCGTGCCATTAATTGAGAATTGATCTCGAGTGGAGCTGCACTGCCACTCTATTTTCACGTTACGACTCTGGAAGCTGGGATGGGCGCCAAGGCTTATGATAAATAAATGGACCAATGCAGAAACAAGATAGACAAAAATTTAAAGTAGTTGAATTCAGAATATCTAACAATATTAAACCGTGGTAAACCGTTGATACTCGTCACTGCTGTTGAAATTGTCGACGGAGGTCGCAATACTTTTACACCTTTTGACTTTCCTAGTGTATCGCTCTTCAAACGCATCCTACGCAGTGCATTTATGGGCCGTTGACGCTCAGAAACGCGCCGAACGCGCCGATGTTTCAGGGAGAAAGTTTCGCGCTTCGACTTGGAACTCTCAGTGATCCCCGGCAGTCGCGCCGCGAAAAATATGTGCGTGGGCTAGAGACGAAAAATTGGAACACTTTGGGCCACGGGGAATATAATGGAGACATACGACAGAATTTTTGTGGGTGCACTGACTTGCTGCAAGGTTGAGCCTCCTTTTCTGAGATGTCGGACAGTAACTGATCGGTTAGAAACGTCGCGAGCGTCTGCTCACCGACGTTATCCGGGTTCTGACTGGCTTCATTGAAGTCTAGAGTGAAATCCCTACAGCCGAGAAATACTGGTGGTCACACGACTAGCCCTGATTGAGGTTCAGCAAAAGAATCTGACAACAAAAGAAATACCTGTCGTATGCACTGACATCTGTCGAGGCGTTCAGATCACACAGGCTGCGGGTGTCCCCGGAATTCGTTCAGCGCGGGAAGATCAATACATTCGTGGTCGGGAAAGTGAGATGCGTACGAGAAGAGGTGATGTATGCATCTATCCAGGAGTTCAGGAGGTGGCCCATGGCACGACGTACATGGGGGGTGGAAGTCAAATTGACGTACCGAGACCGTGTTCGAGTCAATGAACAGCTGGTCGGGGCCATATGCTTCGAGTTGTCGGTGCCATCGGTGGTCATTTTGGCGCTTTTTTGATGCGTTGGCGGGCTCGTTGGAACGAGGGGTGGTGGTGGGAGGAGGAAGAGAGGCGGGGTGCGCAATGAACAAAGACACGTGTCTTTGCCCAGATTAGTTGGTGCCAAGCCCGGTACATTCCCGGAATAGAATGTGCCGCCTATGCGTTCACGCGCGGCACATTCACTCAATGTGCCGCCTGTGAGCTGAATGTGCCGGGCCCTCGAATGTATGTAAGTGCCGGCCTTGGTATATACCCGAGTCGAGGCGGTTATGATCCTCTGGAGATGGGAACCGAGACGGCGAATGAGACTGAGTTGGGATTAACGGGCTGGGCTCCTTTTCTGAGGGGCTCGGAGCGTCGCTCGCCGGGTTCTGAAAGTCCTGCATGTTGATGTCCCAGTCGGGACTTGGAGACGGGGTCTTCTTTGACTTGGCCCCCGAAGGCCCTTTCCATGACGCAGTACGAGTCTTAGAATGGGTGTTCATAGTGTAAGGAAGAGTACTAGTGTAGAGAAATGAAGTATGTGTACGAGACGACGAAGAGTTGTTGTGGAGCCATTGGAGCCATCAGGTACTATCCCCCCCCACCGCTCCGGACACACCTAGAACTTGGACAAACAAAGATTTCTCGTCCAATAATGTATCAATTTCTGAGATTTTTTGGCTTAAAGTAGACTTTTAGCAGGCCCGCTAGAGATAGGTCAAGCAAAACTCTAGAAATCCCATGTCCAAAGGATATGTATCACTGGGAAAGTTGACAACTTGGGTGATTTTCACTGATTTTGCGTATTTTAAGGTTTTAGGCTCTCTGCTCAGAGTCATATTACCTCGTGAACACATCTAGAAGGTACCTTGACACCATAAAAGTGCCCATGTAAAAATTCAGAGGCATAGCTGCCTTGTAGCCATCACAATGGACCGAGAGATCATGGCCTGCCTGCCAAATTGATCTCTCAATTGTCAGAAATGATGGCAAGAAATTGCATGCTGCTGTCAACCACCCTGATGTTGCCCTGGCCACTCCTTCATGTATATCATAGTCCCTGTTGAACCACCTCACCCTATGAAGTTTGGAGGTGCTGCGACCCCAAGGTGGTTATATACGGAGCCGGCAATTAGAATTTGACGTGTTACCTAGAACTCGGACACCTGACCACGTCCGAAAAAACGACGCCGTTTGCCCAATTCTTACCCGTTTCTCATGAAATAAAATTTAAGATCAAGGTGAAAGACAGATTACTGAAGACCGAATGACTTAGCTTGGGCCTAGAACCCTTGCATAAAATTATATCGACCAATCTTTCTTAGGTGTCCGAGTTCTAGGGGGGGGGTAGTAACGCAACGCAAATCAGCCGCGTGGAGGCTCCAATGACTGCATTGCAAACAGGCTAATAAGCTGGAAGCTGGGTATCGTCCGCCTTGCGTCCGTCTTCAAGGCATTGGGATGTTTTGGTTGTGTTTTGGAAAGAGCTGGTAGCTACGTAATTCAAGCGAAACACATCAAGATGCACGTACATTGCAAAAAGATTCCAGAACTGATGGGATCGCCATTGCCGACGGTTATCAAAGTCGCTGTAAGTAATGGACTCCCTTACACCAAAATAAATAAATGACTTGGGATTGGGCCTCTTCGAGGCAGGTGCTGAACCTTTAGGTTCAAATGGAATTTCTCCATTTCAAGAGTATGATTTAAGACAATGATAGGCGCCAAAGGCACTTCAGATTGCAACTACGGCCAAAAAAAGGACAGTGTGATTCTACATATTCTGAAACAATTCTGAAAGCAAAATATTCGTAAAAGATGGGGGCTTCCAGATGCTCCTCCCAAAAAATACTCTAAATTAACCAGTTCATGTCTACTTTCGATCTATGGCTGTTGCCTGAGCTCTCATTCAGCCCAACCTCACCGGGTCCTTGATGTGTACGCGGACGATTACCGTGACATTGTCGTGACGAAGTGTGACGGCACTCTCGGCCTCTGCTATACTTACACAATAACCGCGATGATACTCGCCTCTACACAATTTCACGGGCTCTCGTCGCTCACAGATGCAAATTCAAGACATCAAACTGCCTCTGTGTTACTACATGGTCTACTTAAATTGGCTTGTGGCCGGTAGACGGACGGATAACGTATGTGAGAGGACCGTAACCGCGGGGAGGAGGATGACAGCACGTGGGTCGGCGGGAATACGGGACAAGGCGGAGTGAAAACGGAGTTTCGCAGATTGCATCTCGTGAGTGCGCTATTTCTCTTTCTGTGCTTACTCGCGCCAATTCGTCACGCATTAACACTGACACCGGGTTACTACGTCAATGTAAATTTAATCGTGCAAATAAACTAACTCGTACCTGTCAGCTATTTGGGGTGCCTTTACGATGTCGAAATCGAAATCTTCGAGTAGGCTGGTGTCTGGTTCAGTCAAGAGACTGACCCGTCCTTCTGGAACCACACTGTAGAACCACGACAACTGCTCGTGAGAATAAGCTTTGGTTTTTTCGGCCTTGAGCTCGGTACGTTTCAGTTCTTCTCGCAGCTCTTGCGAGATATGGTTTTGTATCCGGTCCAAACTGAATGGACGCAGGATACAGAGTCCATTGAGTGACTGTACACCCGACAGCATGACATATGCACTCTGAATTGTTGGACAGCTTGCCAGATCGATGCAGCACACATCGAGCGAGCGTCCCTGGGCGTTGTGCGATGTGAAGGCATAAGCAGGAATGAGTGGGAGCTGGGAACGGGTTGCGCTATAAGTCTTTTCGGAGTGTGGGAGGCGGAAGTGAATTGTGTTGGTAATGGGTTTGAGTACGACTCGGTGAGGATATGGTGCGTCGGGGTCGCTGTTTTTGTATGCTCTGAAGTCGACCTCCGCTGATATCGCATAGCGACGCCCATCGATCTCCTCGTACACAATTGAGACCAGTGTTCCCGGACTGCCGTTGGAGATGCCCAGCTCTGTAGCCAGATTTTCGGTGCAAAACACGGCCATCCCCGGCATGTAAGGAACCTCAGGCATTCGGTGAGCAACCACGCCATAAACGACAATAAAAATAAACTCATACCTTGCCGCCAAGGTCATTGGCTTCTTTGACAGGTACCAACCATGCAGCCTCAGCTGCCAGGCCAGTAAGCTGTTTGCGCTTCCGACCACGTCCCCTCGTGTCGCGCGAGTGGTAAACATGGCAGTCTTGGCCTGTCGCAGCAGCGAAGGCCTCAGCCATGTTGCTATTGTGCCGATCTCGCGCAGCATTTGTATACACAATTAAAGGACATGCATGTGCTGGCTCGTCAATCCATCTGCTAATGTCGGTGAGATCTTTAGTCGCTTCACTGCAGTCTGCATTCGATAACACATATCTGTCTAGAATTACCTTACCGTCCTCGGTGCATGTGCCTTTCCGTAGCCGTTTGAGGATGCTCATCAATAACAGATCTCCCCTCTGGCGCATTATTTCTTCTAATACAACAACATGCTCAACTTGGTGCCAGATTTGTACGCCCTTCACTTCTTGGCGAACCTTTTCATGTAGGTCATTCAGATTATCGTTTACATGACATTGAACAAGCTCGCGGGCAAATAATGAATTTCTTCCTGGCGGTGGTAGCTGACAAGGATCACCATAGGTTGCCCAATTCAAACCGCCGCATATAGAATCGGTGACGCCCTTCCCCATGCAGAGATATTCAGAGAGTCTAGCGAGGTCTTGTGCGCTCAAGAAGTAGACTTCATCCAAGATCAGAGTCGCCAATGGTGAGATTCGTTCCTCCAGATTTGCGCGTAACGTCGGTGTAGACTTCATTTTGGCAGGCGAAACTCGCAGGCTGGCTTCTGAATGAATTGTGCAACCACCGATATCGCTAGCAACAACACCTGTTGGAGCAGTCAAGCGCAGCCGTTCAGGATGACCGGTAATCTCATAGAACTCTTTCCAGGCTCCGAAAATCTCTGACTTCCCTGTGCCACCAGGCCCAGTACAGAGCAGCGATATAGGCGAATCTTTACGGCCAGTCTCTAGTTCACGACCAATTTTGTCAGCTAACAGCAGGAATGCGCGAGTTTGTTCATCGTTCAAGGTGTGTTTGATAATCAGCGCAAGACATAATTGCTGGTACGGATGTAGAGAATTCCAACGCGAGTGCGAGTCGGAGTAGGTACGGTGTTTCTCATATAATTCGCGCGCTCTCTTCGCTTCCTCCGCCAATGTTGTGCAAAGAGCTTGAGGTATCCTCGAAGATGTCTGACCACGGTGGGCATTCTGTTCTCTGTATTCTCTGCAGCTAGGGATTGGCACGGGTCGGGGTTGACCCGGCCGGGTCCGGGTCGGGTCTGAGCCGGATCAGGGTCAGGGTCTCAGAAATTTAACCCGGCAACCCGGGTTTGACCCGTTGTTGTTGATATTGACACCTGTTGATTGCCGCATGTGGCGGTGTGACCTCGGAACAGTGTTGGAATTAAGGCTCGGAACTTTCCAAACCGCTACCTCCGATGACTACCACCGCATCCACTCAGCCCGCACACATCTTTGACGTGTAGTCCCCGCCTTCCCTGCAAACTGCCTACCTAGACTCATACTTTTCCCTGGAAATGCCCCTGGCTTATTCCTTTCCAAAGTTTGTCCTTGTAGATTGCGGCATATCTCTCTTCAGGTACGGAGAAATGTTCCGACCCAATTCGGTGGTGGAAAAGCAATGCCCGAACGTATCCCAAGCTTCATCGCATGGCTATCGACTATCTCTGCATACCTGGTGCGTCTTAATTGGCTGCATGGCCTCACCGTTCTCACCATTCCTGTAGCCACATCCGTTGACGTAGAACGTGTCTTCAGCCGAGGCCGTCTACTCCTCTCACATGTTCGGAACCGCCTTTCGGCGCAGTCGACGCGTGCACTGATGTGCCTTGGAACCTGGAATCTGCTGGGATTTGTCAAAGATGTGGATGTCGAGGCTGAGACCATTTTGGAGGACCTTCAGAAGGGAGAGAACAGTGAAGATCCGGAGGAGCCTGAGTTTGAGGACAGTTACGAGAATGAGTACATGTTGAAATGAGCTGTATCATAGTCTACAATTGTAATACGTCTCGGGCTTTATCCACGACCTTATTGCCGCAAATCCCGCGGGTGACCCGCTGACCCCCGGGTTTGACCCCGACCCTGACCCGACTTCAGGGTCTGGGTGAGAGCGGGGTTGGGGTCCGGGTCAGCCATTTCTGACCCGGGGTTGACCCGTACCAATCCCTATCTGCAGCTCTAAGACGACGTTTGATGAGCAAATCTTTTTCCTTCAAAAGATCTTTCGCGGCAACACTTGCTCTGAAAATGTCATCTTCATCCCCAAGCCGTGTTCTTTGTCCGAACTTGGCACATGTCTCACTGCTTGGCATATTTTGCACTGAATAAAAGCCAACACGATTCGCCTGTAGAATGATTTGCTGCGCATCTCGGGTCGCTCTAGTATCTTCTGTAAGTGCCGGGTTGTCTATGTCCAACTCTTCTGGATCGACAACGGTTTGCATCGCATTTTCCCATACAGGATCGTAATCCTCGTCGCCCTCACAGTCTTCCGCAATTCCCGTATCTTTCGCCATTCTTGTTAATTCAGCGAGCCGCTTACTACGTTTTGCTGCATAGTCAAACTTTGCGTCTCGAGTCTGATACAAGAGCTGCATGTTGAGTACAGTTCTTGCATGTTCAGGAGACATGTAAAGTTTGAATTCGTCGAGGGCATCTGACCAAGCTGTTTCTGGAGATTTGAGAGGAGAAGATTTGGTGTCCGACCACACCTTGAACAATGTGAGGATGACTACGGCGTACTTTGTCCGGTCATTGTCCGAATCATTCCACGGAATCCGGTAACCCATTAACACGGGTATTACAGGTGTGTCCAACTTTTTTAGGCAGTGAGTGATGTACTGGGGATGTCCTCGCTTGAAATTCAGGTATGTCTTTCGCTGAGTCTTTGACTTGGGCTTCTTCTCTTTGACGTAGTTTCTTAGAATATCCCAGACACACATCGAATCAAGCTCGGACGGCCGGTAGAACACATCACTGAATAAGTTTGAATATCTCTTCTCTCGCGCATCATCGTTGCAGTTCTCGGTTTCAGGATCTTTATTGAGGCTCTCTGATGTGAGCAGCATCATACCATCGTCCCCATCGTCCGGGATGATTACTCGTTGGACCTCATCCTAATCCGGTGCTCCATGTTCCAGCTCTTCCGTTGTTTCTGCATGTGGCATAGAATCCTCAAGGTCAACGGTGAAACATCGCGTGCAATATCTCTGAGCATGGAAGACCACCAGTGCTCCTGATACTCATCCGACGTGTAATTGTTCTTGCGACCAAGTAAAAGACTGGCTGTTTGTTGGCCCGTCAACTCGTGTTTGCCAACTAAGGTATTTGTTGTTTTAACCATCATTAACCCGGTCATTTCAGAACTGTCAATCTGTCCGTCTGCATCCTGAGGAGGCTTATTCTGCAGAGTCTTGATTGAAGCGCAGAGGGCAGAAAATACAACTGCAGCGTCCAACTGCAGTTTGATTGTGTAATTTGCCATATATTCAACCATAGCCATTGCAAAGGAGCCGGACGCTGTTTGCTTGAGGTCAGTATTACATCCAAGACAAAGGGTAGCCGTTGGATTATGGCCATTCAGATGTCCGTTCTCACACCGTATTACAAGATCATCGTCGTCGTCGAAATGTGTCTCTGCAATGAGTGGACAAGGGAGTTCAAACCTACAATCATTATCTGGATCAACGAGAGAGTGTACATGACGCGGGATATGCTTGAAGCATGTTGCATTATGCCCATGCACTAGCCCGGTATTCTCACACAGATCCCGGTGGCGTTGGTCTCTTTTCTGCTCATAGTCAGGAGAATCGGGATCTAACGGGCGGCTGAGAACAGGGAGTTGCTTCGGAGCACCTTCAGTGGCAACATAGGGAACGATATCTTTCGGAAAGCTCTGGCAAATGATATCATCGTACCATGCCGTGAGTTTCTGCTTGAACTCGGGATCTGAATTCATTCGTTCCTTCATATCTAAAGGTGAAGCAGGAGCACCATCACTCCATATCAGCAAATGGAGGTGGAGTGAACCACGGATCTGCGCCTCAACAACTGCGTACCAGCCTTTAACTTTCCCGAGAATACCTAATTTTGAAGCCCTTTTTGCACCCAAAATTATTTCGAAGAACTTTGTTATCATTAGGTGGAAGAATTCGGCGCCCGCGACCGGATTTTCAGCCAATGTCTTTGCACGGATACTGGGTTCCTTGTTCATACCATCCAGTGCGTGAAAAATCTTGTCTAGGTCAATGTCCCTTCCAGCCAAGACTTGTGCAATTGGATTATGAGAATCTGCTGGGTTAGCAGTGGCAAAGAAATGGGGTAAGCCATCACATATAACTTTACTGTGCATTTGCTGCTTCATGCTGTTCACGTCCCCGACTGACCCAGGGATATGATCTGACACATAACTGATATAAATCTCTATTAGGTTTGTTTAAACAATTGGCTTCCCAATGGAAATCAGATTTTAAATTTTGTTCTGTTCAACACCAGTAGTGGGAAGCATTGGGGTGCACGCTGGAGAGTGCCTAGGGCCTCTCAGGGGAGAAGAGCCAGCGGGGCTCGCAGCGGGAGGGTGGAAGCGGAGGAAAAGACCCAATATGATTGCCGAGTGACAGGAATCCGAACCTAACAATACCAAACTACTCTACACGCTGCCAACCCAACTACAACGCTGCCCTGATGAACAGTGGGATGTGATGTGAGTTTGAACAGACTGTGGTAATTCAGGCCAGTCACAAAATTTACTGACTGGCAAAAACACCATGCGTGGTAATGTTGGTCACCTGGCCTGGTCAGTAATTTTTGTGACTGCCCAACAATTATTGAGGGCCCCTAGGGAGTCACACAAAATCATTGACTCTGATAACTTTGTGATAGGTCAGTGAACTAGTCACGAACCCACACTGACTTGTTACAAATTTCATTAGGATCACATTTACTGATGGTAAGAGTTGCATATACAACATTTTCTCTCATACGCAAACTTCCGCCTTCACTATGGCTGTACTATATGCGACTGCCTATCCGGCCGAACTAGGTATCCGGCCACTTGGATACTATAAGCCTATGCAATATAAAATTCTTGGATCTGGCACCTGTACGATGTTAGACGACCTATGAGGGCACCGTATGTCAAATTTGGAGGCACGGCAAGCCGGCGATCAAAAACTGTGGGAGGTTTCCGATCAGGATGTCAGCGTGTGAACATCATTTCTTATTCTGGAACCGTCATCGCACTGCCTTTCTGACTGTTTCTCGACCAAATCCTAGCTGATTCAAGACTTTGGGGGCTCGTTCTCATCCCCTGAATATGAGGAATCGCGTAGTTTGACTCACTAAATGACAAAGGCTTTGTATCAAGTGCAGGACCCTCAAGGAGAAATTTGATGTGCCCTGAGTTGCGCGTTCTGGCCGCCAGTGTTGCGCATGCCCGGTGCTTGCTACGGACATAGGATTTGGTCAATGTTGTTGCACCCACTTGATGTTTCCTATGTCAAGTTAGCAGGCTTTTACCTCTCCTATTCCTCGTTCACGGCGTGATATGACCAAAATCCGCCAAATTTGTTGGTACATACGTATGGATATTTTTCAGCTGGTTGTGAGTGCGTGAGGGACATTCTTTGTGTTCAGCCAAGTCCAAATACATCCCTAGGCAATATATACACTTCAACCTGGGACGTCGAGACTTTTCGTCATCTGTAACACAAGCCATTCCGTCCACAGAGCAATTTCACCCACCTTCTGTGTCAGAAAGGCATCTGGATACAGTCCTGATACTGCATAGATGTGAAGTTTCTCTGCACATAATAATACATTCATATCCATTATATAGTTTGGCATATCTTGGGATAAACAGCACCACTCGCAATGAGTGAATTGGGTGGGTGGCCGGATAGCTAGTTTTTGCCATTTTGGGACATGCCCAGAAAAAAAAATTCAGCCAGGCATGAAATCGTATTCTAAATTCCAGAGAAAAAATAGGTTCACTTATAGTATGCTGTACATCATTTGGGACCCCATAAACACGCATCCAAATGTCGCTATGTACGGGAATGAGGCTAAAGATGCTTAAGTGGCTGGATAGCCAGTCTCAGATAGTAGTTCGAAAAATCGTCATGCAGACATTTAAAGGGGTTTAGGCTTGGATGATTTTGACATCAACTTGTTACGTCCCGACTATGCCGACACCCCGATAGTAATGATGTGTCTGATGGTGAAGGCGAGGATGGTATGGAGGTGACTAGCAATATGGGCCCTGGACACTTAAATGAGAGAGGCGGTATAAACCCAAGGCTCTGCCATGAGAAGGTACACTGAAATATCACCGTGCCGGCCAGCTCTACCACCTCGCTGAATCGCAGTGAGCTTTGCACGCGGTGCGCCGTAATCAATTACAACATCTATATTTCCAACGTCCAATCCCTGTCTTTCTCAGCATAACGACACGCTGAAACAGACTAAATACGTACTGTAGAAAGGCCCTCTGTTCCATGTAATATTCGGCATACTCTGTCGTCCTTTGAGAAATCGTCGAACACCTCTTTCAAGTATGCCTTGGACATGCCACCGTGATAGTGCCGAATAGTACCCTTGTTTCTGAGGTCCGGGGCAAGCAGGGATTCGTGATGGCTAGCAGCATCGGAACATTGCTGTGTGTCGTCATGGAATACGACGGCCTGTAGAGGACAAGTGAATGAACTGTAGAGGAAATCCAGATTTCGGAAATCGGAGAGAGAGCCAACAATACGGTGAGTGGCATAGATAATGTTTGGGCGATTGCAAAACAGTTTTAGTGAAACGAAGGATTTCGGGTAAAAATTAAGATGCTCGATGACGGCCGACTTTATGTGAAGTGGGAAAGTGGAGGACAGGGCTTGGAACGGGGTGCCTTTCGGGAGTCGGACCCTCAGTTCATTCAATGCTTCCCACGGAGGACGAAAGGTCGCGAGGCCGCAGAGAGGCAGGCCGACAGTGTAGATGAAGTGCGCCTCATCAACGTGAACTCTAGCAATCGTTTTGACAAACTTCGGATCATTGAGAAATCGAGCGAGTCGAGGGAGATGCCCTTTGAAACATTTAATTTGCTCGGGCTGAACGATTGAGTGCTGGAAGTGGCCACTGGTTATTTTCTTGATTATGGTTAGAGAGAGAGCACAGAACGCACAAAGGAACACGTACAGTCCATAATTCCATATCATTAGGTGTATCTTCATTTATGCATATCGTCCGTATGCCCCATTTTTCGAGTTCTGCGGCCTGGGGGAAAATCTTAGAGGGTTGATGGTGAATGATTGTTCAACGGCTTACCTGTAGAATTTGTAGTCTTTTGAGCGGTGAAATAGTTATAGAGCTGGTATTGGGATGTAGAAGATTGGGTATTATAAGGCATAGAGTCTTTCCAGAGCCAGTGCCGGAGTCGACGAAGATATCGAGACGATCTTCAAGTCCGTTATTTGCTTCTAGCTGGTACTGGTGCGGTATTATGTGGTATTTGCTAACAACGTGAACGATAAGACACGCTCTCAAAGCGATGGTCTTGTGCTTCGCATCCAAGAAGTTGAGATACTCGTGGGGGAGCGCATCGGACGGTAGAAACTCGGCAGCCAGAGATTCAAGGTCATGCAGAGTAGAATCACGGATTCCCTGGAGTACATCTTGGAGCTATCCCCAGAGCCTCGGGATGGTCCATAGGCAAGAAATAAGGTGCATAGATTGTGGTCGCGTCCCAGACGGCGGTAGAAGGCAAAAGACGTGTTGTTTACTACTGTTACATGAGCTCATTGATGTTGCTTACAAATATCCCAAATGCGGTATCTCGCGTGTTATGGGATTTCAAACTCCGATCGACCAGCCTGTCTATCGACACAGTTAAGTTTCGATCGACAGGCTGGACTCGAGCCTATGTTGACTCCTGAGCGCGACTTTTGGCGCCTTGGCCACCGCGCATCATACTATTATATCCTCCGACGCCAGATCACCAAAGTTCAGTAGGCTAAGCTTATATTCTTTTCGTCTACTTCGAAGTTTGTCCAGCCTCGGGAGCTACAATGTCCGTTTGATCACTAAAATTCACGACCGGCATAATTAGGTAGGAAAGTACCTCTGCTTTTGAGTCTGTTCTCTACAATTCCGGAATTTATCACATCGAAGACAAAACCAGGAAGGTATGCAATATGCTCGCTGGATCGGCCTGAACTCAATTTCCTGCAATGTCGGAACTACTGTGAGATCAAACAACTGCATCCTTCAAATGTGGCTCTCATGCTCCAGAATTGCGGGTCAAATTTCAAGCCCCGCCTTTATCCTGGACACTGACAGTCCGTGAATACAATATTCATGGCCTCCATTTTGTGTTCGCACGAAGTCTGCCTTGAGTGGGCCCTCCTCCTTATCGGGTCTACACCGAAGTCTGGGATCGTACCGGCAAATTTTGCTTTCATTCGAAACTTGGTGCCTCTCATCTATACTCCTACTGATACCTTCATTTGCATTCCAAAAATATTCAACTCGAATCTCCTTAAGCCCAGTTCAATTGATCCGCCAAAAATTATCACCGTGGCAAAAGTTCAAAGGATTCGATAATATTGTGTTCACTCGCCTATCAGATCAATAAACCTGGTTCCCAATACAGCCACCAACAAAAAATTCAACCGTGCCTTTATCTGATCTCCCTGATCCCATTTTGCCTTTACAGTGGTACTCTAAAAAGCGCCGAGCCCCGTTTGAGTTTATTTCATGGTTGAATCCTTTCAAACAAAATTGTAGCATGAACGTTCAGTAATCTCAAGCTCATATGCACCGAGAAAACTATACAATACCTACTTCAATGTCCAAAATAAAATTATTTGGCGTATTCTGAAAAATTGACTTTGTGGACTTGCATGCTATCAAAAAAATGGACATTCCTGCATGAAAGTACTTGAAAAATTAAGCATACTCACATTTTTGTTCAATTGATTTGATGGACATTTGAGCTCACACGAGGCTCTCAAGATCGCCCAAAATGCTCTCAAAATAGTAAAAGTGACCAGTTTGCAGCCACAATTGTAAAATGGGCATCGATTCGACTGAATTAAAATGTGAGTATGCTTCACTTTTCAAGTACTTTCATGCTGCGAAGACCATTTTTCAATAGCATGCAATTCCACAAAGTCGATTTTTCAGAATATGCCAAATATTTGTATTTCGGGACATTGAAGTAGGTATGGTATGTTTCTTTTGATGCATATGAGCTTGAAATTACTGAACGTTCATGCTATAATTTGTTTGAAGGGATTCGACCATGAAATGAGCTCAAACGGGGCTCGGCGCTTTTTTAGAGCACCACTGTACACTCCCTTGGCATTCGCTGAATGAACTTGAATGAGCATCCAGAGGCAGGAAACAGACATCTGGACATTACAGTGGAGCCGGATGCGGGATTTCAACATTCAAAACCACGACATTTCTTAATTGGGCTAAAATGCGGAGCGAATGACTGGGCGCTCCACCTCGCTCCACTTTGACGTTTGTCGAGACACCCCACGGCTTTTCTTATTTGAAGCTCTTCAGAAAACGGCTTGGGGAAATATCCCATGGTTCGCGAGACATCAAAATATCCAAATCCAATCCAATCCATTTACGTAACGTCCATCGACGTCCATCCATGGATAACGTCATCCAAGTCAGGCCCTAGCGCCAGTATACTTACCTTTGAAGG
Source organism: Mycena leptocephala (assembly GCA_029378395.1). Lineage (NCBI taxonomy): Eukaryota > Fungi > Basidiomycota > Agaricomycetes > Agaricales > Mycenaceae > Mycena > Mycena leptocephala. The sequence goes on from JARJLF010001120.1 coordinate 18,153, forward strand.
TTAGCTCCCGCTTTCGGCCTGCAAAACTTTTAACCCAACCTTTCTTTGGATTCCTCCCCGACCTTAGAGGGGGGATGGACACGAGATTCCAGCAGTTTACGGCCCATTGCAGAACTTAGAGATGGACCGGTGAACCGGTGCGACTCTGCCTTCTCCATTGAAGTTATGACTCGATTTCTTGTCAGCTGGAGGACACCTCAATTGCAATGGCGTAGCTGGATGCTGCAGTACCAAAATCGCCCCGGGTCAATAGGAAGAAATCTGTCATCAACGAATGAACACTTGATTCTGATATGCCTACGCTCCGCTCCGGCTTGTGTGCCGGGCTTGACTAATTTTCACAAATGTAATGACAATCGAAGGTGGGGGGGGGGGGGTATATTATACTCGCGTGGTCCACAAGCTGAACAGCGAGTTTACGGAAGACAAACATGTAGTACTGTACGGGTGGTTATCCTTACAGAATCCTACAAGATGCCAACCGAGCACAACTCCATTCCAGGGGGTCGAACGCACAAGACGCTGGCAATCAGGGGACTGGCCGGCCGTTTGAATGGCTGGACCTCCGGTTAAAACCTCGTGGGACCTGACCACAAGCGGAGTACGCAAGTGTACGGGAGGAGTTCTCTCCTCCCAGGTAAAAATCCCCGGTGTCCACCAGTCCACTGAAAGCTGTCGTACGGCTTTCCCTTTGCAAGAGCATGCATACCATCTGCCTCCAAAGGAGTAGACCCAAGGACTTTTGGGGAGAGCCACAGGCTCAGGTTTGCCTCCAAAGAGGCGAAACCAAGCTGAAAAACAGCCAGATATAAAGGGGAACCAAAAGTCACAGAGCACCAGCGCGGGTATATAGGGTCCAGCTCGTTGTGTCTTGCCTAGGCTGCTGGTGGTTCCAGTAACAGCATGGGTGTGCCATCATAAATCTTGAGCACATTGAAGGCCAGTTTCCCCAGGAACGGAGTGGCCTCCCTTTTAGAAAGTACGGCCTTGAAGAAGGTCATGGGATCGGTAAATGCATCCTTAAGTTCCGGAATTTTCTGGTACAGGTCTTTGAGAAAGACTTCTCGTACTTTGTTCAGCTCTGGGTGGTCACAGATAAACATGGCATGGGCCGGATCCTCGATGGACTCTCCGCAGAACCTGCATTTGCGCCATTCTCTTGGAACCACGGGTTTGCCTCTCTCCTTCCATCTCCGACGTTCCACGGCCAGACTATGGCCCGATAGCACCATACGTGTCAATGCACGACGATGGTCCGTAGTCTTGAGGCGTAGATAGTGCCGGAAATCAAGTGATTTCTTGACCAATTTTCCAGTGTCACTGTCGAGTTCGAGCCGGCCCGTTAGCAAATCTTTGGTGCGCGATGATGTCTCTATCTCGTTATCGATCCACGCCTCCATCGACATTTTAACCCGTTTCATTGTCTCCTCAATCAGCGAAATTTCCAGCGGTCCCGAAATGTCAAGTTCCACCGGCACATAGAGGCGAGAGAGGATAATCCGTAGATCATTCACCCAGGAGATCTTTTTAGCACGTGCCAGAGTAAGTGATTCCTGGAGAGCATTCCAAGCTGGCCTATCGTGGTCAGGCCAATCCAATACACAGGTTTTTGAGTGCAGATAAACCCGCGATATCTGATGGCCAGATCCCAGTTTCAGAGAACAAAACGGCTTTCATGGAGCGAGAACCCATTCCAAGCATCCGGCGAAGAAATTTCATTTGTACCTTTTCAAGGAGTTTGAGGCTCTTCTCTTCAATGTCCAGACAAACCTCGCATCCAGCGGTCAAGTACGGATCTACACGAGCCATATATAGAGTCCGCAAGTCCCATGCCAGCAGACTGCCAACGAAGCGATCTAGTCCCAGGATTACATTGGCTACCTTCGAGGCCTTTCGCGACTTGACTCGGTATTGTTCCCTCCACATAAACTTGCACCCGGTTTCAAACCAGAGTCCCAGGTAGCGAGCCTTTTGTTCCTGCTGTATTGCCTTTCCTCCCAAGTGAAACATGGGGTATGTTTTTTGTCGTGGTCCAAAGATTTGATACAGACATTTAGGAATTGATGTCTCGCAACCGTTGTCGTTGGCCCATGACTGTGATCCATTCAAGTGCATCTGGAATCCGGAAGGGCACGAGGATGCTGTCATTACGTCGTCTGCGTGTTCAATCTGGTTGATAGCAACACCATTCAGCCGTATGTCCTTTGGGTGGTGTGCGAGGATAAATCCGACATAAACAGGTTCCACAGGTGGGGGGAGCCAGGATCCCCAGTCAAAATACCCAGTAGAGATCTGAATTCCGGCGCATATTGGCCATCCAGGCGAACAATGTAATGAATCCTGTCATAGAGGCATTTCAACCATTCGATCATAGGGCCCGAAATCCCGAGTTTCGCAAGTTTAACCCAAAGTGTTGATCTATCCGTCCCGGGAAACGCGTTTTTGAGGTCCAGGTAAGCAACGTACAGAGGTTTATTCAGGTCCTGCGCCTTATCAATGAGACAGAGCAGCACAAATGCGCTGCCATTCGTTCGAAGGTGTTCCTGGAAGCCATTCTGGGATTTGGGTATTGCACCGATGTCCTCAGCACCCTCACGAAGACGGCGGTCAATTATCAACGTGAGCATCTTGAGCATGCAGCATTCCAATGCAATAAGGCGGTAGCCTTTCGGGTCCGTGGGATCTTTATCCTTCTTGAGAATTCCAATCAAGAGTGCGGTTAACCAATACTGCGGGATTTTGCGGTTCTTGACGCAGTATAAAAAGAACTCCAATAACTTCTCGTTGGGTATCTCCAGGCAATCCTTGTACGAGAATTCATCCACGCTAACCGCGGTATCCAAACCATGTTCAGATATGTGTCGTTTCATCCATTCAATATCCTCGAGTGTGATGTCCCGTGTGTAGGATTGGCGGGGAGATGTGTCTGGCAGTTCCGTTGCAAGCTCCCGAGCCATTCGCGCGTTGAAAGCAAGCTGGTCAGAATTAAAAGTTGCGGGCTGTATTGCAGGGTAGTTCAACCGCTCCTCGAAGTCGTTGGCCAGAGCATTGAGTGAGACCTTGGCTTTTTTCGGGCGGGCATCTGTACGCAATCGGACAAAGTCCCAAAACTCTTTGATATTTTTGCATGCCAGGAGTTCAGCCCGAAGTCCAGCTTGCAACTCGTGTACTTTTGCACGTCCTCGGTGACTTTCATCGAATTTGTTCTCGGGATCGTCCTCCCAATCCTTCCAGTTACCGGTGGAATGTACGCACCAATTAGCCACATGGATCCGAGGTCGAGCACAAGAATATCTGGGGAACTCAAATGGGATTTTACGAACTCGATATCATCGCGAATTAGCATTGCGATACCTCCACCACGACGATTGGTCCGGAGCCGGGGTTTCCGTGGGAGCGAGACGAAAGAATAATCACGAGGAATTTCGGCGGGATCCTCTTCGCCCGGGAGCATATCAGTTTCCGCAAAAAGCATAATATCATACGGCGTGAGTAAGGACCTGAATTCAACGCTCGTCAGTTTAAGGGTGAAATCATGGAATATATTCCAATACATAATCTTGACATCAGCGGCCGTTGTGTTCAGATCACCCGTAGCTACGCCATCCGTGGAATCCGTGGGTCCTGTGCGCGCTCGCCCATTGCCACGATTTGTTCGTCCACCACCACGAATAGGGGATCCCGAGGTTCCTGCGGCCAGCGATAACATCCTGCCTGATGTATAGGATCCAGCGGCCATCGAATCCGAGGAGCCCGATCTTGTAGATGGCACGGCAAGTTGATAGGCGGGTGGAAAAGTTAGCACACAGGTCCTACCACAAATTTTGGGGACCACGGAACATAAACTGAGCGCAGCCCCGGGCCGTTTCACGAGAGTGCGCCAACGCAGGGTCCAGTTGAGAGCCAGGACGCACATGAACGCCAAGTAAACGACCGCCGCAATCCACATGCGGTTGTCGATCATGATGCGGAACAATTCGGGCCTGCATCCGACTTGGCCGATCATCGCCAGAGGTGCCAGCGAAGCAGGGTCCGTCGAGGATTGGGGCTCCGCGCCACGGATTGGGTCCAACTTGTGAAGTCCGTGAGGGGTCCAGTGGCCATGGGTCCGTCCTGGGAAGCCGCCGCGGGGAAAGGTTTCGTGCATGGGTCCCGTGGATGAAAGAGTCTCGAAAAGGTCCATGTGGACCAATCCCGCGAGATACGTGTCTTGCATCGGCACCCTGAGTTGTTTAGACATGGTAGGGTGGGTGAAAGCCGGTTTAGAACCATTGGCCGCCATGGGTAGTCCAAGGAATGAGTCCTCGGCCATCCTTGCTGATCCCATAAAATCGCCGTTTTGGGACTCCAAGGTCCCCGCTTTCGCCGGCTCGTGCAGCAAAGCCTGTGGGATGAGTTCTCCAGATGGTATGTCGTGCATTGGGGCCAGAGCGGGGTGATTATCCAGATTTTCAAAAATCGACATGGTGGTAAGGGTCAAAGGTCCTATATGCTCGATAGACCGTATTCACTAAGTCTGCGCTTCCACTGACAATAGTACGAATCATTTCCCACTGCGCAGGGTAAATGGGAATAGGACTGAGAAAACTTCGATGTAACCACGGAAATTTGGGACCTCCCTCACTTCAACCGACGTAAATCTGGCACCCGAATCGGAGGGTGAGCCATCCCGAATCTCGCACCCGAATGAGGCTCACGCACCATCGACCTTCTGCGTGCTGGAAGTGACCGCAGACCAGCGGGAGTGGCACTGCTTGCAGAAAACTATTAACAAAGAGGGCATACTAACCTTCTGTGCAGGCGCATCAGCTTATCTACAGCTTCACGTGTGTCTCGCTGTCTCGCTCTTCCGTTTGCCCGTGAAAATTGACGGGGTGGATCCTGGCCGAGTTCGAGAAGCGGTCGGGGCTCCTGAGAGCAACCCTCAGCCCGAACGGAATAGTATGGCGAAAGTCCCAACTCAAATCCCAATTTATTGGATTACAGTAGCCAAAATGCAAACTGCAAACAATTGAATTGTTGTCATGAAGGATAGCTGATGAGATGCAATAGAGAAAATCTCCCGTAGAAGAGACACTATACTACTACTGTAGATGATGAGAGGTGATTGGGGCTTCGCGGGGGTCGGAAGGGAATACGAGCTCCTCCTGGGTAGCAGCACCGCGACTGTCTAGATGCGAGACCCGGATCGTCGTCCGAGGGAGAACGACCAGCGTGGAGATATTCTGCCACTTTCCTCGTCCACTTTGAATACTAAAGAACACATTTTCCTGTGCGCAGTCCGTGATAATTAAGCCCCGTCCCTTTCCAGCATGGCCAATGTAAAAGGACCAGAGGAATGGATGAGCGGCTTGCACCTCAACAGGGTAATTCCTATGATAAAAAATTGTGTGAGGGCCAATGTCAATGCTCTTCAGAGCGACGTCCGCGGGAGGGCGTTTGGCCTGAAATAACATCGGCTTTTCCCACCGCAATATAGTTATAGGGATACATACCCCCTCGACAGGATACAGATTCAGGTTCTTGTAGGCATATTGCAATACAGCGAGAGCGGCTTGTTTGCTGCCTTCGCCCTGGACCAGCTGAGTAACTAGCCTTGATCAAAAGGAACCGTTGTTTTCCTCTAGTAATAAGATATCCTCAACAAATCCGGTGCCGACGCAGAGACAACCACAGAGCCGTAAGAAGATATATCGTGCACATAGATATTGTCATTCCCGAAGATCACCTCCCTATCCAACCCAGCCTCCTGTATCTCGGTGAGTTCTGCACGGATCGACATGGAATATAGCTAGATCTTCTGGAATAATTCGGAATGATCAGGGCTATCGATTTTTCAGTGAGGGAAATACAGTCACGCATTTGAAGCTGTAATGGATTGCAGTGAGGGCAATGGGGTGATGCCGTGCATCCGCTAATTCTTCCCGAAAATAAGCAAACGCGGACATTTTCAGTCGACTCAACTGAAGCACCTATGCAGGCCGTGAAGACACGGAATTTTGAATCGAATGGATAACCCTTTCGTCGGAGTAACAACAATTATTAGACTGGTTTTGAGTGTGGGATTGGCATTTTTCCGTCGTAGGTCGCACAATCACACACGTTCCCCGTCACAAGACACTGTACTGCCTCTGCGCGCTCCTGCTGTGTGCCCAATATCGATATTGTGGTGGAAACATCAAAAATTGAAGAACAAAGGGCCGTGCGTGGAGTTCCGTGCGAGAATAGGACCACCTATGAGGCGCAGGGACTGCGCGGGGAACTCTGCTCCGAAGTCTATCGGTTTCAGCTTGGCTGCAAGCTGATTAAATGTGAGGAAAATCATGAGATGTTATTATGCCGGCGTCGGGGCTCGAGCGCAAGACCTTCCCGATCTCAAAACTTTATTTTATTTTATTTTAATGAAATGACATTTAGTTTTGAAAATTGCAATAAATTTGCTACTGTGAAGTGTATGAAGCCTGCACTTTTGGGTACAAATGGCTGGGAGGCCCATTATCTTGGTTCCGGGCCCGCACGTCAGTAGTATCGATCACGAGTAATCAAGCGGCTTATTTTTGAGTGAAAATATCACATAGAACTCATCGGGCGCTATAATAATTCATATGCGATTCGTTTTCCACATGTTACAGCGTGTTACCTTGCTTGTCAAGGTCTCTCCACCTTCATAATGGTACCAGTTTCATACGACCGGATGATCCTAATTCTCCCGACAAGACGCAAAATTTACATCACTTCCGGACAACTCATTCTCTCCAGTGTACTTTCTGAAACACGGCAAAATGGTTCAATTCTCTGTGACACACTACAGGACGACGATGAAAAATTTATATATAAATCGTCCTGTCTCAGTTGCTGCAAAACTCGACAGGCGCAAGCAGGAGCTCGCAACACCCAAAAGAATGATGGTCTGCACACATTCACCCAGGCAATGGGTGTAAAAAAAATCTACATGTCCCCCTGGGTAAGCAAGGTCTTTTTCGACGAACTCGCAGCTTCCTAGTTTTGAAAGCGCCTGAATATCGGGAAGCAATTTGCCATATTTGGTACAAAACAAAGTAAGTGTCAGGTCCCACTGCAGTTTGAGACGTTTTTGGGCCAACAATAGCCACCCTCCTGCTTGAGGATCAAAAAGAAAGTTAAAATGTACCCAGAACAAGAGGTGGGCGTACCAAGAATTTTTGAAATCAACCTCTATTCGAATCTTCGCCACCCAAAAACATGTTTTCTAGTGGAAAACCATTTTTTGAGATTCAGGTGCACCCAGGGTGGGGGTTACAGTTTCCCATCAGCCGCGATCTCGATAACCATTACATCAAAACCCTTGGTTGGCATTGGATAGCCAATATCAAAGTAACTCCGCCTAGGACATGCTCATTTTGCCGTGGGTAAACAGGTGAGTAGTAGTAGTGTCGGCTTTACATTGTGCTAATTATTGCGGAAATAGTTTCGTAGGCGGTACCTTCTTCTTGCCAATGCCGATACAATGAACGTTTTCCGGCCCCTGGGCAATCAAGCGAACCCATCTCATCACCCGCGCTTCTGCAGACAGCACAAGTCTTTTTCGCCCTAGGCTGCTTTCCACTTCCAGTCGCAGCCACGACAGTGTGGTGGACCGCGAAGCGGCAGACAACTGAGGGGGTGGTGGTGAACAAAAGTGGAGTCGAAAATGTGCCCCGTGTATTAGGGAAAGTGGGATAATTTCCATTCTTTATCGAAGAGCTCGGAGATATCAGCGTATGTAATGAATTCAAAATTTATCTCGGCTTCTCGGCATCGTTGTCTTGGATTCGACCTCAATATTTTCTTTTCTTCACTCAGCCTCTGCCTTTGCCCCCAGAGGTGCGCAAAAATGGGCACTGCCCTTCCTTTTTTTTCGTCCGCCTGCGTCTCTTTATCAACAGTGAAGCGCTTTAGCGCTTGAATTGGCGTCCTTCCAAAGTATTAACAGTGATGTTCCCCAAACTCGGAACTGATTTCCCAAAAGCGGAGTTTAAAAGCTTCGGACAGCATGGAATGAAAAATGAAGGGAAAACATAAGGAAGCAACTTAGCTTGAGTCTTAGGTACTCAAAATATCTGAACGGGTCTTGACGAGATCGCGTTGCTCAAGCTAAGTTGTCGGCAGAGATGTGACACAGCCACGCTACAACATCGAAAGATTGCCGGCGCATCCAGCCCAGGTCATGCTTTTCAAAATGCCAGCCATTTGAATGCACCTCTATTGCGTCAGGTCATGCTTTTCAAAATGCCCGCCATTTTAAGGCACCTCTATTGCTTCAGGTCATGCTTTTCAAAATGCCTGCCATTTGAATGCACCGCTATTGCGCCAGGTCATGCTTTTCAAAATGCCAGCCATTTGAATGCACCGCTATTGCGCCAGGTCATGCTTTTCAAAATGCCAGCCATTTGAATGCACCGCTATTGCGCCAGGTCATGCTTTTCAAAATGCCAGCCATTTTAATGCACTCTACTGCATCAGGTCAGGCTTTTGAAAATGCCCACCATTTGAACCAAGAGGCGAGCAATGAAGAACAGGTCCGTGATCTGTGATCCAAAAATCGCTCACCTCTTGGTTGAAATGATGGGCATTGTGAAAATCATGACCTGATGCAATAGAGATGCATTCAATTTCAAATAGTTGCCATTTTGAAAAGTGTGACCTGCATTCAAGGGCTGGGATTTTGAAAAGCATGACCTAATGCAATAGAGGTCCGTTCAAATGGCAGGCATTTTGAAAAGCATGACCTGGTGCAATAGAGGTACATTCAAATAGCACGCATTTTGAAAAGCATGACCTGATGCAATAGACGTGCATTCAAATGGCAGGCATTTTGAAAAGCATGACCTGACACAATAGAGGTGCATTCAAATGGTGGGCACTTTGAAAAGCGTGACATGATGCAATAGAGGTGCATTCAAAGGGCTGACATTTTGAAAAGCATGACCTGACACAACAGAGCTGCATTCAAATGGCTGGCATTTTGAAAAATGTGACCTGAGGTGCATTCAGATGGCGGGCATTTTGAAAAGCGTGACCTGACGCAATAGAGGTGCATTCAAAGGGCTGCCATTTTGAAAATTCAAATGGCGGGCATTTTGAAAAGCATGGCCTGACACAATAGAGCTGCATTCAAAGGCTGCCATGTTGAAAAGCATGACCTGACACAATAGAGCTGCATTCAAATGGTGGGCATTTTGAAACACAATAGAGGTGCATTCAAAGGGCTGCCATTTTGAAAAGCATGACCTGACACAATAGAGCTGCATTCAAATGGCTGGCATTTTGAAAAATGTGACCTGAGGCGCATTCAAATGGTGGGTATTTTGAAAAGCATGACCTGACACAATAGAGCTGCATTCAAATGCCTAGCATTTTGAAATGTGTGACCTGAAGCAATAAAGGTGCGTTCAAATCGCAGGGATTTTGAAAAGCATGACCTGACACCATAGAGGTGCATTCAAAGGGGAGCCATTTTGAAAACCATGACCTGACACAAGAGAGCTGCATTCAAATAGCTGGCATTTTGAAAAATGTGACCTGAGGTGCATTCAGATGGTGGGCATTTTGAAAAGCGTGACCTGACACAATAGAGGTGCATTCAAAGGGCTGCCATTTTGAAAATTCAAATAGCGAGCATTTTGAAAAGCGTGACCTGACATTATAGAGCTGCATTCAAAGGGCTGCCATGTTGAAAAGCATGACCTGACACAATAGAGCTGCATTCAAGTGGCAGGCATTTTGAAACACAATAGAGCTGCATTCAAAGGGCTGCCATGTTGAAAAGTGTGACGTGATGCAATAGAGGTGCATTCCAAGGGCTGGCATTTTGAAAAGCATGTCCTGAGACAATAGAGCTGCATTCAAATGGCTCTCATTTTGAAAAAACATGACCTGAGGTGCATTCAAATGGTGGGCATTTTGAAAAGCATGACCTGACACAATAAAGCTGCATTCAAATGGCTGGCATTTTAAAAAGCATGACCTGACACAATAGAGGTGCGTTCAAATGGCGGGCATTTTTAAAAGCGTGACCTTGTGCACTAGAGGTGCATTCAAAGGGCTGACATTTTGAAAACCATGACCTAACACAATAGAGGTCCGTTCAAATGGTGGGCATTTTGAAAAGCATGATCTGACACAATAGAGGTGCATTCAAATGGCTGGAATTTTGAAAGGCATGACCTGGCGCAATAGAGGTGCATTCAAAGGGCTGCCATTTGAAAAGCATGACCTGACACAATAGAGCTGCATTCAAATGGCAGTCATTTTGAAAAACGTGACCTGAGTTGTATTCAAATGGCGGCCATTTTGAAAAGCGTGACCTGGCGCAATAGACACTGACTTTCTTAGAGGTTTCATCAGATATGTTTTAATCAGGTTTAAAATCAAGTCTAATTGGAGGGGCAAGTCTCTTGCGTACGTCTGCCGTTCATCATCACGCTTACCCGAGTGTTCCCACCTCTCAGGTCGCGTGAAGGTTTCAACGAATATCTGGTTTATCCTTGAACTCAATCGCCATATTTTGCAGAATTATGAGTGCTTCAATGACCCGATACACCTCCTGCATTGATTTGTGAGGGCCCGTTCCACGTAGGCTAGGGAAGCGGGCCTTGAAACGACCAAAGGTGTGCTCAATTGCGATCCTAATTGAAGACAACCGCCGATTGTCGTTGGGGTTTCCGCCCGCGAGAAGTGAATATTGGATTGGCTGAGAGGGTTTCAACCAAGTAGTCAAACATATCCCATCCAACTCTAGCCTTGTTGTCAGTATTACCAGATCACCGACAACGTTAAAGCTGTGTACCGAAACATATGCCGAAACTCACGATCTGGAGCTTGCAGACAGACCGAAAAGAAATCTACTGACTTCCTGATCTTGTTGTAAGGGCCCTTAGAGCCATCACCCATCATATGCTCAGCAATTTCCATCCAATTGAGGCTTGCAAGATCCAGAACTTCCGACTCGGATACATTGTCAGAAGCAGTTCAGCCTCGAAGTCATCACATATTTCGTCAAAGTCGGTGTCATCATCGAGGGCGCAGCCAGGGGATTCTCAGCAATGGAGAGGATCTCTGAGTGGGCTCGAGCTTTGGTGGGTTGAGGCATACACACTGCTGCGGACGCGGCGATATGGCGTTGGCGGCAAACCAGTTGGAGTTTGAGTTTTCTTATTTGTTCTCTATTTATCTACGACGAACGACACGAACGACGGATGAATTGAGCAGCCCTACTCTGGACACAAGAAATTTCACAAGTCATTCACACTCCGCTCATCATGATGCGGCTTCAGATGACCGGACGTTGCCAGCGACGTTGGGTGTGTAGGCCGCGGGGTAAAAACAAAAGAATGTCATCTGTTGATGCACATAAATGGGTAGGTAAGTAAATCGTGGTTATCTGAAGAATTTCATCGTTCCTTCGTGCAAGATATCGCGTAATGTTGGCGTTTTATACAGTTTAATGCCTTAAAATTTCTGTATCAGTTTCAAAGATGATGTCCGAAACATCAGTGCTGCTGCTGGAGGATGGGGATGGGGACCGCATGTTCATTGACATGCGCGAGACCTTGGACTATGCAATCGGCATGGTACTCCGAAGGCTCACCGCAATACAGGGAATGACTGATGTTGGCAGGTTCAATTTACAAAATCAAAGCAGAAGGTGAACTTCAGGGACATACCCCAGGAGGATGAAATAGTCTGTTACTAGTCTGAGCTCATATATGGTGGCGTTTGCGAGGGTAAATGCTAATGGCAATGTTATTGGCATTGTATACCATGAATTGACTAGGCAGACAGAAAATGAACACGAAATAAATGAGGGAATCGCGTCCGAGAGTCTTGAATCTATACATGTCATGCTCACAACAACAAACTCCTGATGCACACGTAGTATTGCGTCCCGGGTGAAACGACCGTGCCTCCATGTCCCAGAGCCATTTTCTGAGGCGTGCACGCCAGCAATGGATAGCCCTCGTCACTCTGGTCATTTTGAGCCATTCAGATCCTGCTCGGAGGCAATATTGACCTCTCTGGTGGCCATTCAGTGCTTTAAATTTTGAAATGCTTGACCTGATTGAATTCCTTTACATTTTTTGAAAGATGTGACCTCATTGAATTCCTTGACATTTTGAAACGCATGACGTTAGGAAAGAAATTGTGTATGTAGATAGAAAGAAATATAATGAGCGCGAGAGCGCACCATTACAATTTTGAACCGGTCATTTTGAGCTATTCAGATCCTTCTCGGAGGCAATATTAACCTCTCCAGCGGCCAATCAGTGCTTTACATTTTGAAATGCATGATGTCCCCAGTTCTCTGCATTTTCGGACACTTTCAATTCCAGCGCAGTCGCCGAGCAATTTTTTGAGGCGCACGCGCGAGCAATGGATAGCCCTGAATATTCCGGTCATTTTGAGCTACTCAGATCCTGCTCAGACACAATATTGACCTCTCCAGCGGCCAATCAGTGCTTTACATTTTGAAATGCGTGACCTGATCGAATTCCTTTCCATTTTGAAACGCTTGACCCTATTGCATTCCCTTACATTTTGAAAGGCGTGATGATATTGCATTGCTTTACATTTTAAAACATGTGACCTTATTGCATTCCTTTACATTTTCGAACACATTCCAGCACAGTCCCAGAGCCATTTTCTGAGGCACGTGCACTGGCAATGGATAACCTTGGTCATTCCGGTCATTTTTAGCCATTCAGATCCGACTTCAGAGAGATGTATTGGGGGCAGCAAAATTTCGATACAGCGCAACTGCCAAAACATTGAATATTGATGAGATGGAGAAAAATGTAAAGGTGCGCTTGAATGATGTTCCTCACGTTCAAATTATTCGATACGCTCTATTATTTTTATCTGAATAGATATGCCAATTGTGCTGCACAATTTATCTCGGCGTACACTCACGAGCTAACCGGTGCAGACTTGGTTTGGGTTAACAAAAAATACCATGGCCATCGGGAGCTTCCTCCTAACAGGTTCAGTCTTCTAAAACTCTGCACATCGTGCACATCGGCAGTATTATTGATGATTTGAAGGTTTTTGACTGGATCTGCTTGGATCTGAGCACATAGGATTGCTCAAAAGTATAAGATATATTTTACCACCATTTGGCAAGAGGCAAAGCGAGCATTCCATTTTTTACTTCGCCGAACGGGCTGGAGGTATCGAACGGTCACAACTGTGTGACATTTGTCACGGTTGAACCTGTTCGCTTCGTTCGAGGCACGTTCGGAGTGTTCGAGACTTTTGTGGGTAACAAAGGAATTTAAGTGGTATGTTAAAGTCTACCTGGCCTAAAAAATTGTTGAAGGAATAAGCCTGAACTTGAACATTCTAGCATTTTCCTTTCGATTTTTACTTACTACTCCTCGATACACGTAGAATATTCCAGTAGCTACATTGTATGTATATAAGCCAGCAATGCAGCTGCTCATAGGGCATCTGTTTGCCCTAACGCGAGCTTCCCAACCCAACAGCGCGATTGCAAACCTTCTTATCTATTTTATTCCGTCATCACGTAATTCCAACAAAAATGAAGGGATTGCAGGTTTTACTCAGCAGTAGATACTGATTTCGCCTCAGCCGCATAAAAAACCTAAGGCTTTTTAAATTCTGGGTGAATTGCCTTGGTTCCACAGTGAAAGTCGTAGGTAAATGATCCTTTCATAAAAGTACTGTGTCGGACTTTTTAGATTGGATCTTGTTGCTGAGAGATTAGTTCAACCTTCCTTGAATTCCATCATATTTGATGCATCAGCCAAAAAATCGATAATCCGCCACAGTACTTCTAGTCTAATGCCAAATTAATTGTGACTTTTGGTTTTGTTCATGAGGCCAGAGTGAGCAGGTAAAAAGCCTTAGCGTTTTGAAAACTCGAGTAAGCCAGCGTCTTGTGTGATCGACCCCCTGGTAAGAAAATGCGGGAAGGAAATCCGCGGTGGCAGAATGAAGGAAAGAAACTCGCCCCATTCCCGACAAAAACTGCCGCACGTCGTGCGATCTCCATGTCCACCGCAATGGATACATCCGTCTGTTCCGTGTCAGCACCAGTTTCTTAGCAGGCCTGAGGTTCTCGGCATTGGAGTGGGTTTTTTTCACATTTTTCACATGCAGGTCGGAGGGTCTCCACGTAAAATACGTATTTTACCTTGTAATTTACATGTAAAACTGGGCCGATGTAATTTACATTGACCAATTTTAGCCAGCACTAACTGGTGTACCGAAAATTGTCGAGATTTTATTTTTCCGCAGCTACATTTTCAACCGCGTGACTGTATTGCCCTCACTGCAACCCATTGTACCAGCAACAGATAACCCTGTTCATTCTGGTCATTTCGAAGCTCCTGAGTCAGTCATTGATCGTGCGCGCAATTTGCGCGACTGACTTGGGTGTCTGGCACACCTGGATTGTTGGTCGGTCCATTCCATCTTCATGTTCGCATGTAGACGTCCGACGCGTTGTTGAAAGCTACTCGCAGCCGAAGAAAGTAATGGCGCGTGTGGCTCTCGGTATTCTGGCCACCGAATCACGCCAACCAACCTGTGGAGTGCGAATTTGGCCCAATTTTGCTGAAAATGGGCATATTCTGACGGCGATTGTGAGCTTAAATCAATAGGTATTGATATGATTCAAAGCGGTAATCTACACTACTCGACACGCACTTTTTGACTGTTCATCTCAATTTTACCCAAACTGCTTATAGAAACAGTCGATTTCAAATTCTAAAGAAAAATGCCGTATATTTCTGGAATTTTCTTGTTTGGAAATTGGGTGACATATCCAAATGTCTTCTATTCACTCATATTCTCACTCCACAGGTTCGTTGGAGTGATTCGGTGGCCAGAATACGGAGAACCACACGTGCCATTACTTTCTTCGGCTGCAAGTAAGGACTGCATTACGGTCGCCCGCAATGATGCTAAAACACCATCGATGAATGGTCCATAATATAAAAGCGAGTTCTTGAATTCTTTCAGAGCGGTGAGTCTCAGTTGGTTTTTTTTTTTTTTTTTGAAGGGTATTTTTTTCTGTGGCTCATAAAATTTGATGCTTTTCTTTCTGGCGCCGGCCCGGACGGCTGAAAACTAATTTGAAGGCGGCGTCATAGCGAAAGTGTAGAACAGGGCCGTTGAGACGGGCACTATTCGTCGCAACTAGTGGGACGTCCGTTGTGTGCCTTGACTGGGTCTTGACTTCTGGGGTGTCTACCACCAATTCACTCATATCTGGCCGCCTATACCTTCTATATCATGACACCGCCGATTCTGTCTGCTCCCTCCACGTGCACCTGCCTGTATCCGCCTTTGATCTTGTTCTTGGTCGCGATTGACTCTAGCTTTGCTTCACTTCTTTCGGAACTGCTCGCTTCTACCTGTCGTCCGGTGCCCTCGACTTCCGCACATATCCCGAAGGTACGGCAGTTTCTCATTTCATTATGTGGCTCTGACTTTTCCAGTTCCTCCTGCCCCTTCATCTTCCAGCGCCCCCCGGGGACGGATGCTGTTTATGCGCACCCAGGTATGCACATTTGTCGCTGTCCTGACCGCCGGGGGCTAATCAACCTCGATACAGATTGTGGTCCGGGCTCAGTGGCGTCCTCGTCGAAGACAACGATCCCATCCGAGCCCCCCACCAGTTCTCTTAACATTCTTCGCGACATTTTTATTGGTCATCATTCTACGTGTTCCCGCATCTCTGTATTTTATGCGGATATATCTACCCACTCTAAAAAACGTTCTCGAGCTCCATGCCATACCCCATAATAATAGGACTTTAAATAAATGCCGCCATGCTCTCCTCCATCACATCATGTCTGGTGCTTGTGCCGACTATGAGATAGATGCCACGGCGTGTCCCCGTCCTCAGCGTGCAACTTGCCGTTCGATATCGCGTGATTTCTTGAGTGCCGCGGACATATCACAAGTTCTCGACATAATTCTTGCTGCAGACCACAAGACAATGCCGACAGAACACGTCTCCCACATCGCTGCGGCTCTGAACGTTTTTATTGCAGGAAAGCGCAATCTACGTTTCAAACTGCGTGAATCTATCCGCAAAATCCTGAGTACGGTATCAGGTTCATCCCACACTGATACTCTGTCCTCCACATCTGTCGCAGATTTTTTCAACTCTTTTGAGAGTCATCGTCGACCTGTGCTTCTTTCAATTGCTGCTCTCCACAGAATCGATGTACCCCCCAAGGTCAAGATCGAACAGTAGCGTACACAAATAACGGACCACATCGTGTCTGCTCAATGTGCTGAATTTCGCAACTTTCCTCGTTCGGATTCCTCGCTGCCTGAGAATTTATCGATTCCTGACTGTACCGATGTATGTAATGAATGGCAAGTCAACTCGATTGATCCTGACCTCCAGGTACACATCCTGGCGCTCTTAATGGAGCAAAACTGAGGATAGTCCCTCTGCGTCGTTTATTAGATGCTCTGAAAGTCCCATATAAATCCCGTGATTCTTTCAGCCAGTTGCGTAAAAAACTCAGGGAATACATCAACCTGTTACGGAAAGGCAAGAAGATCCAAGGAAGAACAGAATGCTGCCAATGTTCGTTTCCACAAGGAACTGCGAAATATCCAGTTATCTTGGCCCCAAATTGTTCCTCAATGTTTGAAGGACAAAATCATCAACTTTCCGAAGCTCTTGCTACATTCACTTGTGCTTCGTGCTCAGAAGCGGTCCTCCAACGTTCTCATTGCTCCTTGTCTCTAGCCGAATTTGACGTAAATATTCTAAAGCGACCTGAATTGCGTGCAAGTGAGGAGCACCTCCTTGACCGTTACAAATGGCTCCATCCCGATTGCACTCCTCCCATCGTCATAGGGCAGTGCCCTATGACGAAGGACCTCTGAGGAGGCAATGATCGCTCGGTGTCGCTGTAGATGCTGGATTATTCAGCTCAAGGAAGAAAACCAGGATCTTGGGCTTTTGTCAACACAAGGAGGTGTTAAAGGGCATGTAATTATATACCCTCAACAGCCATCGCAAATTGCAAACATCCTTTCTCCGTCAATTGAAGAAATTACCTCACCTGTTTGCATTCTGTTCGTCGGTTCTTTCCCCTCCTTCACCCGAATGGCTTCGTGATCATGCAAAACCCTTGGCTGTAAATGCTCACCGTGTACGGAAGGCACTTGAATGGGTTAAAACTCATAACCCGCTTTACAAGGACATCCAGTTCAATGAGGAATGCCTCCAGCACCTTGAAGTTAATCTGATTTCTTCAGTTCAGTCTCCTCTGTCAAAAAGACTCGCTCTGGCAAGTCCTGACAGCGCTCAACTCGTCCTTTGGGGCCACTTTACAAAATTATCTCGCAAATCAGTACATGTTTTACTAGCCACATTCACTGTCATTCGAATACGCCGTAGTTGCGATAACTTTTAACAATACAATTCATTTCAATGTCAAGCCGATTCATGGTAGCGGGCACTGCCGCTCGCCGGCCCTACCCACTTTATCTAATCTAAACCGAGTTCACAGCAATTTCAGAAAGGGACACTGCTTTGGATATGTGCGACATTATCTCCTGTTTGTGTAGTACCATTACCGGTTCTCTGTCTGGCTCAGAGAAGATTTATGGTTCAAGGAGACTCTCTCTCGCCTCCTTGCCTGCAGTACGAAATCCGATGCTTTGCCCGTACATTCAATCATGACGTTTCAGCGGGAACGAGAAGCAGTGATTGAACACGCAGGCATTCAATATTCAGGTCCAAATTGCAGTGGAATGTACGTTGTGAAAAGGAGCAGATCCAACGACCCAACCCCCCAAAGGCAGAGTTAAAACATGGGAACGCTTGCATGACCCCATTCTCATGCATTAAATCACATACCGACGGGCGATTAGCGCAAAGGAATGTTTTTGGAGATGAGTTCGGGAAAGACAAAATCAAGTCCAGCTTGAACGGGTTCACAAGTTTCCTCCTTTTGAGCAGATATGACGAGGCTCAAATCCACGAGAGAAAGCAGTCAATGTACATCACTCCGGTGAGCTCCTCGTCGGCCTTGAAGACCATCGGGACAAGAACACTGATACATTTTTGCAGATGCCTGTCCCGTTGACACCCGTTTTTTGGGAGCAAATAATTACCTGTGTTGGGAGTTTGAAATCTGCGGCGGGACAGGACGGCTGCCTACAGGACCTGTAGAACCATTTCAACCAAGTTGTAACAGGCATGGCACAATGCATTCCATTTCATTCGAATGGCTGGTATTTTGAAAAGCATGACCTGGCGCAATGGAAGTGCATTCAAATGGCTGCCATTTTGAAAAGCATGACCTGGTGCAATAGAGGTGCATTCAAAGGGCTGCCATTTTGAACAGCATGACCTGACACAATAGGGGTACATTCAAATGGCTGCCATTTTGAAAAGTGTGACCTGGCGAAATAGAGGTGCATTCAAATGGCAGGCATTTTGAAAAGCATGACCAGATGCGATAGAGATGCATTCAATTTCAAATGGCTGCCATTTGGAAAAGCATGACCTGACGCAATAGAGGTGCATTCAAATGGTGGGCATTTTGAAAAGCATGACCTGACACAATAGAGATGCATTCAATTTCAAATGGCTGCCATTTTGAAAAGCATGACCCGGTGCAATAGAGATGCATTCAATTTCAAATGGCTGCCGTTTTGAAAAGCATGACCTGACGCAATAGAGCTGCATTCAAATGGCTGGCATTTTGAAAAGCATGAGCTGATGCAATAGATATGCATTCAATTTCAAATGGCTGCCATTTTGAAAAGCATGACCTGGACTGGTTTCAAGGCCGGTGAGCACTCATCTTGCATGTCAAGGACAAATTAATTGTATTCACCACTCAATTCGCTCGCAGAGACGGCGGAACGACGCTTTGCGGGTCAGGTGGAGGCTAAAACACACCCCCAGGTATACCTGAGATGCCCAATGCGAAGACCCATGGTGGACCCGCGCATTTGCTGGTCGGGTTTGGACCCGTACCCGCTGGGGTACGGGTTTCGCGGGGTCCGGGTTCGGGTCGAGCGATTTCTACCCGGACCCGTACCCGTGCCCATCCCTATCTGTGACTGCCCTAGAATTGAGATCAATCCGAAAGGCAACAACTTCATTGATGCAGCTTCCGGTCCAGTTCACCCCGCCGTCACAATCACATCGGGTCGGGGAGTTCGGTAACCACAGGGACCTTTCATGAGCCATTGCGATGACGTTTGTCCCCATCCCAATGGCCTGGTTTGACTTGTCAGCCTACTGTTCTACTTACGGAAAGCTTTTTTCCTCACAGCGGTTCAACCGGGCTGACTTGGCTGACAGAGGTGGCCTTGCGCCGTAATCTCTTTCTTTCCCTTTCCACTTTCTTTGAAACTTACAGCTCATCCATAGTTGACCCATCCAGTGTTACATATCTGCACCAGCTCCCGGTTTTCCCTGTCGTTTCTGCGTTTCTAGGTTTCCTGTTGTATCTGCTGCGTTCGAGTTGTTCTGCCTTAACGGTGAGCTACCTATTGGTTGCGTGCTCTGTCTTGGTTGAGTATCCTCCACAGAGCATCGTGCTACTTTTATTTTCCTCTCGCAATCGAATTAACTTAGTGTACGATCGAGACGCTGTTGCCGTGTAAGTGATCTAGTTGGTTATTCACACGTCGTTGTTTAGAACTGACCGGGCTCATTCTGCTCACCTGCATATTTCGACGATAGCACAAGTATCGTTATGAGTTATGATAAGAAGTGCGTTTTGAACTAACCACTTCGCTCACCACTTCGAATGATATTCCCCTTCGTGTTAGGGTGAATTTTGCCCTTCATTTTGCGGTAGAGTTCCGTGAGAGTAGGGCGAGCCCATGGAACGACGTTAAGCATCCAATTAAGATGTCCTGCTGACTACCAATTCCCTTGTGGACGTAGCGTATGTAGCAAGGAGATATTCACCAGCCTCTCAGTCAGTGCTTCCGCTCTTGCTTCTCCTACTAGATGAAACCCCACGCGCCTTAGTGTGTTGTTCTCCCGAATTGCAAGAATAAGCGCACTGGTGATCCAGCTTAATTCTATTTTTACATAAGTCTTGAATTGATTTATTGTGTCTAAAGAACTGTCGGCAATTCCCGTGCCGGGCGCCTGGGCAAAGCCTTTCACACTTCAGTTTCTTTTTTCTTCTTCTCAGTATAGCACATGAAAGTGCCCCTTATATACATGTACCGGGGGGAGGGGGATGGCTTCCAGGGCCAGTTATATACCGTTCTGTCACTCCCTTACCTCAAGTACAGGTCATGCATTTCAAAATGTAAAGCAGTAATTGGGCTCTGGAAATCGCAATAATGCAGCCGAGCGGGATCTGAATAGCTGGAAATGTTCCCCGCGATCAGCGCTATCCGTCGGCGGCTCGGGAAATAATTTGCATCTACGGGCGCTTAAAAGCTGGAACAAGTGGTTCACCTGGTACACAGCTTCATCGACGCGGGCAATGATTTCGGTTCTGGCCCGACTGCGAACTGATTTCTCTTCTCTCAACGCCATACGGTTCCGTCTCCGCCAAACAGAGTCACCTAGATGTGAAGCATGCGGCGCCACATCGGAAACTCGAGCCCACTACCTCCTCCATTGCTCTGCATGGGAACGATTCCGTCCACCGCTACAGACCGCATCTTACTCGGCTGGTCTCCTTGGTGCCGTCGATGTCCCCTCACTGCTCTCCAACCCCAAACTTCTCAAATCTGTGATAAAGTTTATTGAAGATACCGGTCGCTTCCAAGTTCGTGACTCGTAACATTCTCTTTACATTTTCCTTTAATTATCTCGCAATTCTCTCCATTCCCTGCCTCACGTATTCGCACCAAAACATTATCCCTCACCAGATCGGTTGTCCCGCACCAAAATCATTCTCATCCGCACCTAGCTCAAAGTTTCCCCATGGTCTTCCTACTTTTATCATCTCGTGTTCCTTCCAATAAAGCTTCCTCCTCGTACCCAGTACCTTACTTATCATACCCCTTACTACTTTGCGTAGTGTACTGAGCTACATGTAGCCAGGTACGACAACCCATGAAATCAAATCAAATCAAAATCAAAGCAGGACTGAGTGCTGTACACCGGTGTCATCCGCGTAAAGTCCTCAGTGTCTCCTCGCCCACAAGCAGACTCAAGAATATGATCACCATTTTTACTAGTATATAAACATAAGTCCGAGTACCTGCTGCGCAGTAAGCAACGGCCGCAACCCCAGGAATTTTTTGACAAAGTGAACAGGTCGAGATCACGAAGGTCGAAATTATTTTCGGTGAAGGGCCTTGGGCTTAGCCTTCGTTGACTTGATCTTTCATCGACTGTGAGCAGAGGTGTTTCAGATAATCAATGTAACTCACGCCTTTAGCGGATGCATCGGCTGACTTGGCTTTGGGCGCGAGTTTCACGCGACCAGACGGCCCTGCAATATTATGTCCGTGGCTGGTTCGAAGGAGAGATGAATATAGAAAGGACCTTTGGGCAAAACGAAGATGTTCTTCTCGCTTCCCGCTGCGAGAGCCTTGGACAGCTGGGTGTTCTGGGCGGCACCAATAGAGAGCTTGTACTTCATCTCGACGAACCTGCAGCAAAGATTAGAGGTGACAGCACCGAGGGTGTTTCAAAGGTTACTTTTTGATCTGGGGGCGGGACACGCCCTGCCGAGTATCCTCGGGATGAGCAGTGATACATTCCTGCAAAAAACAGACGTCAGCACGCACAGCGATAATCGGTGACCAACATGCGGCGACCAGCGGTCTTGACCGGTCAACTTCCGCATTGGAGACAGCGCATCTAGGCGCCGACCGAGAAGGGGAGATCCGGCACGTAGCGAGGCGGAAGGAGGAGCAACAGCAAGAAAGAAGACAAGTAAGGTAGACGTCAATCACTCCCCACAAGTGGTCACATGACCCAAGTGTGACAGCGATTAAGCTCTAGCCTAGGGCTGCCGCCCGTGCCCGTGGCCACGGTACGACGGCACCCGTCCCACGGGTGCCGTGCCCGTTCCGTCGGCAATTTTTTGCGACTTTCCACGGCACGGGTACGGCACGGCTGTTCACCACCACGGCCCGTTGAGACACGGCCGTGACGGCCGTCAAACGGGAAGTGTTCAAATGCATCTGGAGGGTCTGATCTTGATCATTGAGTCTCTCGAGTACTCCTAGATACTCACCAAATGCTTCTCCACCAGTAATTTGCCAGGTCTCTGTGGTATAACTGCAGAGTTACAGCCAAGTTGCGCCGATGCCGGAACATGCCGGATATGATAGCCGAGTTTCAACTTAGCTTCCTCCACAATTTTTTCTGTGTTTTACTCATTCCTCACATGTTGTTCAGATTTCTGATTGCACAATTGATTTCAGAGTCCTCTGAACTGAACTTTGGGGCCATTGGGAAGATCAGGAGCCATAGAATCTGTAGTGAGTGAACAGATATTATTTGTAGCTTCGCCAGGCAGGCTGCAAAGGCTGAATGAAGTTTATACACACCTCATAGCAGTCATATAATCATGCTCTGATGAAAAAAAAGAGCTATAGAAAATATTACAGGGCCGTGGACCCGTCACGGCCGTGCCGTTGACCGTGCCGTCCCGTCAAGATTTTTCTGGGCCACTCGACGGGCCGTTTTGAAACGGCCCGTGCCGTCGAAACCCCGTCGTTTCAACGGCCGTGCCCGTGACGGGCACGGGTGGCAGCCCTACCGAGTCTAGCCACAAAACATTAGGACAAAAAGTAAACCCAGGAAAACATGCATTTGGGTCCTCCTGAGACATCCCTGGTTTCAGATTTCGAAAATATGTATTTTTCAGAGAGCAGTATGACATTTTATCAACCCATTTTTTTTGAGTGCAGAAATGGTTCTTTCGCTGAATGGGCAAGGTTTGTGTTTTTCTTGCCTCGAAATTTGCCGCTTATGTAATGCTCTCACGCACCATATATGGCAATAATGCCCCTAAATGCGTGCCAGAGTTGTTACCTTTCAATTGCCATTCACCTCGCAAGATCTCAGGAAGACTTCTGGCAACCTATTTGATTGAAATCTGATAAAATTCCAAGGAGGCAATCATGTTATGTAATCTCTGAAAACCTTTGACCTCAGAAACATCGAAATCGAGTGAACGCTTGTGGGGACTGACTGACGTCTACCTTACCGTGATCATATCGACCCAGGGAGGGTGGGAGGAAGTGGTCTTCGACCTGGCAGCTTTCTTGGGTGCCTTAGCAAGGGAGGCGGGTTTCTTCAAGTTGGCGGTGGACATGATGTCTGGGCAGGCCAGTGTTGCAGCTTAAGGGGTTAATAAGGGTAAAAATTTTGGCTAAGGCTTAACATCTTAATAAGGGCTTAATAACGGGGGGTTAATAACGGGTTAATTACAAAATTTCCTATAGAGCACCGGAGCGCCGGCCCTACGAGTCCTCATACTCGTCGCCTGAACCCGAAAGAGCCCCATCATCTGGGGCTTCGTCGCTTTCCTCCGTGGCAAGTAGTTCCATCAATAGTACCTCGCGGGTGAATTGTTTGGCAGGAGGCTTTTCGACCGGCTTCTTGAGATGACCACCGAAAAGAAGTGCGAGGGAACGCGGGAAAAAATTGGCTGTCCGAGAACGTCCACGGGTAGGGGCAGCGCCATCTTCCTCCTCCTCGGACACTGCTTCTTCGCTCTCCTGAGCAGATCTTACCCATTTATTCACTTCGACGCGCCACGCTGCTGCAGATCTGACCAATTTTGAAGGGCGTGGACCTTCGCCTTCATCCTCGTCAGCCTCAAGCGCATCAGCATACCGAGGAACACTCAGGAGACCCGAGACCTTGGTCGGGTCATGAACCTCCCGAGCCGTTCTCTCGTGGACAAGTCCCGCTGCGATGTTTTCCGAGCGAATGTCTGCTCCGAACTATGGGGGAACTTGAGTAATGATACGGTTGGATTGCTATAATTGATACCTTGGACATCTTCTCCAATTTTTTGGTTCCGAGGCGATTTCGGAGACGAGTCTTTTTAATCTTCAAGTCCGAGAAACTACGTTCGTTTGAAGCTTGGTTAGCCACGAGGTCCAGCAGAAGGAGCGCAAAGTTGGCAAGCTGGGATGTCGATGGAAACGTCTTCATTTGCTCCCACATTAATTTCGGGTCATCCGGCTGTGTAGGAGTTAGAGGCGAAGATTGTCCTGCCGTAGAAACACGTACATGTTGCTCCTGAAACTTATCTCGATTTTCCCGCCATGAAACAAAATCTCCAGTTCCTTGCAGGTAGTGCATAAATGCAAGAGAAACCTCCTGCTCGTCTGCCGCAATTTTCTCGGCAGGTCGAGGTGTGTTTCGGGGCTTGGAGCGAATCCGCCGATAAAGCTATCAAAATATGATGTCAGGAAAGAATATCGACACGATAAAAAAATTTGAACCCATACCGCAATCAGTTCTGTATTGAGCGTAAAGATATTGATTGCGGATTTGTCGCCGAAGCGTTCAAGGCATTCGTATGCGTTGAGCACGAGACACAAAACAAATAGAGGCTGATCTAAAGCTGCCCAGCGCTTCTCGATGCGTGTCGTCATGCCTTTGGCGACGACGCGATTGGGGTGGTTGGAGAAATGACGATATACACCCGCAAATGTAAGCAGAACTTGATCCAGGCGCGTGGCGTCGGCTTGATTAATGTTAGTCGCATAGCAGATAGGCTCAATGTCGTCCACCACTGTCTGAAGAGAAGTCCAGAACTCGTTACTCTCGAGGACATCGCACTGCTTGTTGGCTGCCGCGGTGATCTTCGCAATAGCCTTCTTGTTCTTCTCGGCCCCAACCTGCGCTCGCACAATTTCCTCCCGCTGGAGATAGACCGCGTGACGAATGGGTATTTTGAGGGAAATGAGGCGTTGGAATGCGATATAATGAGTGTTCCAGCGGGTAATATTCGCCATGAGATAGACGAGAACGGTGAAATTCTTCGCAAACTGTGCGTCATCGAATATTTTTTTCACGCGATCATGTCCGGATATCCACTGAATGGCTTCGGTGGCCTGTTCTGCGACATCGGAAGCGACATCATTGATGGCAAAGTAGTCGCCGAGCATGAGCTGGCCCTTAATAAATGATAGACGGAATTAATTATGGCGGAAAATCAGAACAAATGGACTTACTTGGTGTGCGCAGCATGGTACCACAAGCAACCACGGTCTCTTCTGGACGAGATCTTTACGTCCACGCTGACTTCCGCCGTCATTATCGCAGCAGAACATGACGATGACGCAGCCATATCTGCCCTCTGTCTTGTCAATCATTTCTTCGAAAGCAATGCACATGGATGCGCCGTCTTTCTTGTGTCCATTCGACTGAATTAAATCGACGAGATATGACTAAAGCAGTCAATTATTTGGGTGTTCACGTATTGTTTGGAAATAACGCACCTTTCCGCCTGATGTAGCATTGACCCCAGTGATTGGATTTCGGGAATCGTCCTTCCAGCCATCGGTCCTACAATTAAATCAGACGAGAAATGAGCTTCGCTGATACAGGACTTACGAAAGCATGACATATTTGCGATACAGGGCCTCCCGTAACTTCTTCTCCACCTCAGCACTGGCGGCATCGAGCAACGTCCCCGAGAGAACATCTCGGGAAGGGATCACATCACATGCCGTGGAACGAAACATTAACAACAGCTTAATGACCTCCACATCCTCCGTCCATCGAAAAGGGAGATTGGCAGAGACCGTTGCCCGCAGAAACTGCTCTCGCACCCGCTCTACTTCCGCCGAGCTGAAGGGAATATTCGCACCCCGGTAAACCTTCAACTCTGGCTGCCTCATAGCCTTCTCGACGTTGCGGAAGACCTGCTTGCGTTTCTTTGAGGGGCGCACTTCCTCGTCGTCTTCCGCCGACTCGGAGTCGCTCTCAGCGGCCGGCTTTTTTCCCTTCTTTATTTCCTTAGCTATTTTTGTGGCTCTGGCCGAAGCGTGAGGACACGGCGCGCGACCGATCAGATGAGCTATCATGGCGTTCTTCTCTCCGAGGACATGTCCGGCAGTGGCGCGAGCTGACAGGATCAGATTAGATACAAGGTCAGTAGTGTACGTAGACAAACCTTGAACAAAGATATGTTCATCCCACAGCAGCCTCGCCTTCAAGTTGGCGTCAGTTTCATTTGGTGGGTCCTGTGCTCCGAGTCCCTGGCGGAAATGCCGAATGCATCCCAAGCAGTGTGCCTGGTGGTGAGAGCTGTTCTGCTTTACCCCCGGAAAGAAGAACTCCCAGATTGGGCCTTTCCCAGGAGGCATGGTCCCGATAGTCCAGATGAGAGCGGTACGACGACTCGTCGACGAGCGGAGGGGGAAAAAATAGGTCTCACGTAATCGAGCACGTGGTTATCTTAAGGGTAACTAAGCCTTAAGAAGATTTGTGATTTTGGCTAAGCCCTAATATTAAGACATAATTAAGGCTTAACCTTAATTAACCCTTAACTCTTAACTGCAACACTGGGGCAGGCGGGGAGGGTGGGGCGTTCATCATACATCAGCAAAAGCACATTTCACGCGCCATCTTTTGATCTTGTGATGTCGCGTAGATCTTGTGGACGGTGATCAAAGGATTGTCTTTGCAGATTTGCAAGGTGTGATTCTATCAATTATTCCGAAAGCCAAGCCTGATAGGCAGTATAGGTACTCCAGCACGGGTACGAGGAGTTGACGGCCTTATTCTGTTTGATCTCATGACTCACACAAAGGATGGGTACGTGTTTATATCTTTCATTCTTCTTCGGTCACAAGCTTGATATATATACTGGATGATATTGGCGAGAAGAAGAAAAAACATACTTGCATCGATTTGGAGTGTCGTCAGGGACGGGGAGACGGTGTTCATGAGCTGGATAATTTCAAGGGAGGTGTCCACCGCGATGTTCACGGTCGTGACGGCAGAGAAGTCGAAGGGGCAGAGCGGGTGGACTGTTCTGCGCTTGTGCATGTAGCGACGAAATTTGAGGACGGTACTCACCAGCGGTGCGTAGCAATAACGCGTAAGCACTTCAAGCACGGTACTCCCCCCCAACCCGGCTCATCAGTTTACCAAACCACTTTCTGTTTGAACCCATTACCATTATTTAACAAAAAATGCCTCCAAACGATACTGGAATAATCAACTTCAGGGGGGTGACCAAACATGGCCGGGGAAAATATATTGCATGTCCTCCTTCCACTCTGTCCAACTTTCCTGGAATCTTTCAGAGTTGATCTGAAGGTCCAAAACCATCATATCCAAATGATGTTGTAAATGAGTCATCAACGCAAGGGGAGGCTCAGGGAATGTCTGAGCAGAGAAGCACATAGATCAAGATAAATCGCGACAAGGGAGAAGGATAATTCACACCTCGAGCCATTGGATGATGCTATGGAAATCGTCGGGCGAATGCCATTCAACCAGAACATCATTGAAAAATTGGGGTTCCCATAGATCTTGTAAGAGGTCATCACAAGGTGGGCATGATCTCATTATCCAACCCCAGGTCTTCGACCAAAGACAGTACCTACTTACTGTGTTAACATATGTACACCTTCAGCACAAACACCACTTACCAGAAACCCCAGGGTAACCGGTGAGTGAGAATGGATTTCATAACACGCAAATAGCCAAGCGCGAGGTCGATGAGGATTGAACCCGAATGAAGTTTTGGCCGGACGGTGGGATTCGATGCATAATTCAACAGTTCGCGAAGCCCATCCATGTTTGTGCCTATGCTTGAACGCAAGGAACAGACGGCTTTCCTCAGTTCATCCCAAGAGACATCCAACATAAGGTGGATGTTGAGCAGGATATTGTGTTTGTATGTAGCAATTCTGTATGCATGGAGGATTCTCATAAGTTGCGGGGGCGCATGCGATAAGGCATAGTGGCAAGTGGACACATCGCGGGTGAATTTGATGCCAGTTGACCAGGCAGCGTCACAGAATAACATGAAATGGTAGCCCACCCAGAGCTCAAATGAATCCTGGAGCCATGGCATGAGTTTCTGGTACCATGGCCTGAGTTTCTGATACCAGATAAATTCCATGATCATCAGGTAAGCTCGGGGCATACACACTTTCAACCACTCCAGGAGTGTCTGCACTGCGATGTTGAGCTCTTGAAAGGTGACATCTCCACAGACAAGGAAATCCGGGTTGAAACACCGAAGAAGAGACAGCAGGTCCGGGGACACCTGAGCTGAAGTTATGTATAGGGTGTGCCGAGAACTTGCCGCCATCAAATTCTGAAGGGCACCACGTGTTGCCCACGTGTCACCTTTCCTCCACGTCGCTCAGACTGACACCACCATGTCCCAACCCGAGAGTGTTCGACGCGAGGGGGATCTCTATCCCTTTCCCACACAAAATAAAACTTCTCCATCCTGGACAGCACGACAAGGCATTCCGCAGGCTGAGAGCTTCGGAGATATGGTCTCTCCCAGCAACTTCGCCACAGGCGACCACGATCGAACCTCGTCGAGGACTGCCTCTCCTGACAGTGACGCCTCTTCGGATATCGAAAATGGCGTCCAAGGCTAGTGAAGAACATCTAAAGCTGTATTCGGCCTACTTACATTATAGTTGGAAATAGATACTCCGTCTATTCCGACAAGCGATGAAGCTGACGTCTTGGACGGTTAGTACCCTTCTCACAATGGAACAGTGATAATGAGATTACATACTTTAACAGCTTTGGATTTAAACATTGCCCCCCTCCCAGAAGCTGAAACCACCGCGGCCTCCCCCAACCAAGCAGCGTTTTTGAACCCTACCGCGTACAACTCCATCTCGTGATTTTACTATTTTCTAACGGAATATCGTCCAGTGATTCTGCCCCACGTTCCATGGCCTTCCCCAGCCACCCAGCGTCTTTGGCGTACCAGTCCATCTCCTGATTTTACATCTTCTGACGGGATATCATCTAGAAATAGCGCAAGAATATCGAACGGTTAGTTCCGCCTCACAAGCTAAAACGTCACGCATTAAGGGAAACACCTTGTACTTATGCAGGGGATCCCAACCACAAGGTGGTGCCATCTTCGCCCATAACCCCTCGGACAACCTCAACTCGGTATGTCCATTTACCCCTTACATTAGAAACTTTCTGACGCGGACTTGGGACGCAGAGACGATTTCACATTCCCCTCCAGCATCACAAATGGACAACTTGCCGCCGGAGTGATGGGAAATCCGAACCGAGAAATTTAACCGCATAGCGAGTTCAATTTTGTTTAAGTTCTACTGGTATTGAACATCGGTTGTGGTCTCTTCCCATGTGCATCTCCATCGATGTTTCTCTCCTCCGCTTTTCCGATGGGACCCATGTCTTTGTGAAAGATTGGTTGGTGAGACGCGCAAGGTCACCCTAGTGTTAGGTGGTGTGTCAAATCCCGTCCGGCGTTGGTATTCTGCCCTGGTTATCTGGGTCTCGATGGCCTGCGCGGTCTGCGCGGATCTCGGGGATGGACTAAGGTCGGTCCGAGGCTCGGTCTCAGTCTGCCTCAGCGCTAAGGTTGGCGCTCGGGTGTGCGAGGCACCCTCCTGCGTGCCGTGGGCAGCAGGTTGTGTGGGCTGTCGCCCGCTGCTTATTTGACTCTTGAGAGGTGCCTATGCCCATGGCTCGTTGCTATGGAGGTAGAAGAAATCGGTCACGGGAGGGCCGCAGGAACTCTTTCGCTTTTTGAGCTGCTCAGCTGAGTAAATCGAAGTAATGTACTGAATTTGCAGCGAGGAAGCACGGACGCAGTGAATTGTTAAGCCGGGCATGTAGAAATAATGAAGACATACCAGCAGGCTTTTTCTTCGACCCCGCTTTCGCTTGGATGGGACAATCACGGGCTCGCCATCATCGTCAGAATCGGCGACGTCATCGTCCTTCTGCTCGTCCTCATCGTCGCCCTCCTCCTGTTGCTCTCCCTCCCCTTCTTCCGGTTGTCCGTCTCCCTCGTCATCGTCCTCGTCCGAATCTTCGTAAGAAAGATGCCGGAGCGGATTACGATATTCCTCTTCTCCTTCCACGAGATCAACAAGCATGATGTCAATGTCGTGGTTGGAAATTAGGTCTTGAACAGCGAACATAGCAATGGATTTCGAGGTGGTTCTGGAAGCTGCACGACCAGAAGGCATGGCAGAGATCGAGGAAGGAAGTAGCTAATAGAGGGATAGTTCAGTCGTATTTCACAGCAGAACCGGTCCATAACGCACTTAGGATGAAGGAAAACGGTCCAGAATTGCGCGAGAGAAGGGTGACGCGACCTCGGCGCGTGCATGGAAGACGGTCTCCAAAAGCAATATTCTGGTCGGAACGATGGGCATGGTTAGATCCGGGCGCAAAATGCGGTTCGAACGCGCGTACTTTGAGCGGAATCGGCGCGGAAATGAGCCCTAAAGAACGATTTGAAGAGGGAGGCCGAAATGGGCTTGAGCCGAATAAGGTCGAAAATAAATGGTGCAATTAGGAGGGAAGACCTTTTCAGTTAGAAAGCGGCGTCAAAACGCTTTCGAGCGCACCTAGTGCCAAGGGATTTGAACAAGAATTGGGCTCGCGATGAGCGCGACAAGACGGAAGGTATTAGGGGAAGTCAAAGCGGTTTTGGGAGACCGATTCTGAGTTCGATTCAACGAGCGATTCTGACATCGATTCTGGGGCGAGAATCGGCCAAGAATCGATCAAAACCGAGAATCGGTCTGAATCGTTGTTCCTCCTCGGGAGGAGGAACAACATCAGAATCGGCGATTCTCGCGTCGATTCTGTGTCGATTCTCATGACAGTCGATTTTGATGTGGTGAATCGGGTGTCAGAATCGATGCTAGGCTCGAAACCAGCCTGTAGATGAGAGACGAGTCTCGATCTACAGGCTGGTCGATCGGAGTTTGAAATCGGTTAACGCGCGGAACTTCCAAAAAAGGCTATTAGATAAGCAAATGTGAATTGGGGCATTGAAATACAAATTTCCAAAATACGAGTACCTATAATGATAGAGCCCATGTATAAAATGTGCTGTGTCTTTTAAAGAGCCCTGAATTTGACGAATTCATAATGCTAGAATTTCTTTTCAGTCAGGTTGTGTTTGTTTGGCTCGGGCGTGCTCCGCTAAAAAATTGCTTATCTAATAGCCTTTTATGGAAGTTCCGCGCGTTAACCGATTTTAAACTCCGATCGACCGGTCTGTCTATGGACAGCTTTGCTTCATAGACAGACCGGCTCTGGTCTAAATCGATGCCAGAATCGGCTGTTGAATCGACTCAGAATCGGGTGGGTCAAAGCTCATTCGATTCTGACACGATTCAAAACACAGAATCGAGTCGTGAATCGGTCGAGAATCGAACGGGAATCGACGTCGACCTCACCGCTTTGACCTCCCCTATTGGAGCTTGCTCTTATTTACAAAAGTTTGGCTAATGCCATTACGTAACTTTACAAACAGCTGTAAGCTTTGCAGGCATCAAACAGTGGTTTTGAAGCCAACGCGAGCAGCAATGGCCGTGTACACATCATACCGATGATTTTTCAACACGTTTTTTCCTTTTGTGGCTGCCCGGAGAGAGAAACAGGTCGCAAGCTCCGAGTCTGGCACGTCGACAACCTGCCGAACACGGCAGAAACGCATTATAGTGCACGTGCTGGGATGTTCAATTGTGAAACACGGGCCCAAAATTGTGTGGAGAATCACTCGGGTCATGTATCCTCGCTCGTGGGGCGTTCAAATACGAAATTCAATAGCCGCACGGCTGGTCAAACCTTAAATATGTCAAGTGCTCCCTTATCCCTGCTGAACACGGCAGAAATGCATTATAATGCACATAGATTCATCACGACTCGAGAAGTGGAATTGGTACGGATTTTTCAGTGGAATCAGGTTCGTTGGCATGAAATGAGTGCTCTCGGAGACCCACAGAAAATTTAAGGATCAGTGAATCGAGTTGTGTAATATTTTTCTGTATTTAGGGAGTTCTGACTCCACAGGAGTATTTTACTTTGTCCTCGTTCAGAATTGGAATGGGTACAGATTTTTTGGTGCAATCAGGTTCGTGGGCATGAATGAGTGCTGTGGGAGACCCACAGAAAATTCGATCCCCGGCGAACCGACTTGTGTATTATTTCCTGTAGTTGGGCAATTCAAATATTATTTCGGATTCATCAGGAAGCCTTCCTGTGTTGTTTTTTTTTAAGATTCTGACCTCTGGACTGTATCGTGCAGATCTCACCATACCAAAGAAAAATCGCCGACCGAACCGACCAAAATACTTTGAATCGCACATATGCATCCAAGACATCGTCTCGTCGATTTACTGGGCCGCAGCGACCGATCCAAAATGCCCAGTTTTGGGACGGCCATGCCCTTTGCAATGGCTCGAGCGCAATTCAATTCAATGGGATGCGCCGGCTTGATCAGCGTCCCGAGCCCGGTCAAAATATTGGATTCTTTGTTCAGTTTGATGCGCCGGCCTCACAAGCGTCCCGAGCCCGCCCTCGAGCCAATTTGTTCAATTTGTTCACGCGTTTGAAAATTTTGGACTATTTTGCTCATAACTACAGTAACTCACGCGAAAATGCTCTGATTTCAACGTTTTCGCTTGGTAAACTTCGCTTCCGAATACTGTAGATGCTGCTCAAGATCAAGGCACCCAGAGGAAGGCGGGATCTAAATGAGAAATGACAGGAAAAGACGCGGGTGTCTCGACAAACAAAGTGGAGTGGGTGGGGCCCGGGATCCGCGGTTGTTGTGCTCCTGCTCTACCGGGATGTCGAGATGTATGCTTCTTTCAGTGAAAAGGTTAGGGAAAACAAGGGCGATGTGGATGTGTTTGCAGGGCAAAAAGTCGATAGAAACGGCCCTCTTGATGTCCCATTCACCAACTGCTGAGATGTTGAATACTTCATGCTGACGGAACACTAGACACACTTTCCATTTTCCTTCAATTCGGCAGGGGCCCACACCCGTGAGACCTCGAACGGTTCAGCCCCAGGTTGACCGTAAATTTTGGCACGCCTGCACCATTACTCCAAAATGAGAAGAGAACTTGGCGCCACGTCGATGGCGGTACTTTCGATGTTGATCAACGTAGAAGGCAATCAGCCAAGGGGGCTGAGATGCTGAAACTCAGAAATTGATTTCAGGGCCTCCGTCGAGACTGAGGACATTGGGTGGAGGGTGTTGAAAGTCCACATACGATGAATAGTCGACCTCAATTGGCCTGTATGATAGGATGAAAAAGAGGGCAGCATAGCTTTGGAATGAAGGCAACATTAGAGATGTAAGGACCTCAATGCTGCGAAGGATACCTCCAAAAAGCGCTCACTCTTTTCGGTGCGGTTCTCGCTGTTACAATCCCCACAACCGTCACAATTTCCGGCTTTTGCAAAAATTCGGGGAAACACACGGTCCAAGCCGGCGCAGCTGTGTACTTCGGGAATAACTCTTATCTCAACCGCTTTGCACGCGTCTAGGGCAACCAGAATAATGCACGGGCCAATCTTGTAGCTCTCCTCTTGGCAGTACATGTTGCTCCAAAGACCAAGAGCTTGGTTATTGCTACCAGATCTGAGTATGCAATCCGATCTATCCAATACTATGCCTACAAGAACAATGCCTGCGGTTGGACATGTGTAAACGGGGACATACTCAAGTCCATAATTGGGTGGATTCAAAGCCGAACCGCGCCGATTCATTTCACGCACATCAAGAAGGACAAAATCACGGAGTTTTTCAAAGCAACGAGGGAACTGGTAATCCGAGGATCTCAGTTACCTAGGGCCACTCCAGATGCTGAAAATGCTCACATTCCGGGTCCGGTTCCACCACTGCGATCCACTACTCAGCCCCTCAACGCTGAAAAAGTTACTTCCAACCTACTTGACGCCTCGGGAACTCCGGAAACTGACCCAATTCCACATCATCCACAATACCCTGCTCCTCATCGTGTTAGGGAGCGACTATACGAAATCAGAGATCGGAACCACACAAAATTCCTGGAGGCTCCTTCCATGGCAATTTTTTGGAAGGAATTCAAACGGTTGGCCGATCCAGCCCCTATTCCAGCATCTGTAACCGCAGAAGCCCTTCGGAATGTGATCGAGAAATGACTTATGCCACCCGAAAATCTCCCTGAGTCATCTGATGCTGCTCAACACAAGTTGAACCGTCTTGCTGGGTTGGTTCCGGATACAACCACAGACACTTTCGAGGAGGGCTTTTTCTCTGCTGAATAGACCGAGGAGCACATTGCAGAGGTGAAAGACCACATTCGCAAACAAGGTCTGGAAAGCGCGTCGGGCGAAGATTCTATTCTTTACGGCGAAGTCCTCGACATCCCAAATGATGTGTTGGCTTTTCTATGCAATGAATGTGTTCGAACCCTGGAATCATCGCTCGACGGGATGGGCCTTTGTGTGCGCTTCAGGCCATTCATCACCCAACATATCAAACCGAGTTCAAGCCGATTACACCAATGAAATTTCCACGAGTCCCGCAACCTCGAGCAGGATTTCCTAGTCAGACTCGGCGTATGCTTGGCCGTATCGATGGACCAGAAATTAACAATACTTTTTGTGTCTATAGTGAGCGCCGGCGACGATGCGGCACCCGAAAATGCAACCACAGTCCTGAAAAGGAGGCAGCTGTGCTCGCCATAAGCGCTAGTTGTGGTTTTGAGCCTAGTTGCACATAATAAACCTGGTGTTTAACCGAATAAATAATCAGACTCCAAATAATATACACCGCCAGCTGCTGGGTTGGAGATAGCTGCAGGATACCCCTACCGACATTTCTGATGTGTGTCTGGGGTCCTAACACCCTAATGGGCATTTCTCACCGCCGATACATCCATTCTGCCTTCCTTGTGCTAGATCATCCGGTTTAATCATTTTTGTGATTGAGGGTGTGATTTTTCTGCCCGTTAATTTATTCACCTAGGCCCGTAGGATGGCCTGCGAGCCACAAAATCTTGTGTATGCATTTCAACATATCTAACGCTATTTACGAGGCCTTAAGACCTTCAGGAATATGGTCACGAATTTTGAATTTTTGAATTTGAATTTTGAATTTTGAAAGTCATCTGGTAACTACATTTGGCCTAGAGGCTATGGTAGCTGTACGTATGTGTGGTTTGGGAGGTAAACGAAGTGGTGTTTGGATGAGTAAAGATTTTATATCGATATGAAAGGATCTGGAGAATAAATATCAGACGTTCGGGGGAAAAGTGTTTTGGGAGGGTTATGTCGCTGGGGAGAGTGTGGTCCTTGTGTGAGCGAATTGAGGGTATTCAGGATGGGGGGGTATGAGGTTATTAGATGTATGTATCGTATAGTAAAAGGAAATGATGAAAGATTCAATATCATGAGAGCGAGAGAGTGAGTGATAAACAAGATGAAAGAAAATACGTATCGTGGGCCTATTGGGTTTCAAAACGACCAGATGCTTCGATGAAGGATCCGACCGCCTTCAGTGTTTTTGGTTCCGATAATAGAGTTGAGATGTGGAGTGACCCGAAGTGGCCCGCTCGCCGCGCCGCGTCGTGGAGTGGTTGGCGGAACGGCTCAAGGACTGGACATTCCAAGAGATAGTGGGCACGGGTTTCATACTGTCCACCGCACGCTGTACAAGCCGGTGAGTCTGTGAACCCAGACTTATGGCGGTGGGCGTTGAGCTGCGACGGGCCAGTACGAAGGCGGGATATTGCTGAGATCGTTTTTCTTGGCAGCGAGGTGGACGAGTAGAGGGGCGAGAGGCGGAGAGAGGGGAGAGTCCGGTCTATGGATCGAAGAGCGTCGCCAGTCTTCGAAAGATTCCATTGCTTGCCCCATTGCGCAAGAGTTTGGTCGTGAATGAGACGCCGCACGGTGGTTAGCGAGACGAACTGGCTTGGGTCGGCTTCCATCTCGGTCGCCTCCTTCGCCGCTACGTCAGCTAGTTCATTACCCGCCGTGCCGATATGCGCGGGTGTCCACAGGTTCGTGATGGTTAAGTGTGGGAGGTGATATTGGGCGGAGCGTACCATCTTCGGCGCGGACTTGACCCGATCGAGCCGAGGTCGACAGGATTCCACGGAGAGCAGCTTGAGAGTCTGCGACGCAGAGTACTTGCGCATGGCCATCCTGGAGTGCCCTTCCTGTCGCGCTCAGTAGCCCCTCCATCTCCCCTTCGCATACCTGCCCCAGGCCGAGCGGAACCCTTATCCGCTCCATCTCCCTGCCCCCTTCCACTCTCACCGCCGCCCCTCCGGCCCGACCAGCCAGCAGCGATCCGTCTGTGTACCACGTTGACTTCGTAACTCGCCCGTCTCTCAACGCGTACTCGAGGGCTTGCAAGGCTCCCTCTTTCAGCGGAATTGTGGTTGTGACGGGGAGCGGCTCCATCCACGGCGGTGCGTAGATCGGTCGGATCGGCTCCATTCCCAGCGTCGCATCCACCTCCTCCATCTCCTCCTCGCTCCCCTCCCCCACCTCTACCATCTCCCTTCGCGTCTCCCTGCTTCTCAGCCGCTGGCCCCGCTCCGGTACTCCCGAAGGCCACCGCGTCCCCGGAACGAGTTCTACATGGTGGTATAGCGATGCCATCTTCCTGTCTTTGGGGGTTGAGACAATTGCATGCTTGAGATGTCTGTGGATGCCATGGTTTGACGGGAGGGTGAGGTAGCACGCAACGGTGAGGAGGGCGTCGTTGAGGATGCGGAGATTTGCTGGTAGGATGGCGGCTTCTTTTTCCAGAGCTGCCAGTGATGCCGTCCGAAAGCTTCCGGTGATGCACCGCGCCGCAGATCTGTTGACGCGTTCAAGGGGCTTGAGGATGCTTGGCATGAGGGGGAGGAAAGCAGCGACACCATAGTCTGCGCGAGGGAAGATGGTGGATCTAATAATGTCGCGGATGAGTACTGGGCGCAGGCCCATGACGCGTGCATAACTGCAATCGTCGCGTTCAGCGCTCGGGCCGCCGACGCCGCCCTCATCTCTATGTGCTTCCTCCCCGTCAGACCTCCGTCCACCATATCCCCACCCACTTCACCTCCGTTGACGGCTTGATCACCTTGCTTCCAAACCGCACCCCAAACTCTGAGAAGTCCCGCCTCCCCTTCACTGCGTGGAGCAGCTCAGTCTTATCCTCCTCGAACCGTGCCTCGTCCTCCGCCTCCCATTCCTTTGCCACCCTCCCCGCTTCCTCCAACTTCTTCACGTTGGCCAGAATAGAGCTGCTTGCGGTCGAGAAGTTGATGTCGTCCACGAAGCCGTTCTTCCATGTAGCGTTCACGGAGATCTTGCACAACTGATTTAGTTTGCGAAGGAGACGGTTGATGCACAGTTGGAAAACCACGACGGTGAGTGCCGAGCCTTGGGGTCCCCCCATGTCCGTGATCCTTACCGTCACTGTCTTCTTCCCGTCGATGACGATCGTTGTCCTATGCCCGTCCAGGAATCCCAGCACCCACGCTACTTCCCCCCGCGAATAGCCTTCCTCCGCCATGGTCATCGCGATAACCCGGTGACTGATATTGTTGTATGCGCCTTTGAGGTCGAAGAAGAGGGTCGATACTACCATGCCTTGATCCATGTATGCGCGCGCTTGATGAATGAAGCCGCTTGCTGCTTGGAGTGTGCTATGGCCGGATCGTCCTCCGTATTGGTCTTTGTCGAAGATACCCCGTTTCTCCGCCGCATACGCAATCCTGTTCGCCATGAGTCGCTCAAGAGCCTTCGCAAACACGCTGGCGTGCTGTTCCACTGGTCGCCAGGCTTTGGGATTTGATTTGTCCTTCTTCGCCGGCTTGTGCGTAGGGACTGCATTGGAAGCTTTGATGCTGGTGGGGTATAGTCCAAGGGAGACCGAGGTCTTGAAGATCTGGCAGATGCGAGGCCCCAGGATTGGCCATGCACGGCGTACGAACCCAATTTGAATGCCGTCACTATCCGGCGCCTTCCAGTCGTCACCCTCCCAGATGGCAGCCCTAACCTCCTCGTCCGTCACCAGCTCCGGCGCCCGCCCCTCCTCGAACACCAAACCCTCCATCAGCGTCCTCACTCGACTCGCGCTCCCCTCGCTCTCCTGCATCCACTGTCCCGCCGCGTGTCGATCCCGTCCACCTCCACTCGTTCCCCCCTTGCCTTTCCTACTTCCTTCCCCCAGTCCTTCTCCCCGTTCACCGCTCTCGTCACTACCTACGCTTGTGGTTTTATCTTGGTTTGAGTTATCGTTTCTGTTTTTGTCTTTATTCGATGTCGTTGTTTTGTTGTTTCTTGGTTTTTGTTGTTTTTCTTCCCTCGCCTTCCCCTTCCCTGCCGTCTCCTCCTCTCCTCCATCTTCCCCTTCATCCCCAGTTCCACCCACATTCTCTTCGTCCCCCCTCCGTCCTCATCTTTGTCTTCCGCGCTCCAGTTCTGCCCCCAATCCTCCGATCCTCCAGCCTTCACACCCGTCTCACTTCCACCTTCGCCCCCGTCCTCCGCCTCCATCTCCTCCGCCGCTGCCCCAAACCACGTTTCCGCCAGCAACCTCCCCCGCCCTACATGGTCCACCACCGCCTCACCCGTACCCGTGTCAACAAGCGAAGGGAAGACTGCTCTCGGGCGGCGTCGTAGACGATTGAGTACGTCGTAAACGTTTGACCGCTCGAGGGTGCTCTTGAACTTGAGCCAGTCTTCCTCCTTCGCCACCGCGATGGCGCCGTAGAACGTCTTGCGCGCGGCCAGGAATGCCTCCTTCGTCGACGGCACACGATACCGGTGGAACTTCCTCTCCGCCCTCCCCATCTCCTTCGCCAGCTTCGTCAGGTCACGACAATTGCTAATTGCGGAATACAGTTATTTTCAAAATTTACTGCCATGCTAAGTGTGAGACCTCATACGTCAAGTTTAACTGCCATATCCAATGCCAAATTTCGTGAAGACTAAGAATCCGTCCAGAAGAACGGGAAAAACCTGGGTTACGTGCCCCTGAAATGAAATTTCCGGTTACTTTTGCTCATGACGAATATCATAGCGGGAGCGCTGAATATTCCCGGTTTTGATGCGGTTCATATTCCATTCACTGTCAATGTTGTCTCTGCTTTCCAACTGGACTCGCAGCTGCACTATCATAAAACCCCGACGAAGTCGGGTTCTCGGGCCCAATGCGAGCTGGTCGACGTGTCGACCGAGCGAGAATTGGGCCCAATATTTACCAGCTTGACATCCATTGGAACGACTTGGAGCAGTTAGGCATGACTCAGTTGTAATTGCACAGTTATATCGTCTCGCATGTATCGTCTAGGTATGTTATAGTTATATGAATAACCGCCGTATGTGTATGCTGCGAAATCATCGGGTCAAATTGATGGAATGGGGTCACGGAGGTCCTGGAGGAAACTTTGCGAAATTTGGTCAGCTGGAAATATTATTATGATAACAGTTAGTGGGCTCTGCCGCAAAGCGCGCTACAATTGTTATTGACACAGGCGCTCGGGGAAACGCTCCGCGGTCCCCCTCCCACTTTATTGATTACCTAAATTGAGAAGTATAAGGAGTACCATATTGCTTCCGTACCTATTTGTTGCTGCTTTCAGTTGCACCTTTTAATCTCTCTGCGTCATTCTTTTAGGATTTTCGGCACATTTCCATCTACTGCATGTATTGTCTCCCTCTTAAAAGCATGCTGGGTCGTTCACGACGCACGCGGCACTTCGCTTTACTGTGTCGATTGATAATCAAGCACAGTGTAATTATTGTGTATGAAAGTCAATAAATATGGACTTTGGGGTAATCTCGCCAAACGGGTGCGGAGTGGGGCCAAGTGGTTGATTCGATCGGCGGAGTTCCAAAGGGCTTTGGAGACATAATTTTTTTAAAGCGGGAGTATGGATATTATTTCGAAAATTGAGATCGCCGGAAAACCACCAGCGGTACGGCCAGCGGCTGCATTTGGTAGCTCTGAGTGGTACCAAAGAAGACAACATGTGAATCTTCTGGTCTTTGTCACTTCATAGTCAAGTTCAGAATTTTCTCTCAAGCACACATCCTTCAAAGCACGGACGGGACGGGACAGGACGCGACGCGACGTGACAGTCATCGGTCACGTGGCAGTTCGGATGTCCTGCGGGCCGTCAGCCGCTTTCCCGGGTTTCCGAAAGTTTAACGCTGATATTCCATAGTATCGGGGCCGATGGACTAAAAGCGGAGCTTCAAAGGCTTCGGACGGACAGGGATAATTTTATCAAGAGAGAGAAATAGACTCTGATCACCGTCGTTGGCATTCGTTCTCGGACCTCTGCTGCCCAATTTTTATAGATACAACATCCCCGGACATCCTGTCCCCGAAGATCATCCATCTCGAAGACGTTGGGGATTTCGTGGAACCCGAACCGACCCATACTCCGCTGAGCGTACGGTAGAGTATAGGCCCACAGACTCTGTAGACCACATCTCATTGTTCCCATGCAATGCAACTATCCCCACTTCCCGAACGGTACACCCACGATATCGAGACAAAAGGTCAGAAATTGAAAGTCTACAGGAAACTATTTTCGTGGTTCTCAATTCAGAAAGAGATGCCTGGCTCACTTACCAATGTACTTATACTCTAGTAAACCCCCGTTTCTAAGTTCGACTTCGTTGATACGACATCTTAATTCAGCCCGCGATCGAAGCCGCGATCCACCGTAACCACAAGGTTCACAACTCCTGCTGGGAACGCTGTCTTGACGGGCCATATTTACCTCTACAATCGAATTAAACATAAATTATTGGCCAAATTTTGAACGTTGATTGAATCAATGGCCTAATCGGCGCAGTCTCATTTTACACTTGAAAACCCCATGTGGTGCAACAGCCTTCCGACGCGCAGCCTTTCTTGACAGGATGCTGTTCAAGGCTGTGTTCTTCGTGCAGCCTGCTGCTGCAGCCCGACGATTTTTATCAAGCCGGGAGGCCACGTATTCTCTCCGAAAATTATGGATATAAAGGCGGTGTTTCCCTGCGTCTGGACTGGCAATATTTCCCCCGTCCTTCCCGTCCACTGCTCGCCGCACCGCCCGCTTTCCGCATCATCTACCTCCTGCTCGCTCCTCGTACGCCCGCAAGACCACCGCGCCGCGATTCCGCCCGCGTTCTCAGATGTCGTCCCGACGTACTAGGGCGCGGGAGCCTGGCAATGAAAGTGAATATGAGCGCCACAGCGTCGGACAATTATCAACAATTGTGCTTACCTGCTTTTTTGAGCCACGCCCTGGAAGGAAATCTCAGGCCAGGTAGTTGTAGATTTCAAAAGAATACCTAGCATGTCGAGTCGACGAGATTCACGCCTTCGAAGGGTAAAAGCAATGTGAGATGGGACGAAAACAGGTGAGAGCGAAGCCACTAACTGCACGAGTCGCTGCGCGAGCCGAGTAAGGACCGTTAGACTCGACAAAGCGACGCTCGAGAAGGGACTCACCCAAGATGACCCAGCCGACTACGGGAGTGTGGGATGAGATTAACCCAACAGAACCGACCGACTATGGGAGCGCACCGTAATATGAACGTCTGCCAAGCAATGTACGAGACTGGCTGAAAAAGAGGCTTAGTAGTTGGAACAGCGAGGTAGAAGACATATCAACAGAAGGCAGGGTACGGCGGCGCGGCGGTATCGGGACCGATGAGACGGCCGCGAGGGTGCGAAGGCCAGGGCGGGGAGGAGAGAAGATGGTGGTGGGAAGGAAGAGGCGCTTTGGATTCGGACGCGCGGCCTATGACGAGATCACTGACGCGCGATGCGAAGTGGACTTTGTTCAAATTCGTCTCGCGGACAGGCTTGCTTGAAATTCAAGAACACCTCCTTTAAAGGAGGAAGGAACGAAGTTGGATTCGAAATTAGAGAACGTATATGACGTCTACACTTCCTTTATGAAACTTGGAGGCTCTCGAGCCAGGTCTGACGATAATTGCCAATACTGGCAATACCCGGCGATACCCGGCGATGCCAGGCGCGCCGGTGTTTTCACTAGGGATAAAGTTTTGGGCGAAAGCCCGAAAGAGGGCCCTCCGGCAAAGACTGGAATCTGAAAGCCTGGGGATCCGAATGAGCTCGATACCCGATCCCCAGGCTCCCAGCCTTGCAAAGGAAAATAACAAGTTCAACTTAGGTTAGTAACTGTGAGAAGTAAGGAGTGGGTGGTGAGCAAAAGAAAGTCCCGGGGATGAGGGACTGCGGCGGCGGGCTAGATGATGAGCGCGTCTGCCAAGGAAGATTCCCTGGCCGACCGCTCTGATTGGTGCACCCGCTTCTAATGCTACACTCCACCGCGCGGAGAGAGAAAGGGCCTTCTGTTTGAACTGACGCATCCCGTACCAGCTGTCACTGAAGCTTCCAAGTGCTAACAATAAGGGTCATGCACTCGAGCCCCTCAGCTGCCGCCGGGCTCTCATCGGACTTCCTGCTCGTTGTGTGTTGCGAAGCCTCTACACTTGAAGGGAACTGATATCTTCAAGTCCCTTCCCGCTCTCAGTTTCATGCGCATTTCTCACTCTTCCATCTGCCTGGCTTCCACAGTGTGCCTATTGCTTATTTTATGCATCGTCTGCCATCAAGTCTGCGCATCACCGCCCCAATGCCAGTGGATCACAGAGCTCGAGGTGCTGGGCAGGCCGAGGAAACTGAAACTGGTTGGCACCGCAGTTGTGCGTGGAGGAAGGTGCGTGCATTGGACGAGTTGTCAATTCTCGCCACTCATCCATTAGAAAGTATCGCAGGAACGGTCGTCGCTCGGGTCCTTGCCGATCATTTCGATGACGTTATTTTGGTGAACCCTGAACTTAACGGTATCGAGAAATCCAAGACTCGGATCTTGCAGTATAACGCTGCGCACAGTGAGAAATTGAATTACTATTTCCTCAAAAACTCACGAATTTCGGCCAGTATTCCTCAGCCTTTTTGTTGA
The DNA here is from genome assembly GCA_029378395.1 of Mycena leptocephala. Classification (NCBI taxonomy): domain Eukaryota; kingdom Fungi; phylum Basidiomycota; class Agaricomycetes; order Agaricales; family Mycenaceae; genus Mycena; species Mycena leptocephala. The sequence goes on from JARJLF010001120.1 coordinate 61,041, forward strand.
CGGCGCCAGACGTCTATGGCCCACCTGGGTCAAAATTGTTCAGTTCACGACCACTTGTCACCCGTCACCCGAACCTTTGGTCGTAATACTACAGTATGGCACGATTGCCGCGTGATGGCACATCATGATCAGAGCGTGCTTGAGAGCGTCTCGGTCTCGAGCGCGACTGAAATCATGCTATGCGCCGTGATCCTTGAATGAATAAGTTCCCAGTTTGGTCAAAGTTACAATTCCGCAGGCAGAATGTCCAGGAAATGGTAGTCTCCCGCAGTCAGACTCCACAATTTTCATGATAGTCGATAAAACTTTATATGGAGTCTGATTTCATTGGCATAGCCGAAGCCGCAGGTCGGATTTCCGTGATCGCCGAGTGACTGCACGTGATATTCCCACGCTCCCAATCGGGATATGGTCCAGTTCCCGCCTACACATCGGGCCTTCGACCTAATTTACAACCAGAATTAATTCCGTAGGTGCAATATACTTCTATTCTCGCGGGGCGATTTTATTCAAGCAGTTTTGAATGCACAATAGGCAATTTCTATCTCAAACTATTAAATCAACTCCATGACGAGGCTCCATGGCTTGAATTTTGCTAAAACCACCCAGATATCAGTATATAAGCTAGCCAAATCAACCACTCCCCGGGGGAGAGCGGCCCAGTAAGGAGGAATATTGTACAATACTCAAAAACGACTCACCTGGCAAGGCAGTGGGAAAGACCAGTAAGGAGTAACCACTGCCTGCCAGGGAGTTTATATAGAAAATCGGGGGTGTCGCAGAGCCGCACCGTAAATTGTTGAAATTCCAAACGGCACTAAGTCAATGCGTAAATTAGAAACTCACCATGCAGTGCGATAAAAAAAAGGTGAGCAGCTCACTGCTACAACTCTCGCTTAGACCGCAGGAGTGGAGAGGAGCATACTCTTTTACAACCGTTGAGGGTTTACAACCGCAGGGGAAGAGCGTGAGGAGTGAAAAAGTGGGAGCTACTCACTGCTACGACTCTCGCTTAGACCATAGGGGTGGAGAGGAGCGTACTCTTTTACAACCGTTGAGGGTTTACAACCTCAGGGGAAGAGTGTGAGGAGGAGTGGAAGGAATCGGATTATATCTTGCTTACTCGACGATTAGCCTTGTGTAAACTCCAGTTTAAACTCGACCAATCGTCTCGAGCAGAGCTGCGACTTGTGGGAAGTAAACGCGAGCGGTTTAGCCAAATCAACCACTCCCCGGGGAGAGCGGCCCAGTGTCTATGTGCCGTTTCTGGATGGCTAAAGGGTATGAGAAGAAAAAAGAAATAGAGAGGCGAGGCCGAAGGGCGAGAGATGAGGAAGAAGATGGGCACATTCAGGATGCGCGCTGGCGGCCCAAGAGGATCTGCAAAAACACGGGATTTTGCGAATGTAGATCTGGAAGGTCTCCGAGGACCACCGACCCGCCGCTTGGATCAGGTGGTACGGTACGCCATCCTCTGCCAAGGCTGTAGCTCCTCCCGCACGGAGAGATTGGCCGGCAAAGGAGCGATCCAGGACGACGGCTCGTAAGCGATGCATGAACCAGGACCGAGACGGAACCGAACCCGTGTCTCTGACCCAGAGAAAGGGATTGAGAGGGAGCCGCGCGTCGCGGCTGTCGAGGTACCGCCGAAAAACAGGAATAGCGTTCAGGCGAGCACGGTGTGGGATGACGACGCGGCTGCCTTCAAAAGAGAGGTCAGTCTTGTGAGACTGTAGTAAGAACGCGAAGCCCTCAAAAAGCCATTCCACCGAGGAGCGTAGTGTCCACTTGGCTGTATTCCTGAGTGCTCGCGTATCAGATGCGGTCAGTTCGCCGAGACGGAGCAGGCCGTAGAATGCTGTGAGGAGTATGGCGGCAAAGAGGAGATCATCGTGGGACGGTGGGGAGGGTTGTTGATCCAGGATATGCTGGATCTGAGTTCGGGAGAGTGGTTGTTTGCGGCAGATGGGGCGGCTGAGAATTCGCTTGCAGCCTTTCAGCATGCGCGAGACCAGCAAGCTCTTGCGGTTGTGGCGGACCTCCGGATAGAACGGCTCGAGCTCGCTTGAGATGCCGGACAGGTAGTTATTGACGGAGCGGGGATCGATGCGGTGACACATGTAGACGCTGTATAGGCTGAGCGTCTCGGGGGTGGGGTCTAGATCGAAGCGGTGGATGTCGCAGAAGTGGAGGTAAGAGTTGGTGGCGGAGGTGTAAGCCGAATGAGAGCTTTTATCTAGAGCCATGCCAAGCGCGACAGTTCGCTTACGCAGTAGCTCATCGATAGGCCAGGCAGTTCGGTGCTGCCTAGCTCGGGAGGACTGTCGCATCATTTTTTCGCTGCCCCCAACACGCACTGAGGGGGTTGAAAAGAGGTGATCCTGAGGCGGGGGAGGAGGGCGTGAACCAGGCCCCAATTACTGCGCGAGAGTGCGTCGGCGATGGTGTTGTCGTCACCAGGGATGTGAAGAACACGCAGATCCACCCTGTATTTAATAAGGAGGTCAACAGCGGCTTTAAGAAGGATGTTATATGCAGGCTCAGCAGCGAGGCTGCTGAATATCTGGACCGTGTTCATGTTGTCAGTGTAAATGGTGAGGCGCACAGGTTTATCAGCGGGGAAACTGGTTCGCTGCTCAAGGCAGAACCATTCCAGCGCCGACAGAACACATGTGGCTTCCCAGAAGAAGATGGTGTCTTTGGGAGCATCAGCGGGCACCATGGAATAGAACCCGAGCCTTAGATGCTCGATCCAAAATCCCATGCCTGCTGGGCACACGTCACAAAGCATGGTGAAATCGGCGTCGAAGCGAGGGTTCCAGTCGATGGCCTGGAACATAAAGATGACGTTGGACGCGCGAAGATGATCGAGGTACCATGAGAGATCCCGTTTAACCTCAAGGTTAATATAAACGGTCGCAAACGCTCGGTCTTCCTGGGCGATCTTGATGTAGACGTGGCACAAGGCGGAACGGAGGAGAGGGAATACATTGAAGGACCAATTGATCCAGCCAGCGAGTTGCTGCCAGTCATGGAGGCTGCGCTTGCGAGTCGGGGAGCGAATGAAATCCTCGACTGCTAAGATTAGTTTGGTTTTTGGCGTCCGCGGGAAGAGTGACGGTCATCTCGTTCACGTCAACAAGGAAACCAATTATTACCAGCACGGCTCCCCATAACTGCTTCTCCTTGCTGTGCGGTATTCCGAGCTGATCCCAGAGCTGCAACACCGCAACCTGCTTCGACGGCATCATCTGCTCGTACCTTGAATGCCAGCGAAAGTTCCCTTCCTCATCCCATCCGAAAAGGTCATCGACATACGCGAAGATGTCTAGAATCAGCTTAACATGGATCGCAACCCACAGGACTAATCCCATAAGGGAGTTCCAGAGACGGGGGGAACCACGGCTGCCGAAGAAGGACCGCCAATCGACGCGACGAACAAGCGGCCCGCGATCAATACCTGCGTCGGCGTCTGCACGCGTGGGGTAGTTGGTGGTAACGACCTGCTTGATCTGCCAAAGCGGGTGGGATGGGATGAGGCGGAACGCGCCCTTGACATCAGACTTGAAGGCAACTAGACGTTTGTCCGAGTTACTTCGTCGATACAAGAGTAGTGCCGCGATGAAGCCGTGTAATGTATCCAGGCGAGCACCCTTCGTATCTGTGCGGTCCATCATGTTGTTCTGACAAAATTCTCCAGCGCTCATATGAGAGCAGAGCCGGAGCTTGTCTGAGTGGGGTTTGGGGACGGCAAGCACTGGAGTGCTGTACATCCCAGGGAGTAAGTCGGGCCCAAACACTGGCGAGTGCCGACCCAGCACCTCCTCCTCTTTACTTTGCGCTTCCAGAAACTCACCCTCCCGATCCGATTTAGGAAGGATACGAGAGTTGTCGTATGTGATGGGGAAACCATTAGCATGCCTGGTATTAGCGAATGGCCATGCACCTTCAACGAGTGTGGCGATGACGGATTTGACGAACACGGGATTGGGATGAGTTTGGAGTAGTGCATGAAGACGGTCTGCGCGGATCTCTGTGGAGACACTGAAGAGGTGGGGGTTATCTCGAATAGTGTTCATCGCGACAATGTTTTGATATTCGCTCGCAGGTGGACGAGGTAACGGCGAGTCGACTTCGGTGCAATGCGCAGTATGACTCGACGTTGGCGAGCGCGCGTTCCAGCCAAAGCCGCGGAAGCATCGTGGAAGGAATGTGTCTGGAGGAGTAGCTTGCTCCTCCAGGTCCGGTGAGTCGTCGTACAACCATCCACCTGCGAACGCCGGACGACTGAAAAGGGTAAAATCAATAGGCCCAGCAGGAAGCCGAGGCCTACCAACCGTCCCCCGTCCGCCCTCCTCGCCTGTGATCCCAGCAGGAAGCCGAGGATCACTTGGAAGAGTCCGGACAATCGTTCTTTCGGTGTTTGCCGTTGCATTTGGAGCAGAGGTGGATGCGGGGACAACTCCCGTCATCGGTACAGTTGCCGAAATTCCAGTTCCGACAGACTTCTTTCTTACCTGACTTTTTAGACTTTCTCTCGCGCCCGCCGCCGGCACTGAATTGACCTCGAGAGGTGTTGTGGGCGGGTTTGAAGTTGACCATGCCGGGTGTGAGGTATGAGCGGTCGAACTGGGCGAAGAGATGGAGGTCGTCGAACAAGGTACTTCTGGAGCTTCCGACGAAGGTGCGTATGGCCTTGTCACATCCAATAACGTTGTGAGCGAGTTCGGGTCCAGCTGCGCAAATAGACCTTGGATGTATTGGAAATAAGGGTAAGCTAGGTTGAAGGAAGCTGAGAGTGTGAATGCGGGGGCCTTAGTGGCTACGGATGAAGAGGGGAGCGGTGTATACGGTACGAATGTATGGACCGGAACACCGGTTTTAGAAACAGGGACGGCATAATTCAAAGTTTCAGAATTATTTTCAGAGTTAAGAGACACTACATTCCCAGACGAAAGTCTGGGAATGGAGGTGCCTGCAAATTATGTTAATTACATCAACGTTAAATAGCAGGGTGATACGCACCTGCCCCGTTATGTCCAGCAACGTCAGTAACCATCCCTTAAGTGGGAACGGCTGGATATTTGCGGCATATTTTCCGCGGAGGAGGCTAAGCGCGCTGAGTGCAGAATGGATAACAGATCATGAAAATGCTGAGAGTATACATAGGGGGTGGACAAGGGGTGAGCAGACATCGTGAGGAACCGCCAGGCGTCGAAAGTACTGTCGCCGCGGTATCCGAGTCCGATCAACGAGTCACGAAGAAAAGCGGTCTAATCAAGTCCAAGCTCGACGTCAGATGAAGCATGAGCAGGAACAGTAAATGCGAGCGAGAAAGATATTGCATGATAGATCCCACTGCCACAAGGCAGTGGCAACAGGTGAGGTCTCCTGCGGTGGAGCATAAAAGGAGGCGGACAAGACAGAGCGAGGGGTAGAGGGGACACTGATGTTGCTGCTAGACCTTCTACGAATATATATAAGATGGGGGCAAGTTGGAGAGAGATATGCAGCCAAGTGAGAGGAGAGACACAGAAAGAGGGTGGAGGAGCGTTTGGGGCGGTGGTTATGTATGTGATCGCAGACAAATAGGGTGTGATGGGAGGAATGATGGGCAGATGGTAGTCAACGAATTAAACCATTTATGGTGAAAACGGTTTCCTTTCGGGGGTACCCTTATTGGGACACAAAAAACGACGAACATGATTTTGAAGCAGGTACAAAAACCCACTATATAAATAGCGGGCATAAAATCGAAAGAAAATGGGGCAAGACGTAGATATAAATCAAAATGCCAGGATATGTTTTTCAACTTATTACCGGCTTGAATCCTCGCGTGCGAGCCCATTTCATCCCCTGGAACCAAAGATATTCTCCGAGTTCAATTTTATGGTACTAGTCATTTATAGGCAGATGTCATCGGAGTATTGCAGGTTTTATATGGTCAAGGTGAACTCAGGAATGCTCAAGATCGGTATCAGTTCAGATGCCATTGGAGCCATTAGCCATTCGGGTGCACACGCCAAAAAAGCCATCAGATGGCTTGAATGGCTGTTGCGCAACCTCTCTAATATGGGTTTTTCAGCTTCTTCATTGTCCGAGGCCTCTGTTACGGAGGCTGTTGCCCCGTCCCCCGCAGTCAGCGACAACATGGCTGATATGCGAACACAATGTAAGTTGTCGTGAATCCGAATGGTCGATCCCTCGCTGGAGGAGATCGGCCATCGCGTCCCTCCAAGAAGACGGGCGCGGGAATGTATCTTCCGGTCACGTGACTCATCTTCGTCCTGTTGTGTGCTGGCCACTATGATCTCCTTTCTATGCTTTTCGAGACTCTCGGCTGGATGTTGGCTGGATGCCGCAGCAATCTGCGGAGGTCGTCAGCGTGGCTGTGACCTGTTTGCGGACAAACTTAGCTTGAGCGACGCGATTTCGTCAAGACTCGACGCGACTTCTTCAAGATTCGACGGGTTATCTCGAGTCTCCAGCCCCAAGCTGAGTTGCTTCCTTACATCTCTGTCTTTTTCGCTGGTTCCCATCTGTCTCAGATTTATTTTTCAGAGCCTTGGCGCCTTTGCAGGGCGAATTATTTCAACGATGGAAATGTTGTTTTTTTGGTGCATATATTGGTGACATTAGTCTGTTGGTTACCGCGCTCTGATTACCGTTGCCGCCCCTTATTATATAACCCATCCGTTTTGGGAACTCACGTGCTGCCATCACTGTGCCGCCCAAGCTAATGAACAACGCGCAAGTCGAACAAGGACGCGTTTTTCAACAATGCAGACGCGTATAATCGTCTGAAAAAGCATTCTGAAGGTCTTCGGCACTTTTGGCAACAATATCTATGCTCTGCATGTCGTGTTCGGCCACCGAAACCAAGTCGCACACTGTAACCGTACACTCTGTATGTGGCTGGTTCATTCGGACTCAACGCGATGTGCTTCAAAAGTCTTCCATACAATTATGCGAAGGCGAAGATTCCGGGATGGAAGGACGGCCTCTTCCGTTGGCAGCTCATCATCGTCGCGTGGATTCTCGATGGCGAGGAGGTTCTATGTGTTACCGCGACAGGCAATGGGCAGTCGGCACTCTTCACGGTGCCCATCATTGTCCTCCTTGAAGTCGCGGCGAATCCAGCCGTGTACCCCGGCTTTGTTAATTATAGACAACCTGTCGGCATTGTGATTTCACCCACTAAAGGCCTCTCGGCAAACATGGTAGGTCATCTATCCCAATTTGTGGAAGTAAACTCCGCGGTTTAAACTTACTTTACATTCCAGATTACAGAGCTTTCCGGCCACGGTGTAAAAGGTCTAGCATGCACGAGCGAGACACTTACGGAAGCTCGCAAGAGTGGTCGCAATCTCGGCGAAGAAATTCCCCAATGCAAATGGCCTATCGTCTGTATCGATCCCGAACACTTAATGGAAAAGCAGTGGGAACGGATTACTGATTCTGAGCTGTTCCGTGAGAACCTTGCCTTTATTTGCATTGACGAAACTCACTTGATTGACGAATGGGGCGATGAATTCCGGCCGTCCTTTCGCCACATCGGACCATTCATCCGAGGCCGTCTTCCCCAGCACATCTCTGTCTTCGCTCTCACTGCCACTCTGCAGCCCGGACCTCCGACGCGTTCCATTTGCCGTAGCCTCGGATTCCAGAAGGATATGTTCCATCTGGTGCGGCGGTCGAATGAGCGCCACAACATTCAATTCCTCCTCTCCTCTCTCACCCACGGCCTCGGTGGCGACATTTTTCCCGACCTCTTGCAGTATTTGAAGGATAATCGCAAATCCATCATATATTGCGCGACTATCGAGTTATGCTGGCGCGTCTACATTTACCTCCTACGGCTGCTTCCTCCGGGTCCACAGCGGCTCAGGAGAGTGCGTCTCTATCACGCAATGTGCTGGGAGGATGAGAACGAGCAGACTGTTAGGATGATTCGGGACGAACCTGACTGCCAAGTCGTCGTGGCCACCGTCGCGTTCGGCCAGGATTCAATATCAGGGTCCTGCTCGACAGCCTGATGCTAAGGTACCCAAAACTGTCGCGCAAACCCTTCAACAGGCCGGCAGGGTGGTCCGAGACCATGTATCGAATGGGCGGGCCGTCGTTTTTGTTCAATCGACCGCGTACAAGTCGGCGGAAAAATATCTGCACTAGTAAGCATGGAATCTTGATTTCTGTCTCAAAATACTAATTGCTGCGACCGGAAGACCCTGCGCGCCGGGCCAAGGCGAAACAAAATAGCAAGAGTTTAACAACAATGAATAACGAAAAAGCGCTCATGCTCACGGTCAAGGATTGCCTCATCGCGTTTTTTAACAAGATGTTTGGCAACAGCGGCGAGACGGCACTTCTTGACTGTATAGAAGGGAAGCGCCGTCTGCCATGCAGCAATTGTCTGCCGCATTTCATTGGCCCGCTATTTTTCCCTCCATCTCCTCTCCCAATCGATGCCCCACCCCTCGCTTCTTTCCCATCTCCAGATATTCAACCCTCTGCGTCAGCCCCTGTCGCCTCGGGCATACCTAAAAAACCACGCAAATTGACGAAAGCCATGCGCGTGGCCGCTGACACAGAGCTCTGTCTTTTCAAGGAGCGTGTACACAAGGCCGAGCGCGACCGAGTTTCGCACGGATATACCCCAGCGTCGTCGTATCTTCCCAATCTAGCTATAACATCCATCCTAGACAACTTCCTCACCATTTCCACAGTCAACGGACTCACGACAATCATCCCGAAGTGGAAACACCATCACCGGCACGGCACCGCTCTTTTCGAACTCATCCAGCGTCTGCAGGCGACTTTTGCGGCCGAGTTTGAGGCGGCACGGCTGCAGAAAATGCGACCAATCGCGCCAAGGCAAGGGCCAAGCGCTGCGCAGATCTCTCGGATGAAGAAATGCCCGAGGAAGAGGAAGATGAAATGCTCGAGGACGATGCAGCGGCTGCCGTGGCAGATGAACCCGCCGCACTCTCCAAGCCCACGACTCGCAAGCGCAAGGCGCTTGAAGATACGACAAACGAGGAGCCGCAGTCCAAACGGTCTCGGGCACCACTGCTGAGTGCTGCTGCTGTCGCACAATCGTTTCGCCCTCAGTATACTACGCGCACGCGCAGTCGTCGTTCGGATCAAGAAAATATATTACTGTAACTAACTTTGTTCTTCGTCTTACTGTACTCGTCCTCCTCAATTACAAAATCATGATCCATTTCTTCCTCCTCGCCTTCCGACGCGTTTTCTGCTCCTCGTCCGATGATTCTGACTCGGTGTCATCAGTAGCGCGGCCATATTTTCCTTCAGGGCCGTCGTCGAGTTCCTCTTCGTCCAGATATTCCAAACCATGAATTCCTACATCCCCCTCATCGTCCGTGACATCCCCGTCGTCGTCTCCATTGTCTTCTTCGTCACTGTCCTCAGGGAAAGGGTCCGGGAATAAGTCTGGGTTGTCGATGGCGTATTGAATCATACGTTCCAGCTCCTGTTCCTCATCTGTGGAGGTTGTAAGCATTGGGGCATTACCAGACTGCTGAAGAACATCAATCATAATATCCGAGTATGCAGTGCTCTGCTCGATAAAATGATCCATGCGCCCATCCTCCAAGCGTTGGTAGCCTCGCCCGAAATAATTTATGGCTGCATGTCCCATGGTGCGACCGGGGCGGAATAAATGGAGCTCATCTTCTTTGTGCATGCGGAGCAGCTGTTGAAATTCATTTCGCAAATGAGGTGCGCCGTGTGTCTTGCTTCGATGCTTGAGTTCAAAAGCTTCTTCAATGTGCTCTTTGAACCGCAGGAAATGGAAGACGTTCGGGGCGAGGGTATGGCGGTAGAAATGGTCATCGAAATCACCTCCTTTGTGATCCACCAGTTCTTCCAACCATTTGTTGAAACCTTCCTGAGTGAAGTCGCACTCCGTCCATTTTTTCCCGCTCAAATTGAGGAGCCAATTGTTGAGCATGGCCTCAGAGAAATCCTTTGACGACTCGTACCGGTGCAAACAGTACGTTTCAAGCAGGTAGCTTGCATAATTGCGGTTGGATGATCCCGAGAAACAGAGAATCCATATCTACGCAATAGTTAGGCCCACTTGCAGAAAAATACAAGTTTCGACGAACTTTCATGATCTCCCAAAGTCGTCCGATTTCTCCATCTGGGACAGCGTGGGCCGCTATCACCCACCAGCCCATATCCTGCAAAAACAAACACTCATTTGCGAGTGTGCGATCACCCGAGAAATCTGGGGCTTCTGTATGCATGGACTTCTTATCTGATTTTTTTTCTTCCTCCCTGTCTCCTCGGAGTCCGAAAGATTTTCTTCCGGTGCCTCTTCACCTGGTTCGATAAATGTTTCCGGGAGCACCGTCGACCGGCTCATCAAGATCGATGGCATTTTCCTCGGTCAGCTCATGTTGCGTATTTGGGTCGGTTGGGGCGGTCCACGGCGTCCCACGTGGAATCTTCATTTCTTCGCTAGCGGAGTCGGAGAAATCGCGGGAGAGCGCTTGATGATACGCCTCCTGAGACGCATAGCGACGAACTAGCTTCCGGGCATTTTCCCACAGGGTATCGAGATCTGGCGTTGCTGAAGTTTCAAAATAAGTAAGGATGTCGCTGGCACCGAAGTGAATGCTAAAAAATATTGGGCTGGTGAGGTTTTATTCTAGTGCACTAAGTGAAACATACCGCCAGCAATCGAGTACTCGAGCTTCAAAAAACAGTGTCATACTGCGAGAGGTAGGCCAGAAATCATCCTTTTTCAAATCACTTGGCCGTTTCGCACCGGCAGCGGTCGCGCTCTTTGATAATGCGGCAGGGTCTTTTGCGGTTGCGGGGCCGTAACAATTGCTGGAGATTGCATTGAGCTGTGTCCACCGCGAATGCCAGATTTCGGGGCCGGGTGGAACACGATTGCGGAAGGCTTTGTAATTACTTGGATGGGCTGACAGATATTTTTTAATCCGCCACATCGCAGCAATGGATGCGCCATCGCCACGAGGTGTAATGATAAGTCCCTCCATGGCTTTCTCGTCCAGTCCCATCTGCTTCTCGAAATCGAGCATGGCACGCAGCATAGCCGGTGTTTCCGTTTCTCTTTCACCATTTGTCCCAAGTGCTTGGACCACAGTCTTGCGGCCACGACGGAGTCGGTGTTTCGTCATTCTTTCGGAATTGAAGGCGGCTTCTACAGCCTTGCGAAGGTGTGCGAGTTGGGGAATGAATGTAACAAGAATTCGCACCCAGTGCAATGCTGTCAATTCGTGAATATAATCCCAATCGATGTCGTCGCACAATGACTCGGTTGTCATCTGCTTGCGCTCCTGTTTCATAACGCGATCGAGATGGTCCTGCAGATTGAAAGCTCCCGGTGCACAGTCCTCGAGTAATATCGCTGTCGCAGCGCACCCCACTTTAAGAACATCCTGCCGGCCGAGACGGAGGTCTCGTTGGCGACAGAATTTCTGTACGTTGTCGAGGACATATTGCCCATCTCACCAACAGCTACTCCTTCTGCGACCGATTCGCGCAGTTTGGTCAAGCCTGTATCCGTCAATGAATTTAAACAGGCGCGGGCAGTCGAGTCGTGGACAGTGAACCCAAATCTGCTGAAGATCCTCTTACGGGCCGCAGTTTTTGGGCGTCCCGGACCGTCATTCGAAATTTACCCTTCTTTGCAGTACTAACCGTTCCGCACAACGTCCGCTTATCAAAAGTATGTCCTCGGCCTCATACCCAAGAAATTCGGGTAATTCTTCTTCTCACTTGACCTCGCGTGCGCCCCGCAGGCCTCCAGGACCCTTCAACAAAGTGAGTTCTCGTCCACTTTGGCCGCCCGTCCCTGATCCTCAGGCGTTGCAATCGCGCTTCCGTCAGGATGTCCTGATTCTCCCAAAAAAATATGTCTGTATACTTATATTCGTCCGTCTATTTAGGACCCTGACCGAAAACTGGGAAAGATGAAATTGTGATTGGGGAACCTATGCATGTGTATGAAGTGAGTTCTCATTATGATTATGCTTCTATTCTTGCTGACCGACATCCTGAGACCGGCTCTTTTTCCGAATTCCACAGTTGCTTTCCCCGTGTTCGTTGAATCCATGGTCCACCCGAGGCGCGCCGAGCAGACCTGCGCATTGTCCCGGGGTATGTGCACCGCGTACATTGAGGTCACTGACTTCGAACCTGCGATGCCGCTATAAGACACCCCTCCACAAGGGTGTTACTCGGTTCAACCTCGTGCTGACCTACGTTTCAGCTTCAATCTTACTTGGATTCACGTGTGCATTACCCACTCCGCGGCGTTCGTTTTGACCATTCACTTGTTGTTTCCCTACTGATGGACCTTACTGCCGCACCTCTTTGCACTGACCACCTGTATATGTCTCCTTCAATTTCTCTTCCCTCTTCATTTTGCTTTCAATTTGGTTTCCCTGCGTTGGATGTGCATCCATCTGCCATCCTCCACGGCGCCGTGCGCGTGCGCACACACAGCATCATGCACAGAGGTTTTGAAGCATCATGAGAATTAGGACTTGTGGGGTACGTTTGTTCATTTCGGTTCTTGTCTTGTAACTCAACCATATTCTTTCATTAGATAGGATTCTGGGTATGCGGTTTCAAAATTTTTTTTTTTCATTTGCTCTGGTAGTCCGTAGTCCAGGGGGTGATGTTAACAATATCTGGTGATGTACGAAAGCAAAAGAGCGCACCTCCGCAGGCGGCTTTGTGCAGCCGCGTGCGGCTCTGGTCAAACAAACCCACATTTATCCACTACATACTTGAGGATTTTCATCAAGGAATTGCGTGAGTAACAGGTACTTCAACATGTGTCAACACAACAACAGGCCAGCTGTTATCTGGCAAATAGACACTCAAAAAAAGGCACGCCACTGCTGATCAGATCCAGATACACAGCCAATTTACACTCACAGAGACTCACTGGCTTGTCAGAACGTACTTATATTATCGTGTTTGAACCAGTGGTGGCGTTGGCCAGTGGTTATGCTGCCTTCTCTCGTTTCTCATCGTGTTGTGGAGGTCCTGAGTTTGAACCCACTTATACATTCTTTTTGGTCCTTCCATTGCTCAAACGCTGTCTAAGCAATCAAAGATCAAACCTGATTATGGATTAATCAAACTTCATATGGTTGTGTGATGGTCTGCGCGAAGAAGGCGGGCGGCGTTGGCAGCGTCGTCGAAGGCTAGTCTCAGGACAGAAGTGGTCCCAGAGGAAGGCTAAGCTTTCAGATGTCGCTGAGAATTGAGACGAGCCAAATCCGTCCAGAATTGAGCTGGATGCACCTTGAATTGAGATGACGATGACACTTTTTCTCTTCGAAATCCATCACGACGGCGACACGACACATGCAGAAGAACACCAAACAAATGCCATTATACATAGGATGGGCATTAGTTCATCAACAATGGGAAGAAGGAGCAAAGGTGGAGTCCCCGAGAACGATACAATTCACAGCAACCAGGTCCAAGTTTTAGGACTGGTGACGGGGAGGGTGTCGGGACGCAGCCAGGTAGGTATTTTGACCATACTGGAGCCGCCCACAGAGTGCACATGCTGGAATATCGAGACACTGAGACCTTGAAGAGTATAATCTAGCAGATTAGTGATGAAGAGATCCCGTCGGCGCACACGACGGGGGCCAAAGTCTACAGGTAAAACGCCTTAGGGTTTTGAAATGCCAACCACACAAGGGACAAGCTGCCGCCTCAATACTTAGTATGATGGGGTCAGCATTCAACATTCACGTGATCGCCCTCTCTCTTCCTTCTCTCGCGACACCATCCTCTCCCACTCCTCCTCGATCCATCCTCGACGCGTCTCACCCTTCCCAAAACTTTTATTTATGTCGGACCTTTATACGTCTCTTCAGGTCTCTCCGAGAAAGAAACGGTGCCCTCCAGAGTGCGACGATGATACAACGACTCCCAAGAAGCTCAAAATCGTGTCAGTAGGCTTTCTCATCGTCCATGATCATCAAAGTCTCACATATATTGCTGATTCAGAGCTCCAAGCCGCCACATTACATCGTCCCCCGAAGCTGCAGAGTCACGCACCCCCCAGTTGCCACCCCACTTGTCGCGACTTTGCATCATTCATGCGGGACTACAAGATGCTCTCTCTCATGCGCTCGCAACCTGCGCCGTATCCCCAAGCTCGGACACGGGCATTGTCCGCAATGTGCTGAACAACTTGTCTTTGAGTGCTTACTCTAGGCTGTCGACCCAATTCGAAGTCGACGATCTGCGTAGACTTTGCTGGATCTGGGAATGGGATGGAATCACCCTGCCATCTGTGGCCTCGTCATCCTCACAAGACGACAACCCTTTTCTAGAGGAAAAGCCGGCCCCAAAGGACTGGACGCGGGGTGCAATGGGCATCGTCCTCAGCCCGGCCACTCACCGTTCAAGGGTAGACGGCAAACGGGCTCCGGTGTACGGTATCGGAATCAATGTCGACATGGACATCAACAAGGATATGCCGGGTGGTATGATTGCCGTTGCTCGCTGGACAGCTGCTGCGGAAGGCCGTCGGGAAGCGTTTCGCGAAAAACTCGACCACTGGGTGATGGTACGTTTTGGGACCCATGTTATCCTTTATGGCATTCATTCATTGTGTTCCAAAGCTTCATGTTGGTGCTACTCCCATACCTCCCATTCCCTGCGCAGACCTTCCTCGTCTGTCCGCATTGACTAAAACGACATCTCTGACCCGTAATCTTGCCTCATTCTCTCGAAAATCTTCCATTTCTCCATTCAAGCTTCCAGTGCCTCCATCATCCCCCTCTCCCTTGCCCTCGAAATCCAAGACTGCCGCTCATCTGTCTGCAATTCCCTTCCCTTTCTCTTCTGGTGGTGGCTCGCGATCTCCTATCAAGAGTTCCGTAGCCTTCTCACAGACGCCACCGTCACGATTGAACTGTCCCGCGACGGATCTCACACCTCGCGCCCCGAGAACCTCTGTGTCGGCCGCTGCGGAGACGGCCCCCAACACACCATCTTCTTCGAGGCGCGAAGCTCTCTATGAACGTCTCCGGCAGCGGTCGCTCTCTGCTTCCCCGACCAAGGCTGCCAACAGCAAGGTGAAGGGTGGGAAGTTGACCAGCCACCAGCTATCAAAAATGGGGCAAGACGAACTGCGAAGGAGATGTCTGTTGGGCCGCCTTAATGGGGTCGCAGCAAGCGTTTGGATGTCAGTGTTTCTATTTCTGCATCGGAGAGACTCTGCTGATCCATTTGGCGCAGGCTGTTCTCCACGCCTGCGTCCGGGTCTACTGCATCCCCCTCAGTTCGCAAGCGGCGGGCACTACCGATGTCGGAGGTGGCCCCCGCCATCGTCAAATCGTCACCCGTCCCTATAGCTTCGGCCGACGCCGTTCATTCGCTGGCAATGCTCACGAAGCTATGTCCCTTCTTCCTGAAGCAGTTTACCATCGGTGGCGAAGAATGGCTGGAAATGCCCGCTGGAAGTACCGAGGGCTTGTGTGAAGTGAGGGAGATCATCCGCAGTGAGCTCTGGGAGTAGAAGACCGTACACCTATAAGTGATGCCGCTTCCCCAGATAACGCGGTTACTACCCTTGGTTCAGATATAATCAATTGTCGAACATTATTGTTTTGTATGTAAATCCCATTCACTATCGCAACAATGTATCTCATGTATTGAAGCCCATATGTACATATGAAAAATCGAATCTTGTTTTTCTTGCTAATTGGGTGCGACGATCCAAACAAATCAAAACTCCTTCCTTTTCACCCTCAATTCCGCGACTTTCCCCGGCCTCTCCCGCTACATCCGCTGCCATGACGCGTCAACCCGAGGCACCTCCTCTTTATTTAAGCATGGCGCTCTACACGAACCCAGAATAACAGACCCATGGATTTCCCCCGTCTCCACATGTTCGTTGATCGCCCATTTGAGCTCCAAAGGAAGTACCAGGACATCGTCCTTTACATTCGAATGGCTGGGCAACCTGTTCGAGTCGCCTGGTGAGTGCTGTTGTCCAGCATAGTCTTCGCTTGTGTATTAGGAAACTTGTTGGACAGGATCTCGTATACCCACCATTCAATTATGGATGGGTTGTCCGCGCACAACATGCCGTTCCTCCCAGAAAATCTACAAATTTTGCCAAGTGCCGAGGCGCTACATGTGGGTTCTAGAAATCAGTCGCCAATTTTGAGAAGAGTTGACCCAGAAGAAATTGAGGGCTGGCACGCAGAAACTTGCACCGAGTCAAAAACATTCTGTCCCTCCCGAAATTCCGCAAATTTTGGCAGATACTGAGGTGCTACATGAGTGTCCAAGAATGCTGTCGCGAACTTTGAGAAGATTTGACCCAGAAACAATTGAGGGCTCGCACGAAAAAATTTGCACCGGGCCAACAATGGCTTCAGCATCGGCGCACAGTATTCTGTCCCTCCCAGAAATTCCACAAATTTCGGCAGGTACTGAGGTGGTGGGTCTAAGTGTGGCCGATTTTTACGACACGGAAAAACTGGAGGACTGAAACGAAGAAACTGGCACTGGCCCAAAATGGACAGTGATGGACCGAGCCGCCCCTAAATTTGAAAATGCAAGGGAAACGAATGTCATGATCAACATCATCGAAGACGAGGAGTGCGACGACCACTATAGTTTTAGCGATTTTTGGACCGTTTAGCCCATTCTTTTCGGAAATTTGAGCGGCGAACGCTCACTAGGGGCAGAATTCGGATAAAAGTCTGGGCTGGGCAAAAAGGAAAGTTCCCAAGTTATTACTGCTGTTTGCGGAACTTTGGGCGAGGCTCGATTTTTTCTGTTTTTGGCACTTTTTCACCAGAACAATGATTCTGAGCTCATTCTCTGTCTGTTTGCCTTGAGAATAGGCTCATTCTTCTCCGCAATGAAAATGCGAAAGGCACCACCACCTTCAATTGGTCTGATGCGATCAAAATCGTTTTCTTAGGCAAATATCGGTCTTTTAGCGCAGAATGGTTGGCATGATAGCTATAGTGGTCCGATTGACCTACAAATTGGAGTGTATAGTCTTGGTCGCATTACTGAGGGCTGGGAACACCGGTATTCTTTATATCATATGTATTTCTCATGTACAAAGTACAATTCAGTAGTAGAATATCTATCACCGTGAAAATGTGGAATACTAGCGAAAAAAGCACACATTGAAAATTCCGGTATTTCCAGCCATCGGTAATACTCCTGAGAACAGCGTATCAAATTTCTAGGCCGATCTAACCACTACACAGAGTATGCGACCCGTTTTGCCAGCCAACACTGAAAAACAGCCAAATCTGGCCCAGTGGATCATCTCATGGCTCTAATATAAGATTGTAGGACACTATGCCCTCGGCATTTGCAACGCGAACAGAATGAGCATACTCCCGAGGAAAACGGTTGGGAAATGAGCTCAGCAGAGCCAATCTGGCGAAAACAGGCAAAAACATAGGCCGTGCCCTAAGTTCCGCAAACAGCAGTAAAATTTGGGAAAGTAGGCGTTATTCATATGTTGTTACCATTGGCTTTTCACCATATGACTTGGATTAGGCCTCTCCGAGGCGGTAGCTGAACCCTTAGGGATTCATTGAGCTTAGTCTAGCTTAGTTGATTGTTCAGTTAATAAGCGCCAGGGCGCTTAGATAAAGGGACCCGATAATCGCAGGTCCTGGATTTGGGCATTTTTGTCCGGACACTTTTTATTTTCCCACGCTTTCTAGAAACGGCGCTTTTCGCAAGGCGGTCATTTTCGGTTTTTTTTGGTCAAAAATTTCCCAAAAATTTTGTCCGAACGGCCGGCCCTGGCCTCCAAAGCCATTATCGGGGGTCCTGCAAGATCATGAAGTGGTGATTGATCTCGGGGATAGTCTCGCGCCCGGATACTGCTCGATTTGTCAAATATAGGCGCTAGATGTCGTGCCACAGAGACCCCAGAGACAAAAGTTTTAAACGAATTGGTGTCCTCGGGGTGTCATTCAAGTATACTACTAGTAGGCATCTTGACATACAATGCCGTCAATCCGACAGAATATAGACAGACACACCAGAAACACGTATTTTGAGATTTATACCTCCTGACACCTTCTGAAGATTAGTGCATTAGTCTAGTTGTAATGGCATCAAAGAACACCCTCGAGACAGCAGCGGACAGCGAAGGTGCTTAATGTTATTCGGCTCGCACCCTCAGGCAATCTCCTCCAGTCTCCTCCTCTGTGACCTCCCGTGGTGGCTTGTAACGCGACTCGGAATTGACCTCGTCCTGGTAACGTGCTCCAAGTCTTACCGACACCCTCCTCGCCATGAATCGCTTCTGCTGGTTGTAGTATGTGTGAAAAGAGCGGTTTAGTGCCCGTCCTCTAGTCCTCAAGGTGTGTCACCCACTTCTCTATCCCTTTCCTTATGAGCTGAATTACAGTCCACAGCAACAATTTGAGCCCTGGCTGCGATATTCTCGCTTGCGCAGAGTCCACAGCAGCAATTTACAGCTAATTGCAGTACCGAAGGCGCGAACCAAAAATTTCCGTTTTGGGATATTTTCAAAGAATTCCCGATATCTCAGTCAGTTCTTCACCGATTTACATAAGAACTAGATAGATCTACTCAGCTAATTTGCGCGCAATTAGTGATAGAAAGTAATTTGTGAAAATATTATTTATCAGGTATTTTCTGGTTTCGGGCTGTTTTCACACCAAAAGCCGTCTGGCATGCTGAGAACATGTCCCAGCGGCTTGATATATTAGGACGAACAAGAATTATAGCTGAGGAAACATGTGATAGAGCCAGAAATATATGAAATTCCTAGATAAATGTAATCTTTACAATATCTCTCAATGCTAAAACTTGCAAATGTATCCGAGGGAGCTAGAGAGACTGTAAGTAACTTATCCGTGTTTATGGCTCTATCACATGTTTTCTCAGTTATAAATCTTGTCCATCCGAAAATATTAGGCCGCTGGGACATGTTCTCAGCATGCTAGACGGCTTTTGGTGTGAAAACAGCCCGAAACCGGAAAATACCTAATACATAATATTTTCACAAATTACTTTCTATCACTAATTGCGCGTGAATTAGCTGAGTAGATCTATCTAGTTCTTATGTAAATCGGCGAAGAACTGACTGAGATATCGGGAATTCTTTGAAAATATCCCAAAATGGAAAATTTTGGTTCGCGCCTTCGGTACTGCAATTAGCTGTAAGCCCTGACTGTGATATTCTCACTCACAATTAAAGTTTGATGGTAAAAGGTTAAATTCTTCAAGTGTTTCCTTATCCCTGCCTAATACAGCCGAGCTTGTTTGTCTTCCCATGCCCTTTCAAAAAGTGTGACTTGGTATGGAGAACTAATTGCATGCCACAAACTGCCAGATGATACCCAGCACGATTCTGAGCAGCCCTGTCTGTTTGAAATTGTTCTGGCTGCTTTGGTTGTTAAACCAGAGTTCATGGAACTCTCCATATCGGGTGTGGCAGTGCTGGAACCTCGGGCCGAATCAAAAGTATTAGCGGGGATTCCACAGCGACAATTTAAGCCCTGGCTGTGATATTCTCGCTTGGAGGGAGCCCACAGCAACGATTTGAGCCCTGGCTACGATATTCTCACTCACAATCAAAGTTTGATGGTAGAAACTTAATTTCCAAGTGTTTCCTTATCCCTGCCTAATACAGCCGAGCTTGTTTGTTTTCCCATGCCCATTCGAAAATCGTGACTTGGTACGTCTCCTGTTTTCCTCATTTGTCTTACTGTGCGCGAGATCCGCCAGGTGATCCACAATGATGATGCCGCGTTGTCTGACCGGGTATCGGCCCTGGAGGCGCAGGATGTTCCGTCGGACACGGAATTAGCTGCGCGGGTATCAGCGCTGGAGAACCGGGCTGTGCCGTCGGACGTTCTTACCGCGACTGCATTGAGCAAGGCGGTGGCGGAGCGCTTCGGCGAAATCACCAGTGATCGTAACGAACTGAATGCCGCGATGCGCAAACAAGCCGAGACTCAGACGAGGATCAATGCCGAGCTCCGTCTTAAGAACAAGGACCTCTACCGAAGCTTGGAATCTGTCCTGACCACCCTCGTGCGCCTCGAGCTTGGAGGTTCAGCCCCACCTGCTCCCAAAACCGCCCGTAAACTGGCCCCCACCTCCACGTCCGATTATTCCGGGATCCGCCCGGCCCACTCCCGGGCCCGCTCTCCGGCCCGTGACCTCCCGGCGAAACGCGCAAAGTTGCAAGGGTTTCTCACAATGGGTCCCTTTCCACGGTCGAATTTGGATCCCCACGACCTCTTTATGTCTGTTCTCACCCCGGCCCTCCCCACATTTATTTTCACGGCACCCTTCTCTGTTATCCTCCACCCGGTTCATCCCTATCACCTACGTGTTACATTAGATTTCACCCAGGATATGAAAACCCTTTTGACCATGTGGAACACGGGGAGCCGTACCATTGGGATGAAGGCGTCGATCTGATGACTTGGACACCAATGATTCAGTCTCGAGTCACCCTTTCACTTCCCAGATTAGGGCCTACGACTCACGTGGTCGTGGAGGCAGTCCTCATAGCAATCATGGTCGTTAATCTTAGATACGAGTCGTATAACTCCTTTCCTGGTGTTCTTCTATGTCCCAAGTTCTGTCATTAGTCGTTCAAATACGGTGACGGTTACGAGCATATCCCAACGTTATCCTCTTTTTAGGTTCTAATAAATACATGTGGTCGTTTCGTGCGCACATTCTGCAAAGGGACAGCCGTACAACAACTTATTGTGAACTGGTGGACACTGGGGATTTCACCTAGGGGAAGCGAACTTCCCCCACACATCAGCTGAATAAGCTGGTGGTCAGGTCCTACAGGGTTCTAACCAGCAGTCCTGCCATTAAAGCGGCCAGCCAGTTCACAGTAGTTGGATACGCCCGACCCCCTGGAATGATGTGTGCTCTGTTGGCATCTGGTGGTTTTATGTATGGATAACCACCCGTACTTTACCGCTTGTTTGTCTTCAGTAGACTCATCGTTCAGCCATTTGGACCAAGCGAGTATAATCAACCCCCCTTAGTCTCATCAAAAGTCAGTGTTCCGTCTTACCCCTACGCCCGGTGTTGATTTGAACGAAATTATACGATAAATAGTAATAGAGCTTCAACAGATTCCATCTAACAATAAACAAGGTGTGCACGCCCCCCGCTACTCCCCCCACCCCTTTTGCGTTCATCCCTTGTTTTTCTTTGAGGTCCCATTTTTGCTTTATTTTGCCGTCGCTGTCGCTGTTTCAATTCCCTTGCCTTCCTAAGGTCCTCGTCGTTCTTTCGACTGCCTGCAGGCGTAATGTCATCATCAAAATGATCTTTAAGCTCAGAATAATTGAGAGTGATTTCCTCTCCTGGGTTGATAGCGCTCAGGGTTCGGACTACGAGACCCAATTCACATCCAGTGATTTTCTGGTACTGGATACCGGGTTTAGAAAATCTGTTGCTTGATGTCTCAATCGCTCACCTCCGTGTTCGGGCTGCAGTCGAAATTAAGCATTCGGAGTGGGCCAAATAGAATTTGTGCTGTGTTGTCATTGGCCCTATATTCAGAAAGGCGTGTGTTCGTGGCATGTCCGCTCGGCAACCTCATATATTTTGGCCGGGGCCAAGCGCAGACCTCAATAGCCACGGCAATTGTGAGTCGAAATGCCTGCCAGACCTTGACGATTGGTGCAGCGGTGGGCAAGCTATGAGGTAAACGATGCGGGGCATGAGCGCGCCCGGGGTTGGACATGCGTGAAGAGCGCGTGCCACACTAGGCGGGACCACGCGCGGTGTCGAATCCATGATGGAGTGAGCACGGACGAGGACACTGCAGGGGCGGACACGCTGTACGAGGCCGACGGGTACACAGCTCGTGAATTGTGAAAGATCGAAGATCATAATCAGGCAGGGCGAGTGGACTGCGCTGAATGGGACGAAATCCTGGCCTTCAATGATGCCGCACTTCCTCACCAGGCTGGCTCCACACAAGCACAAACTGGAATGCCCCACTTCTTTGCCTCCTCGCATTCTCTGTGTCTTAGCTTCATCTCTTGGAGAAAAAGATACACAACTCGTCGAGATTTTCTGGTCAGCTTTCCGTGGGCCTCTCCAAGAGATGAAGCTAAGACACAGGAATGCGAGGAGGCAAAGAAGTGGTGCATTCCAGTTTGTTTCCTTGCGAAAACTCGATGCTCTCTTTGGCTACCGCATTTGTTGCCTCAGCTGACCTTTCCATCACAAACTAGCTTAGACGCCCGGGCGCTTAGTCCATCTCACCTCACCGATCAAGATCAGCCGCTCCAAGTCCGTATCATCTTCGCCTCGCTGAGGCTCGCTCGCTCGCCGTTCCCACGTGTCCTGCGCCGCATCCGTTCAGCTCGGCTCCCTATCAGCACTAGGGCTGTGCGCCGTAGCCGTAATACGGCCGTAATTATCGCCGTAAATGCGGCGCCGTAGCCGTACCGTACAGCCCAATCCTAGGCGAATGTACGGTACGGCACCGGTACGGCCTAGCACCGTAAAGAGCCGTACCGTACACGCCGTATATGGCCGTATACGGCGAATGTCGGCAATCACGCTCGGCATCCTCCGGCGATAGCCGACTCGCTGTGCAATCAGCAGGCTGTGTCCGGCGTCGCCAACACTTCTTGCCTTTGACGCCCGTGCCGCAGCTTGGCCGCAACCCTCAGTTTCTACGGCTCCACAACTAGTGCAATCTTTTGTACTGCTATACATTCCAAAATTGTTTCGAGCTATTTTCACCAATTGAAGTGCCGCCGTATAGCCGTATACGGCCGTATACGGCGCCGTACCGTACCGTATGACCTCCCGGAGGTAGCGTTTACGGTACGGGTACGGTCGGCCAGACAGCCGTATCACCGCCGCCATCGTACGGCCGTATGCCGTATACGGTACGGCGAACAGCCCTAATCAGCACCTAAAATATAGATTACTCGTATTACTTGTATCTTGAGCAGATCCCCTGAGTCATTATGCACCTGTTTATTTCGCACGCCACGGGCGCTTGCTAATTCATTCTCTTGCCCTTTGCCCGTAAAGGCTCCTTCTCAGCTCCTTCCAGATGTCCAGCTGACCTTTTCATCAGACTTTAGCTTTCCTCTGAGAAATCGGACGCTGTCCGCCGACCCCGAACCAAACTCGATGACGCGCTCAAAGGCCGTTCAAAAGGGATTCCAGATGTCCTTCCCATCAATCGCGCCTTGATCCCCCCCCCCCCCACCATCTATCTGTCGCACAGAATCTTTGCCTCCTGTGTTTCAACGTGCCGGTCTGACTAGGGAAAGTCTCCGAAATATTCAACATGCCACAAGTTTAATCAAGTCCGAGCCATTCTGCTGGACCACTCCGCTGCTGCGTCGTCTGCAATAACATGCAATGTTCAAGCCTTCTGAGTGACCGTTATCGAACCGTCAAGGCCCCCGACCCCAGATCCCTCGCGTCGGATAGACGTCTTTTGCAAAACAATGCAAGCTTTTTGGAAGACATCTCTCATCAAGATACTTCTGACTGCGAGGCCGCAACATCTTGAAAAGCTGATCCTTGGCCCGTTGTTTCATCGCGATGCATCGATCCGAAGGTGTCCGTTGGTTCGTCGATGGTTCGGTTTTTTCGCGCATCTCATGGACGATCCGAATATTCTTGACGATTTTCTTGAGGTTGGATCTCAAACACTGGTCGAGACTGGAGCTCCGGTGAGTATCTTGGTAGTCCGATCAGTGCGTTTGCGGCCACCGATCAATCCTTTACCACCAGAACTCACGACGCTTTCGCCGCTGTACATTTCAAAGGTGCGTAGGCGTTGTCCACACTGCCGGTGTATTTACTCAAACAAGCAAATCGTCTCTTCCCCGCAACCGTGCTGACAAACCTTCAGTGCTTCAGCGTTCATAACACAGTTCGACGGCTCTAGCTCATTGTCTGGCTGACGGCTGACGGGTTGCAGCGTCCCTATTGGTGAGTGCGCCGACACCAATGCGACCTATATACTGGCGGTACGTCCCTTCTTTCGGCACCGGTCTCCGAATCTGATTTCGCTGAATACCGTGACTTTGGCAATCATCTAAAAGCTGTATCAGATAATTACGTCCTTGGTGGTCGGGTTTACGGGGCGTAATCGAGTCGAGGCGGAAGGTTTCATGTGGATTCGGCACTCGAACGAGGAAATTATTTCCTCTTTTTATTCTCCTCTCCGTAACTTACCCTTTATCACACTGCGAGCACCATTTTCCTTCTACAGTTGCGGCCCAATCATTTGCATTTCCTTTTCAGGCAATTCCCATCAGTTTCAGTTCTTTTCTACTACCAGGCAGTCCCAGTGGGCTCTGTAGTCAAGAGGGGTATTTTGACGGTCACTTGAGTACCTGAAGAACCTTTCAGTCATCAAAAATCCTGTCTTATTGGCAAATAACACTGTTACTTCATGTCAATCCCCCTCTCACCATCATGCCTTAAATATTGGGAAATAAATTGATATATCGCACGGTATGCTTACATATACCGCATATGTAGCTGTCACCTCCTCACTATCCATTTTCCTTGCCTCCATAGCTCATTAAAACCGGCCCAGAACCATTATTGATGGGAATTGCGTAAAAAGGAAATGCAAATGATTGGGCCGCAACTGTACCTTCGTCCTTCTACTACATCCCTCCCGTTCCGTCTTTCTTCCATCTTTTATATCGCCTATTCTTTTTTCTGAAGTCTTCTTTCCGTCTTCGAATGCTGACCTTCTTTATCTTTCTCAGACCTCCCTACGCAGCGGCATCTCGTCGCCCAACTGGCGAATATTCTGCACGCCATCGGTACCGATGCGGAGTGTGCGTGCTCGGGGTCATCCAGCGCTGTCCCAACCGTATTGTCCCTGACACCCGCGGCTCCCTCGGTTTCACTACCAGGGCTTGTGATGGAGAGGGAAAGGGGGAGCGGGAGCGACATGGGTCAGGACGTTGGGACGGAAGACGAAGAGCGAGGCGAGGGTGGGGAGCGGGAGTGCGTCATCCGCGTCTTGGAGCGGGTGGTGTTCCCGCCCGCAAGCGGTGGGACATGGGCATGCGGGGGTGTACAATTCAGTGATGTTCCAATGCCGATTGGCATATAGTTCATCATTGATGAGAGAATCTGTGACTTTACCGTTTCTTAATGCCATGTAGATCATTGATATCGTTCAACTACTCTGAATCTACATTGAATTTTACTTGGTGGAGAGTGACAGTCGCGCGACACTCGAGGCGAGCAATAACGATTTCAAGCTACCGAATACAATATACAAGAGGGGTATTTCGATGACTCGAAAGGTGAAAGCAAGTACGGAACGAGATTGAAAGTTTTAGAGGCAGTACAGTTTTTCACGGGTCAACGAGACAGACGGGTCAATGAGACAACTTTTTCCCCCCACTGCAAGGGACAGCCGGCACTCAGACCTGTCTTCTACTGTAAAGGGAATGTATAAAACACCGTCCGAACCCAATTTGGCTCGACAGAGTCTGTGGAAATGGAGCAATGGAGGGGGCAAAATCATTGTTTGGTCGTTGTTTGGCACTGATTTGGGGAATACGGGTCAACGAGACAACATGATTTATTCTGTTTGCCCACTAACAGCACCGAGAAAAATCCTAAACTTTGAGAGAATACTCTAGGGAGATGTTAAATGGTATTAGGCTACTCAGGTGCCCCAACAGCGACCCATTGTAAGCATGAGACCCGGATCCAATTTGTTTGTCTCATTGAGAGGTGAAAAACTGTATAATCAGTTATAGTTTGACAAGCCGTAAGTGCTGTAGCAAAGCTGTAACCATGGAAAGTCGAGCAGGATAACATGCCTTTTTAACACTGACCTGGTCTGTCACTCAACTCTGTCCTGTAGATCCACATGGGCCATACTGGGTCAGGTTCAAGAGTGGCGAAAGAGCCGGATCGAAGCGACGGCATATCTTGTATGGCTAGAAGCAAGGCGGCCGCCAATGGTGATATGCCTACAGCGCGGCTGAAAGCGGAGCCAAACAGAAAAACAAGAGATCCCCGCTACCTTTAGGTACAGGTCTTATAGCGCCTGATTTTCAGGACTCGCACATCAGTAAAACGACATGTTTGTCCTTGGACAAGACGTCAAAGACTCCAAAGACGCAATTTCCCCCAAGACGGACGTCTTTCGCTAGGCTAGCTATGAAATCTTAGCCAAGACATTTTGTCATCCCAAGACGCGACAAGTCTTGTGGAAGACCCTGTCAAAGACAGTCTAAAGCAACCCAAAGATACTTATGTATAAAGACACGAAATAGGGTAAAAAATGTATAATTCCTGGCCTCGCTAGCAAATGACAAGTACAGTACGTACATACGAAAAATACCTATTGCCTATTGCATCGTTGTGGTGGCCATCAGATAGATTGCGTTCGGCGGTTGAACGGTACATGATCTGCGCTGTAATTTCCGGTATACAGTCAACAAGGTCATAATGCATAAGGTAACAATGCATAATTCTTGTAACGCATAGCTTTTGCCCATCCACCGACTTGGTAGGCGGGGATTTATGCAAAAAATACATAACGCATAACGCATAGGGTTCATAAGGAGTATGAGATTTCGAAAACTCAGGGGAATGACGAACTGTATTGAGAAATATGCAATATTTGACTGCTTGCTTGATTCAGATTGACTCCTCCAACTCCAATAAAATGGTCACATTGCTTTGGTAGATGCAATGTTTGTAATCAGGCTCACTAACAAAGAAGTTCGAACAAAGAAATTCCTCGTGGCGAAGGAAGAAAAGTCTCGAAAGCCTAGGGTAGCTCCCTCAGAAGCTTACAAGCCAGGAATTTGACCTCTGAAACCTAATAAGGATGCCACTAGCCAAAACCTCGACGGAACTAGTTGACCACCAAACACAAAAATCTCACCGTGACCACCTATGATTGGGTAATTTCTATTGAATTTCTAACTGTCTTCACGAAATTGGACAGGCACAATTCGAGCTTCAAACTGATGCGCAGAACTGCTCAACCATTCAGCGGAATGAACTCTGGTTGCCAAACAAATCACATTGGTATACTGTAGTAAATCATTGAATAGCCAAATTCAATTTTTCTGGTTACCTTATTTGGAAAGTCACATGATGTCACACTATATCACAAAATCTCGGGCTGCATAAACCTCTTAATGCATAAGGCTAAGGGGTCCACCGACCTTATGCATTATGAGCATGTTGACTGTAATGCGAACAGTGGCCAAGTTGCGAGGTATTGCGAGCTCAAATCCCTATCGATTTGGGTAAACCAACATATGAATATGGTCACCTTTTCAAGCAGTTGACGTAGTGCTCGCCACATATGTTGCTATTCGTAGGCAGGCTGGTTACGAGAGTATGGATCCGCCACTTACGCCGGAGCGTAGCGAAAACGGACACTCGCTTGAGAGGCTGAAATGACCACGGAAAATTTGTCTCAAAAGTCCTTGGCTCGACGCGGCTCGACTCGCTGCGGCTGAAAATAGCCAAAGTCGTACGATTTTGAACTTCGTCTCACGCTCGCCTCCTCTTGCTACCACCATGTCCATCCGCCCAAGCTCTTCCTCGCCTGGTCCTCGCCTCCCCCGCTGTCCCCGTTCCAGTTTGTTTCAAGTTTTTCCTTGTCTCTTCGCTCAATGTCGACTTAGGACGGAGTAGCAGTATCAGATAGTACCTTCGATAGTACCTTCGAATGCCGAAAAAGCATGTAAGCAGTACGAAATGCCAACAGGATACGGGTACACTGGGAGATTGGATCGAAGAATCAAGGATCAACAGAGCAACAGTTAGTGGGCTCTGCCCCGAAGCGCGCTACAATACTTATTTTTTTTGAGGGAGTAATATCGGTTGACTGAGTGATGGGCACCATGAACGTTATTTGATTGAGAGATGTGATCAAAATAAATCAAAGCCAAATATGGGGATTCTGGATATTAATTTCTGAAGCTGAAACCAAACCAAACCCGACCTTTGATCAACAAAAATCAAACCAAAATATGAGGATTCTGGGTATTAATTTTTAAAGGAAAAGCCAAACAAAAGCCATAGTGCCAAGAAGAATATCTGCTGATGTGCTGGGACTCTGCCTGCACATAGGTCAAACCCTCTCGCACAAGGCGATGGTACACAGATGCATCTGGTGAGCACTATATTTTGTCGGAGGAATTGGCTTCAGAAATCTTTTTCAACCTCGTGCTCAAGGATAAGTTGCGCATTGACTGATTTCGATTTTGTGTAGGGGCGGAATGCAGCCGCTTCTGCCGATTCTCATCTTTAGACACCCTGTTCGACTCGCTTTCGGAGCTGGAACTGGATGAACTATCCGATGGATTGGGAGTGAGACGGACCGGGAGTGAGCGGGGCAGTACCCACACTTCAAGTTGCATCTTGAATGGTCTTTGCGATCAGACTTCCGGCGGCCATGCGAGCACTTGCTGCGCTGGTCGGAAGGTGAATGGCTTCCTAGCGAATGTATCGTTGTGGATATGATTCATGATACCATCCTTGACAGCTTGTTTCGCTTCACTCGAACGAACTTTCCATCTCTTGTTTGAGTCTGCTAATTTCCTTGGTTAAATTAGCTATCCTTTCGGACGTGGTCTGACAATTCCATAAAACAGCCTTCCACAAAAAATGTCCACAAACTCAATTGGCTTTTGTTTGGCTTTTCCTTCAGAAATCAATACCCAGAATCCCCATATTTGGATTTGTTTTTTTCTTGATCAAAGGGTTTTGTTTGGTTTCAGCTTCAGAAATTAAAAGCCGGCCATTCTTGAGACCGACGGCCCTGACAATTCCATAAAACAACCTTCCACAAAAAATTTCCACAAACTTAATTGGCTTTTGTTTGGCTTTTCCTTCAGAAATCAATACCCAGAATCCCCATATCTGGATTTTTTTTTTTCTTGGTCAAAGGGTTTTGTTTGGTTTCAGCTTTAGAAATCAATACCCAGAATCCCCATATTTGGATTTGTTTTTGCTTGATCAAAGGGTTTTGTTTGGTTTCAGCTTCAGAAATCAATACCCAGAATCCTCATATTTGGATTTGTTTTTTTCTTGATCAAAGGCAGTCTTTTATTATGTCACAAACAAAGCCTCTCGTCCACTGATCGGTAAGATGATCAGGGATTGGGGGGTGAGGTATTGACTTCGTAAAACGATGGAATAAAAGGCTAACTACTACAGATGAATACCTCTTGGAAGCGCCTCCCCTTCCCGAGCCGCTGCCACCATTATCACAACACCAACCTCGAACGGGTCTATCACTTCGACCTGCCGATCTCCTCGGTCTTCTGCTGCCGCTACATCCTGACGACCCGTTCCATCCTGACGACGTCCCCTCGATTGAGCTGCCGACACCATCCTTTGCCCGTGTCCAGCCGACCATTGCGAGCTTCCGGCCGACACAGATTACGGTATGGTGACCCACCAGCTTGCGTATGCCTGCTGCAGAAGTTGCCAATGACCTGTGCGACGTGGTGTGGCCTCCGTTGGTTTTTCCAGATGGCAGCTTCATCT
This sequence comes from Mycena leptocephala, assembly GCA_029378395.1. Taxonomy (NCBI): domain Eukaryota; kingdom Fungi; phylum Basidiomycota; class Agaricomycetes; order Agaricales; family Mycenaceae; genus Mycena; species Mycena leptocephala. The sequence continues at coordinate 90,606 of JARJLF010001120.1, forward strand.
CCAATTCAGAAGCTCGTCTAGACCTTCTCGCCAGGCTTCCCTCTTCCCTCCGACCATCTCGTTTTTCTTCTAGCTATTGCGCATATGGGTCGCCTTGAGCACCACTTTGCATTGCTTTTCGATCACGGATTTTGCGCACGAATGGGTGCACCATTGCGAGCTCATTGGAGAGGCTGGGTAGTTACTGGCGCGGGGTACGCGCCTCGTCCCTCGCTTGCTTGGATGTTTTTGAAGGGGGGTGCCTGTGGTTGGGTTAGCATAGTTTAGCAGTATTAGATCTGGATTCCTGTCATTCGGTAATCGTATTGGGTTTTCCGCTCTTACTCTAAGGGAGCACTTGACAGATTTAAGGTTTGAATAGGCGCCTTGCATTCCGGATTTGAATGCCCCGAGAAAGGGCAAAAAATGTATTTCAGCTTCCCGCCGTTTCTGATGAACCCTCTTGATCCCCTCTTGTCCCTCATATCGCTGACAGCGAAATGGCCCTCTTCATTGGGATTTAAATGGCTTGCCGGATGTCAAGGCATGCATTTCAAGATGTGTCAATGTTCGCAGTCCAAGTCACGCGGTTCAAAATGTAAACCGAGGCAATAGGGTCACACGTTTCAAAATGCAAACCAGCACAGTCATTCCACGGTCCTTGCACGAGGTTTCAGAAAGTCCGATTTCCCGACGTATTACTAAGCCTCTACTATTTCATTCAATTCGTCAGTCACGCGTCACAAGCCCAAAAATTTACGAATATCTTCGAATATGTCACAGGTCACTGGAGGGATCTTCGAACTTGCTGAACAAGTCACAAATTGGCCGAAAATGAACGTCAAAATTCGAAATTTCGCCCAGAGGCTGAAGTATAACTGCCCACCAAATTCTAGTCTTTCTTTGTACATCGTAGTGTTCGACTCTCCCAAACGGACCAACAAAAGCTGTTTGACCTGTTCTGCCGTGGGCATCAGATCTAAATTTTGTCAGTTCATTATTCACCTTATCCTCTGTTCTTGGAGCGTCACCAGCCTAACAAATGCGCCCCAGGCTGGTCCGGTGTTTTGTCCGAATTTATGTATTTTTTAAGTGTCACGGCCGAGCCAGCCCATTTAAGAAAACCGAAGTTCGAATCATCGGTCACAGCCCGGAGAATTGAACGAAATACTCAAGTACGGGTGTCACGTGGTCGAGTCGAGAGACGCGTCCAACGCTGGTCTTGACGCGTTTGTCGGGGGCCCAAAGCATGGTAGGGTATAATTGTGTGAGATTTACATTTATCTTTCCATCCATTGCCTAATAACAAGTTTTATATGCAATTTAGAAAGATGAAATATAAAACCCTCTGTCCAACCTGTTTTTTACGGCCGTAACCCGTATACGGGTGCGACCCGTCCGTAGAAGGACCCCTAACCCCACCTTACGGAACGGGTACGGATCGGGAGGGTCAATTTACGGCCGTAAACACCCGTTCTGTACTACGGGTCTTACGGGTTAGAGCCCTAGAGCCGCACCAAGGTTTGAAATTCCTTTACCTCGACCTTCCTCGACCTCAGCTCGCGGCATCACTAACGGCATTCGATTGTTCTTGAATCCTTAGCGCCGCGGCATGGTATCATTGATGCACAGATCCTTAGCCCATCCGGAGCGCGAGCCTACAATAGACTAGGGCCAGAGAATCAAAAATCAAGATAAAATCTTATCTTTTATCTGTCATCACGGCCATCAGTGCACGCTGGCACTTGTCATTGCGCGCAGTGTTAGCGGGGCCAGTCAAGAAAATTCAAAAAGGTCAAATATTTGTGACGTCATACAACTCGTTTTCTTCGGGGCATCCCGGGATTCCGAAGCCTCCCAATTAGAGAGTCGGACATCTCGGCCCGACACTTTGACGCGTTAAGGATGGTCAGTCAAAAGGTTTGACGATGGTCATGATCCCCGTCAAATCCCGGTCAAACCCTGACAAAGACAGCACTGAATTATTTAATTTGCGCGCACCTCACTTCCGACTCCTTCACACTCGACATCCCACCCTCCAAACACCCAATTTAATGGCGATATACCTCAAGTTTTCTCTTGTTCTTAGATCAGCACACAAAGCCAACAGTTTCCGGCCCACCAAGCGGCCCACTGACTGTCAAAATCGATGCTGCACGTACCGAAGGAACTACCCCGGGGAGATTATGCGCTAGCACTGAGCTTCAGCGCTTCAACATCCAGAGGTGTGTGACCGTATCTGTTCTTGCTCTCATTTTCAATCTTTTTGTATTCTTGCCTTAACTCTCGTGCAGCCGCTCATCTCCCCTGGATTGCTTCGTGGGAGGCCCAGCGTACTGTGGAGATTCCTGCTCGCGATGTAACAAACATGTCGGCGCGCTGCGGGTTGCGTACTCCGTCCCGGAAACCACAGACGGGCTCGCCCTCCATTTGGTACGATCCAGGGCCTGCGCAATAGACGTGGGAGTGCCGATTAGACATGCCCCGCTGAAGCCGCGCCTACATCGCAAGCGTGAATTCACGCCTTGCGCTCCATGTGCGGCTAGGCCTTCATTTATTTCTATATACGCCGTACCTGGCCCTGGGGCTACGCGGCAGTACTCTACTAGTTGTAGGTGGGGTTCTTGTACGTAAGTGACTAAGAGGGGGTTTATACGAAGCTTATTTATCTAGGAAACGAAGCGAGGAACAGAATTAGAGCCGGGAGGGGAAACAAGGTGATGTGAGTAACATTGCGTGTGCGTCAGGAAAACAGGAGTGAGGTTGAGGCGACGTCGGGTCGGTTCTTGACAGGATGGAAGGATTATGTGGAGAAAGTAAAGTAACGGAGGCAGAGATAAAGGAAGAGGAAAGATGAAACTGAGCTTAACTAAATCTTTGAGTATCGGTGATAAAGCGGGCAGTAGCTTTGATGAGCTTGGGATGGTTGAGGAGGGAGCGGACGTCAACTGCACCCAGTAACCCAGCACCGTACGAGGCCAGTTGGAGCGGGGGACGCAAGTGTTCCCATGCCGGACAGTGGAGGAGGTAGTGAGCGCGGGTCTCGTACGCAGCACCACACGCGTCGCATGAGGGTGACGGGGCAAGGCGGCACCGGAAGCGGTGGGCGTTGAGCGCTGAGAAGTCGGTACGTAGGCGGGAGATGAGGGAGATGTCATTTCTAGATTCCGAGGAAAGGTATGGTGACCGCAGGATGAGCGACGGCGGAGAGCTGTCGATTTCGCGTAATCCGCGGCCCGTGGTCGAGAATTTCCACATGACGTCCCACTTCTCGAGGATGGCGAGATTGATTCGGCGTTTACACGAGGTGAGGGAGGTGGTGAGAGACGGGGGAGGGGGTAGGCGAGTTGATGCTTTCGCCGCGTCGTCCGCGAACTCGTTACCAGTTGTGCCGATGTGAGCCGGGGTCCAGAGGGTTGTGATACGGAGGCTGGGGAGGCGGGACATGGCAGCACGGACGATTTTGTCGAACTCGATGGCACGGGACTGGCCTGCACGCGGCGCCGTGGAGAGAATGCCACGAAGGCCGGCCTGGGAGTCCGAGACGATGAGGATTTGATCCGCGTTCCTGCTAAGCGCCCGCTCCGTCGCCCTCAGTAAGCCTTCAATCTCGCCCTCCGCTACCTGACCTTCTCCGAGTGGGACGAGGATGTGTTCCAGCACCTCGGATCCAATGACCCTGACCGCTGCTCCACCTGCTGACCCCTCTAAAAGCGACCCGTCCGTGTACCATATCTCAGTCGAGTGACGGTGGTGCGCGAGGTGAGCGTCGAGGGCCGCGATGGCGTCCTCCTTCGAAGGGATGTGGGTGTTGACAGGTAGGGGTTCGGACCATGGTGGCGCGTAGGTCGGCAAGATTCGCTGATGAGGCATGAAATTGACCACGCCTAAAATAATTCAATTTTGCGACCTTTCAGTTGGATAAACTGATAAAACCTGTCAATAAGGTCATGATAGAGTGCTAGTCTATCCCAGGACTGAGTACTAGGCTGCTGGACGCGTTGAAATACCAGTTTCAAACATTATATTCATCACACTGGCTATAGAAACACTCCTGCAAGTTGTACTGATGGTGCAACAAGTTTGAGTGTACTATGGATGCTAGGCCATATACCAAACACATGGGACGTTGGAAAGAACATATACACAGCTTAAAGGACAAATGGATAACCCTTGGTTCGCTCTCAGGAATATTTGGAAGAGGATACATCCAATGCAGGTACTAACTTACCTTATTTGGTAACTGTGGAAATTCTCTGGGCTTTTGTGGGCTTTCTTAGGTCAGAGACAGCTGAGCGCCGTTGTGGACGTCCAGGCATCATCTAGAATGGACAGGGCAGCCTTGGGCGCTGTCTTCTGAGTCCTAATGAGTCACAATTGTCATGGAGATATATGATTTAATTCAAAAGGCTGTGTTATTCCTTGGGGAATAACTCGGTTATGGCTTGGAAACACTCGGACTTTTTGTGGGACTAAATAGACTGACTAATATGCTTATAATTCACGGTCACACGCGGAGAACTGCTGCGGAACACCCGGAGTTTTGGGTGGATCTTTATATTTTCATTTATCACAAGGCTGTGCAAGTATAGTATTTAAACCCGCATGTAAATTAGATACGACAGTGAATCCCACTCCCCTGTTGGCATATATTAGACCTCTCAGACATTGGCTATTCGTCTGAAGTCTTCCTTGAGCTATACCAGTTTTATAGGACTTAGTCCTTTTGGGTGAATAACTTGGTTAACCTCAGCTCGGCCTTGTGCCAATTTGCCTAAGTCCAACAGTGGGTAGTTTGTGGTAGTAACTAGGATTAATCAATAAAATTGGTTTAAATTACACATATAGTGTGAAATTGGCAAGGGTATAAGGCTCTTATTGAGATTGAAGGTCGACACGCCTGACCTACTTCCCCGAACACACACATACATCACTGAAGTTGTTGGTGGTTGAGTTGAGATATATTGGAGTGCTCATTCCCGCGCAACGCACTATCAAGCAACACACTATCAAGCAACGCATTATCAAGACATCCCAAGACAGAATGCAAGCCGTTCTCAAGGCATATTCCTTCAAGCCTTTGTTTTCTGGGTCTGCAAGACTCCCTGTGGTCCCTGTATCGCAAGATTACCTCAAGTTGATCTATACAGCGGTGCTCTTTCATCTGAACCCGCGCCGCAACTCTCCTCTCCCTCCTGATTCCTAATGTACCCGAATTTTCCCAGCTCATGACCCCAACATCCCACCAGGTGAGCTCTACATTCGTTGTGACCTATAATAATTATTGATATCCTTACAGATATCGAACAGTTCTGGTTTAGATAATGCCGCCGCCAAGGAACACTTCGTGGTGAGTCCCTGTATTGCTGAGTTCACGAAACTCCTGACATACATTGGACAGCTTTTCATGGTATGCCGCTGTTGTCTTTGGATATGCATTAGACAGAGCAGCCGTGGGTAATGGTGTACGCAATGTATATTCAATAGCTGGAATATATTATTTTTCTCAAATTTTATGTGATTTGCTATTTTTAACTATTATGTGGTATTGTGCGCTATGGGGTGCTCCTAAGTGAAAAAGGAGAGCTATTAGGTGCTACGAGGCGCTACGGGAGCCTATGCGCAAGAGCTACCCAGCGCTACCAGGAGCTACCAGACTATGGCACGTGGCTACGAGCTGCTACCATAAGGGGGACTTGCCTACGGGGCTACCACGGGTATTTGGGCTACGAGGCACTACGTAACCATGTGCTTTTTTCCTGATGTGAGATCCTTCCACTACAGGTGAGGTACAGAACGTTGTCCCTGAATTCGTCGCAATTAAACATGAGCCACAGTTGAACTTGCGAGCGCTGACCTCATCATGCATGGAGTTCTTTAAGACCGCCGAGGCTCTTCTGGTATGTTTCCCGAGTCAAGATGAAGCATCTCAAGTCTCAGGCACAACAGACCGGCACGGATGAATCAGTCGTCGTCCAATCTTATCCGTGCGCCAAGCAAGATGGATCTACTGATAATGCTCAATGACGCAAGACGGGAATGCGAAACCCGTATGGCATCCTGGACTCCGCCTCTCACGTACAGCAAAACTCAAGGTGTGGGCCCTCCATATCTGCCAAATCACGAAGAAACACTGTCCCCAGTATTCAGGGAAAGTCCCGTTGCCGGTGCGCTTGTTCACAGATGGTTCTACCCGGACTGATTCGATCTCAGAATGCGTGTTGCCCGATAATGAGTTCATGTGGCTGCTTGCGAAGCGATGGCAGGAGCCGCCGCTGTCGCACTACAACATGGTGTCGGGAAAAGCCGTTGCAGTCTTGCACCGTCTCGCCCAATGGCCGTCAGCGTTAACCCATCATCCGACGTTTCCCGTCCCAGACTGCGAAGAGCTTCCCGCCAGCTCCTTCGTCCTCGAAGACCTGCTCGCGATGGACCAGGATCTGATAAACTACCACGATCTCTGCGCGCAAGACAGCACACCGATGGACACGGTATCTTCGGTGCTCGACATGCTTCTCAAAAGTTATCTCACCCAACCGTGGCGCACCGGGCAAAGAATTGTTTCAATGTCCAACATCGCAGCGACCGACAGAGGAATCCTCCGCTGCCGTTTGGACTGGACGGCTATGGTTGGCGAGCTTGGCGCCGAGTTCGCTTTCGGGGACTATCATTGGCAATATACTCCCGAGGAACTTGGCAAAGTGTTTCCACCGACTCCTCCGAAGGCTTGCAGAAGAAGTGCGAAGCCTGACCACGAGCGGACCCAGTATCTCGAACGCCGAGGGAAGGAGCCCTGGACGGCGTCCGTCCGAACTCCTCCAGGCTGGTTCAGCGACATGCACGTTGACTTTGCAGGTCTCGCGCAGGCCATTGTGCATTGCGACGGCGAGAAGCTTTGGTTGTTCTGGCCAGCCACCGCCAAAAACCTTGACTGGTGGGGAATGCAACACCCTCAGCCGTGGATCGGTCATCCATCTCGACTTTTGGAGGCCCTCGACGCAATGGAGGGATTGGAGGTCATGCATGTTACTGATGCTTGCGCATTTATCGTCCCCCCCTTTTGCATTCACGCCGTGGTCGCGTTCGCGGGCTCGTCGCACACATGCGTCTCTTTCGCGCATGCTGCGCATTGGCCCTTGGCGCGGAGAGGGCTTGAGTTCTGCAAAGCGCTCGTTCGTAACCCCATGTACCCGGCGAGCAGTGCCGTGGAATTGGTCGAGAAGGTCGAGCACGAGACTCCGATCTGGGAACGAGCGATGGGACTAGATAGCGAGGCGGCCACGTACCTTGCTGCGTGGAAGTTGGACACTGCGACTATTTATAAGCGCCACAAGAATAGAAATATCAGCTCCGCGTAGTTCTATCAACCGTTCTTAAGCAAATGGTCCCTCGGCTGTGCTTGATCCCCATTTGTTCTCTGCGTCCTCTCCAAATCCTCTTCGCTTAACTCCTTTCATCCCACCGTTTGCTGTGTTTTCTTCTCGCTCGTTCGCTCCCATGTTCAACCCTGCCCCCATTTATTCATGCTCCATTGGTTCACAGACTAGGACACGCGCGATGCCAGCCTTGAAGAGTGCCATGACGTGGGTGCGATATTCACGCGACATCCCAGCATTGTATGGTTGCACGACACCGCGGCTGCGATAGGTTGGGTGGACCCTTGCGTTCAAATGGTCCGTGAGTTTGCTGCCGTCCTTGACGTTGTCCGTATAGACAAAAGCCAATTTGATGTCGGCTGGGGTCTCGTTGTCCGCGGGGACAATGAAATCGACGTCGCCCCAATCATTTCGAGCACCGCTTCGAATATTGGGAGAGTGTTAGCTAAATCAACCGCTTGCCGAAGGAGGAGCGGCCCAGTGTCTATGCCGTGTCTGGATGGCAGTAACTACAAGAATTAGGGATGGGAATACATGAGTAGAGCAGTCCAGCAAACGCCGAAAAATGATTTTTTTAATTTCAAGCACTGGGACGTTTCACATTGTGGAGCTGCTTGACTCGCGGTGAGGTGCACCAACGTTTTGCATCAACTCTCGGTTCGCTTTTCAGCATAAATTTGTTTTACATCGGTTGCTGGACTGCTCTAGTGCGACGTGTATAAGCTACTCAGAGGGCGGGTAACGAGAAAAAATAGACTTGTGCTACAACAAAATTTTGTATAACTCTTTGACATCTAACTTGTTTCACTTTAGATAAGTGTTTTTGGCCTCAAAGGGTTCTTCTCCACCCAAAATCGACATTGTGTATGAAATTCCGGTGATGGATGCCCCTTGGGGTATTTCATATATCTTCGAATGCCTTTCGGACTGACAGGTGCACCGTCAACATTCTGCGAGATGGTCGCAGTCGCACTCGACGACATGATCGGCAGGAAACTCGTGAATTGGATGGACGATATTTGCTTACCAGGTGACGTGTTCGAGACGAAACTGGCCAACTTGACCAAGTTCTTCCAGCGCTGCAGACTCCACCGTTGTCCAAGCGAGTGAAGATATAATTTCTGCCGACTTTTCTGGCGAAAGTAGACCAAAACATGCCTGCAGAAGCACAGTGCCAA